>VXAY01001857.1:292733-341898 GCA_013399855.1 Oxyruncus cristatus
TCAATCTTCTACTAAAAAAAAAAAAAAAAAAAAAGCCCAAAAATCAAAACCACAAAGGAAAACAAAACCTCTCTCAAAACTGCATTTAAAAAAGCAGTTGTCCTTATACCTGCAGTGCCAATTTCACTGCATTCAAGACAAAATGTTACCACAAAAGCCACCAAACGTCTTGTATGAATAAAGCCAGCATGATTTTCCCCCACCATTCTATCACTATTAATATGGTGTTCTAGGCCCATTGCCACTGCTTAAAAATCACATTAAGGCCGTGATGTTCATTTATATTCTTTTTAAGTAAACAGACAAGCCATATTTCCTTGTTTTTCCGAGCCATAAAATAGGACCATTCAAAATTAAATGAAACAAAGTACCGGCAGCTGGCCCTTGAAAACCTATAAGGAAAAGCTAATGCACAATACAAATTGAGACACCAGCAGCCTTGAACAAAGATGACAGCTTTCCCTGAATGACACTTGACTCTTTCTGCACAAAAAAAGAAAAAAAAGAAAAAAATTAAAAAAGCTCAGCCAGAATTGCACTGAGAAGAAGAAAGAGGTCAAGGAGAATTTCCCCAAATTTCCCTGTTACGGAGGCATGTGTTGAAACTAAGTGGAGGTAAACAGATTGCTGATCTCTATTTTATTACAGTTGCTACTTTCATTTCTCTGAGAAATTCAGGACAGATCACTGGAATTGCTTAAACAACTCAAAACTCCCTTCAATAATTTTAAGGTTAGTAAAAAGAGATAGCAGAGAATGTTACTTATTTTAAATGATTTCATTCCAAATATAATCAAAGGGGTCCAAGACTAATCTGAAACACTTTATCACAGTGGGATAGCTGTATCTCAGTGAAAATCACCTCGGGAAAGTGACTGGCATCTTTGCAACATAAAACATAGATTACTGCACTTCATTGCACTGTCTTTGACTAATACAATTAATTCTCACACTCCTAGCACCAAAGTACACTACCGGAGAAAATAAGGCCCTATCTTTCTAGCTGTCAATCTTTAATGCTCTTTTTTTGCTCAAAAGAGTTCCACACATGTGGTTGAATTCCTGTCATGACTCTTGTGTCATTACCCTTGTGTAACACATAATGGTGGGACAAATGCAACACAGCCTAGACTTAATTTTGTTAATATTATCCAGCTTGCCATCAGGCTGGCAGATATTTAGTACCTTAACTATTAAGCCATCAAATAGGACAATTCACCAGTGGAATATCACAGTTGTTTTTTTGTTTTTTTTTTTCCTAAAGAATGCTTGATCATAGTGCTAATTTATTTTTTAAAAAATGATACACAAAGCAGAGCAAAGAGATTTCACTTCCTGCTTAGGAATGCTGAAAGCCATCCAGAGCTCTCCTCAATCAAGCACCAAACTAGCACTTCAACATGTCAGGGTCCTTCAACTCCTCCCTGCCTCCTACCAATCAAGGATTACAAATCCTGCAGCAAATGTAAAACACAGAAATCACTGAGGGGAAAACAAATCCACCAGTGTAATGGCCCACACTAATATCTAAAGAATAAAACACTTTAACAGCTCCTACAGTTCTACCCTGCCACACTTTTTTCTGTCCTTCCTCTTCTCCTTTGGCCATGAGGATTAATATGGGCAGTTCCAGCTGAAATATATACCCTCCTCAGGCATGAGGTTACCAAGAAAAAACCCAATTTTTATCTTCAGGGGTGTATGTGGGGAGTAAACAAACTGTGTGGATACCACCAAAGGAAAAGTAATGCAAATGCACATCTGAGTATAAAGCAGGTAAGACAGAAAACCCAAGCACTTTAATTCTTCTGTCTTGAGGCCTTTTAACAAAAGAAAAGTAATCCTGACGGAAAATTGTTTGGATCACTCTCACAAACGGCACAACACCTTCCACCATAACATGAACGCCATCAGATGTAGCTGATACCTGGAGACCTCTCCACAGGCACCTGTTCACAGACAAGTTTCTTCAAAGGCGGTTCAGAGCTTTCTTAGTGCTCGTGAGGGAACCACAGCCTTGTGAAACAAGTCAGGGTGTTGTGGGAGATCCTCATGTGGCATATTCCAGCCACCTGGAATGTGCTGGAATTTTATCAGCTCTGGTGGCAATGGCTTTTTTGGTTTGGTTTGGTTTTTCTTTTTGTCCTTGCAGCCTGAGAATGGTTTTGAGACGCACCCTCACTGTCCTCCTCATTGTTTTTTGCTGTCTGTTCCCCTTTCTGTGAGAGATACACCATAAAAATCGATGTGATGAACATTTCTGAAAGCTGCCAAAAGGGTTTGGAATCCTTGAGACAAAGTCAAGGTGGTTCACAGGAAGTCAGAGTAAGATCCAGTGCAGAAACTCTATGACAGGATTTAGCAATAAAAAAATGTGACTTTAATTACAAAACAAAAAGAAATTTATTACATTTCATCAAGAATTCAAGAAGTAGGAGCTGGAAAATGTAGTTTGTGATTGTAGCTTAGAGGATTTCATTTTGGAGGAGGGGCTAAAGACACTTCAAGGTCCCAACACAAATTTAGATTGAACCTATGTTGTGATGAAAGATTAGGAAGACTAATAGAATTTTAAAGATTTTTTAAAGATTTTTTTTTTCTTTTCAGTAAAATTTCAAATTTTTGCCAGTATGATCTGTTTTTTAGTTGAAAGCATACTGAAAACAAGTGGGGGAAATACCTTATTTGCTGTAAGTAAAATGCTGCTAGAATACTGTAAGAAACATTTGATCGAATAATTTTTCCTATATAGAATACACAAATGCAGGCTAAGATAAACTCCAGAAAAATTTACCAAGTAATTAATAATTAAAATTTCAAATTGCAAAAATAGAATAATCAGTACTAATAATTATTAACAACATGTTATGGATGTCAGAAATATTAATGGTTTGAGATAACCTCAGTGTCTACTTCTCTCTGAGGCCGCATGCTCTTCCCATGTGATCAGAGACCTCAGATACGAAAGTTCTCAAAGTTCTCTTGTTTGCAGAAGCTTTCCCTGCCCCTCTCAGTCTGCAAAGCATTTCTATCTACTTCCATTTGGTCATAAACTTCTCAAGGTTCCCAATCTCAGTTGGAACGAAGCACAGGACTGATGTATCAAGTAGCATTAGTCAACATTTTAAGCAGTTTCAGTAGCTCGAGTACCATTCTCTTCCTTGAATTTAGGGAAAAACTGAGCAACCTATTCTCAAAAGAAAGGTAAGTTATAGAAGGACCACGTGAGAAAGAGAGAGACAGGATACCCTTATCTGCATTCCACAGCACCCAACGGTGCAGGAAAGTTTCAGTTTAGAAAAATCACCAAGTCACTTTAATATTATCTTTATAGTTTGAGTTTTCTGAGTGATAAATTATTTAGCTGAAAACAGAAGATCATTAGCAACTGTTAGACTATAACTTTATCATCAGTCTCAAGTGAAATTATTAAGTTAACAGTTATATTTTCTTCATGAAGATCTTCATGAGGATCTTCATAGGCATGGTGATTCTTCAATCTGACTTCTCAAACAGAAAAGCTCAGATGAAGGGAAGTTCAAGAAAATTGGGGGGTATAAGCAGTAGCAAAGTGTGAAGAACAGGAAAATTCGAGAGCAAGCTTTGCTACTGCAGCAAATCACTGATAATAAACTCAGCAGCACCATCTCAGAAATACACGGCACTGAAGGTCAGACAAAACCGTTCTCATATAAAGCAAGAGTAGTAGATCCAGTTCAAGAAGTACTTCATTGTATGTGCTCTACCCATACACGAGCATCCAAAGTATTAACTTTATGCACTTATTGGGTACAGACAAAAAAAAAACAATCCCTCATTATAACTCAAAACCAACACACAATCTTTTCTTTTTCAGGAATCACGGAAGAAATTCCAATCAAGAACTATCACATTAGCCAATTATACGTACACACAGCAAAATAAATATTTTCAGGAGTTGTGTGTTATTAGAGACCTTATCCAAAGCTACAGGCTTTTAGAATACGTATGACATCCATTCAAATAAGAATGAATTATACATATTAGAATATATTATTAAAGGGTGGACCTGGAGGGAGATTTGCTGCTGATTAAACGCTCTGGATTCAATTATTTCAATGAACACTTAAGTAAGGAATATGAAAAAAAAAAAAAATTCTTCCATATGTTATCTGACAAAATCACTTTAAAGTTTTCTTTCATGACAAACGGTATTTTAATGTAAAAACGTAGAAGTGACAAACATGTTCCCCAATAGTCTGAGTGGGGTTTGGAATCTTATATACTTGACCTTTCCAAAATAATTTTAAGCTTATCTGGAAAAAAAATTTGTATCTTATTTTTTCTAAAGTCACCATGAATGAAGAAAGATCAGCTCATGCAGCTCAACTATACACCCCATTATTCAAGTATTTATCAACAAAAAGCAATTTCAAAGTAGCTGCCTCGACAGTGTTCAGGGATAATAGCTGGACAATTCACCCATAAAATTAAGCCAACAAATTCCACCCTGAGTTTCTTGACAGACTTTTCATACCCGAAAGTGTCAACTAAACGCTATCCTTCCAGTATTACACAATGATTTCTTAATTCATCTAGCTGTGTGGCATTCATCTGCATTGTGTTTTAAGGTTTGGACCACATCTTCGAGTGCAACCAAGACTCTTCTGGAGAAGTCAAATTTAATAATCTGATAATTATTTAATAGCCGAATGTCATTTTAGAACATTGACGTATATGCAAAATTGGAATATCTCAACACAATTTGAAGGGCTGCACTTTGAAGAATAACACACGTATGAAATTCTCTGGGTGTTTCTAATGCTACCTTTACCACAGGGTTTTAATGACTCACTTCCTTAGGCCTGACACAGTGTAACCTCGCTCCTCCTCACTTTGATTTTCGCTAAAACTATCCAGCAGATGGGGATATGAAGGACATGAAGATGACAAAAAAAGAGACCTCTTCCTGGATAATTTACCAGACTCTGATTGCTTTTGCTTGTGGGGGGTGTATGCATGCATGCGTGGTGGGGAAGAGAGAAAAAGAAGAGAGAGTTTGGGTGGAAGGAAGGCTTTTGAGATAGACAAAGTCTTCAAGAGCATTCTTTTACTTATTTTTCACCAGAAGACTCAGGCTCTGTCTCTGACTTGTCTTTGGTACTTCTTAATGTATTTTTACATTATATCTTCTTGTATTTTTACATTACATTTCCATCTTCTTATAAAAACGGGAATGGGAAAAACTTTTCACCTTTGTTTTAAGGACTCAAAACTGAGACTTCCTTTTTTTAATTCAAACACGGATATAAACAAGAAAAATCTCAAAACTAAAAGGCATGGGTATTCAAATGCACTAAATTTCTAATTATGTCCTAAGATGTCTTCTGAGTCCCACATTCTTGTTAAGCCTTGATTGCTAAAAGGGTAATTTTGTGGGTTTTTTTAAACCAGAATTACCCACTATTGTAGCCACAGATGTTATTATTGTTACAGCACACCACAGGTCTCCACACTTCTCACAAAGCCCAAGCTTTGGTCACCCAAAAGTAGGATATTCCCATAGCAAAGAAAGTGTTTTCTCCAAGATGAGTGTGTAAATGAGACATTTCAACTCAGGAACTTTAAAGGAGGAAACTTTAGGAATTATCCAGTTATCTCTGTCTAGGGTCTTAAAACCAAAACCCAGGGCAACAAGATTACTGATGGGTTTGCTGCTCCACGTGGATGCTGCTTCCTTTTTTTCCCACCTCCCCTCTGCCCCTCTAGTGAATATTTTTTATGTGTTTTTTGATATATGTTTATGACAACGAGGTGTCCAAAAACACTACACAAGATTTATCAGAGGTCTGCAGCGAAAACATTTGCAAATCAAAAGATCTATTGCCTATTCACTAAGCTTAGTTTTCCAAGAAAGCAGAAAATATCCTCACCTCCTCGGTTTTCTTTCAATTTACTCTTCTACTCAGTTTCTACTTTCACGGAGAGATTTAAAAAGAAACTTAAAAGTGCACCATGCTGGAATTATGAGTGGCCAAAAAAGGTGAACCTCTATGAATGTATGTGGAGGTAGGTTTTAAGAAACCAAGGTGTCTGGTGCAGATTTGGTACAGTGCCATTTACCAGACGTGGAGAACAGTCAATCTCAGAGATTTACAACTAGAACAAAAATAAAGAAAAGAGGTGAAAAAAAAAGACCACTAAAGAAAGAGAGTGGATACAAGGGACAGGAATCCAGGAAACGCAGAGTTTAAGATCATAACTAATGAGAAAATGAGACCAGGGTGAAAAAATCTTAGAATCTACTGAAGAGAAGCAGCACAAGTATAAAAGTAATTTCAATTGCATACTTCCAGGACAAACAGCAAGAGAGGCCAAATAGCTTGTAGAGGCTGGGAAGTGAAGAGATCAAGCAGCAGGCTTAAACAAACAAAGGAGAATACTTTTCCCTCAAAGCACGTAACTCAATTCAGAAACTTGTTGCCACAGGTTACTGTGAAAGCAAAGATGACAAATGTTTTGAAATGGGACTGGACAAGCAGGTGGAATATAAATAATGTTATAGTTAGGAAAGGTGCAGTGGGACCTTTGGTCTTACACACTGTAGGAGATCTTCTGTTTGAAAGCACATTTCAAAATACTAATGAGGATGTAACTCAGTCTTTCAGCTGCCTTTATTTGCAAAAAAAATAGCTTACCTAAGAAAAAAGTACAAAATAGAGAGGCTGAAGACAAAGGAATGTTATGACACTTTTTATTCAGAGATACTAAGTAACTGGCTCAAATGCTTCGTATGTATAATATGGGCAATGTCATGTATGTAGTGTATGTATAATTAGGGCAATAAGAACTACCTTGACCATCCACAGCTGCTGATTCATGATAATTTCCATATTGCTCTTCTAGATAATCGCTACATGACACATTATAGCTCTGAATATTTTAATTAATTTAATGCTTGCCTGTAGATTGGCACATCAGGATTTTTCACCAGGGTTCTTAATTTCAAATAGGTCTGCAATTATCAAATGCTGCTGTTGCCATTAAGAAGGTTTCTCAGTGATGTGGGCTTGTGTCACTGACTCCAATGTGATGATGAACTAAGTCTTCAGCAGTGAACTCCAGAGGTTCTGAACTACTCCTACATAAATGACAGGTGTATCTTCAGTTTGGTTATGATGGACCACCTCCTTCCTCTACTCCAGCTAAGTCCCTGCACTTATTACTTAAGCTTTCCAAGTAGATCTATGCTTTTGGGTTGAGCAACATGAGCCTGACAGTTTTTTCTGTTTGCTGATGATTAATGACAAGTATTTGGACAAAGGTAAACAAAAAATCTTAATAAATTGGAAGAGAGTGAAAATTGCCTGGGGCACATTACCAAAGAAAGAGTGCAATATATCTAACCAGAATGTGCACTTCTAAAGCACCAGGCTCACCAATTAGAATACAGAAATGACAACAGCTACAAGCATTAAAACTTGTGCCTTTGTTACTGCAAGAGACAAATGTTTGAGCAAACTACGTCTTGCCTTTGTATTTCTGCCTTTAAACTCTGACTTTGTGCCCACCCTCCTGCTTCACAAAGTATTTTATGACATTCATTATTAACAATAAATGTTAAGAAAAATTAAATTAGCAGACATATTGATTCAGCAAAGCAGCATGAGCATATTTAATAGCCCATGCCGTTAACTTTATTCAAATAGGTTCAATTTCTCTGAAGTCCTGTTTCTTTAATTATACTACAAATCTAAAAAGATTTTTTATGTTATCAGATACCAATTGCATTGGACAGACTGCCATTCATCTGCTTATAGCAATATTTATTTCCAGTGCCATCCCTTAGCATGAAAACACTATCACCTCATCATCACTTACCGCGGGAAAAAATACTACTTTTCCATATAATTTTGTGTCTAGGTTGATCCAGTTAAAGGTATGAGACACTCATTGCTTGGTTTGTACAATTAATATGTGTAAATACTTTTCCTACCTTTAATCTCTAATTGTAATAAAATATTCCTTCCATTTTTAGGCAATCCTCTCTCTACACTAAAGCTGTCTAAATCTTCTCTCAGTTAGGAAGATAACTTAAGGAACTGACAGAATTAGTAGATTGAGTACCACTCAGAGGGGGATTTCACAGGGGGGAAAAAAAAGAAGAGAAGCCAGATGAAGCTTTTGTAACATTAACAAATAGAAAGACAGAAAATCTGTCAGAGTGGAAGTGAAAAAAAAAAAAAAAAAAAAAAAAAAAAAAAAACGTGGTGCAAATCACAGTATACATAAGAAAAGAAAAGCTCTGAATCAGGTTGCACTCCCCTGCCTCTGCAGAGGATACCTTCCATTGATGTCCTCTGTTTCCTCACACAAGCTCACATGGAAAATCTGGCATGTGCTTGTGTTAGAAACCCAACATTGGAAGTAAGAAGGCATACTTATGGGATAAATCAACTCTAACAAAGAAGTAGGACAAAAAAAATTACATCAACACATTAAGCACAGGGGAAGGGATGAGAAATCAAAGGATGCTTCCAGATATATTTAGGGAGATAAAAAAATACATCCTCTATTAAATAGAAGGATGCGCCTCAGAAAGTGATAAAAAGTAGGTTTTTTAGCCCCCAGAGAAATGGAGAGAAAATATTGTATAATTTGGGGAGGATTATGTTTCACTAGAGACATTCATGAATATAATGAGCTAAAGAAGGGGTAAGGCTGCTTAAATTGATCTATACAACTGATTGTTCTACACTTGATAAAATAATTGTGTCAGTCTCCTCTGTACTTAAAATAAACCTAACAGCTCTGAAACGCAGGAAGTTGTTAAGCACTAAACATCATCTCATGCTCTGTCACATTAGTCTCATTGTTTCAGAAGCCTTGGAAGCACCTGACATTTACCTTCTCTGGTTCCAACGCTGGAACTGCAGAAATGCAATTAGGAAAAGTCTGGTACTCATAACAGAAAAGGTCAGCAATGAGGGAGCTAAAGCTGATAACATGCCTAATGTGCTGCCAAACACAACAGAACGCCTCCCTGGCAATGAACGATTTTACAGACTGCCACAAAGCTGTTGCAAGGTAATCAGATCAACGGGGGGCACACGGGAAATGGTGAAATATTCCTTGATGGAGGTATATTGCAGAGTCATCACTGATGGGGAAAAAAAATCTACCATTACCAAAGGCCATATTTTCAGAAGTAATCACGTAAGTAAATTGGGCAGAAAGGACAAATCACAGAAGTTTCAATTAGTTCTACATAAACTAATAGAGAACTTTTAAGGAAAAGGAAAATTAATCTAAGGGTTTCTTTTGACAAATGACATTTGATCACCAGCGCCAATAAACAGCTCCTTACTGAGAGCAGCACTTAGAGGTTTTATGCCAAATACCTAAAGGCAGGTTAAACCTGTAGTGAAAAATGGTTTTGAGACCTTACAACCATCCAAGAAACATGTATTTGTTATAATCAAATTCATCATGAGCAAATAATATCTACATAATTCTCATGTCTCCTTACATAATTTTCATTATACATACTATAATTTTCATTAGATTTTTTCATTTTTTCATAGCTATAAGAAGTCACATTTTTTAAAAAATTACACCAAAAAAAAAAAGTACCGTCGTGAACTACAGTGGATCTTCTGCCTTCATATTCACTTAGATTAAAGTTCAAATTATGGAAATCATCTTCCAGGAAAACGTATTTGTGATAAGAAAACATTGTGTTTTGAGACTGCTAGATCCATATTGCAAGGCTGTATTAAAGGTAAATCCTAATTTTGTATTATAGTTTCTCCTGTACCCAAGTTATATCAAGCTATTTCATTATCAACTTTGAAGGCAGCTATTCTTTTCATGTGATAAATGTTGTTGTCTAATTAATGAAGTTAAAAAAAATCAACTGAAATTTAATATGAACCCTAACCCTAATTGTATTAGAAGTAGTATAATGAATGAAGGACATGACATAGTTTTCATGATTGACTGTGATGACAGGCCAGATGATGACCAGCTAACTTGTATAAACCGAATTTTCTCAGTAGCAGGCTGTAACTTGCGTGAAGAATCTGATCTCCCATCTTTGGTGCTCTATAAATAACTACACAGAAAACCTCAAGCACTCACCTGTCTGGTATTTTGTGACCAGCTTTATCTGAACAGCTGGGCCTGAGGCAGGCATTTCCAAAACAGTACTGACTTACCGCAACACATTTTTACAGGTGCTTACTTAGCAAAAAGTTCACAGCATTAAGTGACTATATTTTGTTTAAACTCTATGGAGAGAGGCACGGTAAATAAAAGAAAGATAACATCCCATAAGCAGGTGATAGCATAAATAGAAGTGCAACTATACTACCAACTTTTTTCTCGCTATTCTTTCTGTAACGACCATAAGCAGCTGACCGTATTGGCTTGAAATGTTACATATGCATTACATGCACTAACAAGAACACACTCACCATGTACTATCAGGACATACTCTGTGCTGTTTCGGCCAATAGGATTTTTTGCTTCACATCGGTATGTGCCATTGTCTGTTTTGTTTAGGAAACTGATGCTTAGAACCCTGCCATTGACAACCATTCTCTCTGGATCTGGCAGTTCTCCACCGTCCTTTGTCCACAGTACTGGTTCTGGCCTGTTGGATCCAAAGCAATGCATTTATTTAGATACATGAAACATGTATATGCAACATATGCATCAGAAATAGAAGCATTAGAAACTTAGGAGTAGTAAGCTACCATCAAAGAGTATTCAACGATCGTTTGAATTACTGGATATAATGAACTGTCACTGTTACAACCTCACCATCCCAGATGTCAGCTATTAAAGAAAGTGAAAGAACAAGCAGAGAAAAGAAGAGAAATCAAAAAAGGAAGTAGAGTAGTACTGGAAGAGGCCAAGATCTTTCCTAAATTAAAAAAATAGTTCTTGCAAGGTTTTAGGGCCCACAGTTTGGCAAGGTGCTTGGCAAGCTAAGTGAAAACAGCTTTCTGTTTGTGTGATGAACAATATGGTTCTGTGTGGCTGACAGGAACCAGAAATCATGCAAGCAGGGTGAGGTACATGTGAGTGATTTGTAAATGTATTCTCAAATTATTTAGGCCATTCACATTCACAAGTGCACTCGCATGTGCCAAGGGTTTTCCCTGAACCAGGCTTATCAGTCTCAAAGCAGCACATCTTACACACAATCTAAATTTGTTTCGGTTGCTGCATCATGTCACAGACCATCCCTTTTCCCACCCTTTCTACATCCTTCCCTCAAATAATTGCTTGTTACACATGTTATCACAAGAAATGTAAGATTTAACTTCAAATCCTTGATTTCCTTCTTTTGTAAAACCTTTCCTCTTGTGCCTCCTGCACTCACATCAACCATGGCCAAAAGCCATGCACTGGCAGTGATAACCCCCTAGTCAAGTTTAGGGCACCACAGAGAAGGGAGCTGACCATCCTGCAGGTTCACACATTCACAGATTCACACCTTCCCACTGGCAAGTGATATCCAGCTCTTTCCTAAAGACTCTCAAGAAGCTCCACAGTTCAGCAGATTTGCCTAACAGACAGCAGGATGTATTTATTACTTCTACACAGTCTTTCAAATTTACATGAGGGAAACCACCAAAAATGCAGACTTGTGACTGGGAATGAAAGGCTGGTTTACTGACTCCTGTCTGTGTCACAAACAGAGCATCTCAGGCCCTTAGATACCAATCACTTAAGTAAGATATATTACAGCCTGCGGGTTCACTGATACCGTACTTGTAGCTGGTAGCTTTGTACACTGTAACCCAAATATCAATCTCTTTTGGGTACACTATTAAAGTGATTTCAGTCCAAAGCTGTTCTAGGTTGGCACATATATTTGATAGCAGAGTATTACATTGTATTATCCTATCAAAATACGCAGTTGTGTGACTGAGTAATAAAACAAATATAACACAGTGCTATGAAATTAGCAGTTGCCAAAATAGTCACTAGTCTTACTCAAGAAATAGTTCATTTCATTAATTTGAAGCAGGTGTCCAAAGCCTACTAAATTTAATAAGTGTTAAGAAAAAGAATTAAACCTAAGTACTTAAGGAGAAAAACAGCCCTAATGATTTCAATGACAGGATTTTCTTTTAAGTTAGGTAAGACATGTAAACAGGGAATTTTTCTGAAATGCACTTACTGCTATATAATTCATATAACTCTTTAAAGTAAAAATACTGTGGGTCCCTTCCAGCTCAGAATATTCTGTGAACATCCGAAACATTTATCTAGAAATGTAACAGATTTATACACGTTTTAGTAATATTTGGATGACACCCTGCTAAAACATCATTGAACTTAGACTGGCTGTTCTCTGAAGTTATGACTTTTTTCAGAAAATCATATACCCAGAGAATAAAGCAAGGATTAAGAACTGTTGGCGTAATGGGCCTTATTTATACCTCACCATAAATATGTCACAATCCTCTTCCTAAGTGCACTTTCATGAACTGGTATCTAAATTCACATGACAAACAATACACACACTTCCTCTCTGCTTAATGCGAGCAGGGACTCTCGACGTCCACGCTGTCGGAGAAACATTGCCCTGCAGAGAGTTCACAACATCAGGGTGTGATTTGCTTTGATATGTTAAGGTGGATTTGTTCAATTTTCTAGCAAACTCCTCATTGTTTCCCCTTTACCAGCTTACTGTGAGTCTGCAATCCCAGAAGTGGAGACTCCGAAACGCTTCTGCTGCAATGTGCACCATTACCTGCATAAATGGTGTGTTAAAGCAACTTCTGTACAGTGGTAATTTATGGAACTTACGTTTTAAATTGAAACTAGATGGCATATCCTAGGGGAAAACCCATAGGATAACAAATAAGTATGAAATGGAGACTTAGATATAAATTATTCAGGGGCTCTGTCACATTGTAATATACCAGCTGTAGCCTCACACAGAGCACTTAGCTGTGGTTGCAAAACGACAAGCGGCAGAAAAATCAGAGCTTAGAGAGAGGCAGATCTGCATACTGTGGATGTTGGGAAAGCTGCTAATTAACAGTTAATATTAAGCCATCCTGTGCTGTACTGGTGGCAGCAGCAGAACAATTCCTGGGCAGCAGGCCCATAGTCAACACATCCTGGTGACCGGGCACAGCTCTCAGGCACGATGGTGCCTAAAGCAGCAGCTCTGTCACAACCACAAAATTGAATTTTGCCTGTGCTGCTGGGAAGCTTTGAGACACTCTGGTCCAAATGATTCACTAGTTAGGCAGGAGTGAGCTGAGAACATGAGACGTGCTCATGCACCCAGGCCATTATGTTGCTGTGGTCAGCGACAAGGGGGTGGCTGTTTAAGGAAAGCACATGAATATGTCCCTTTTCTGTGGTCCATTCCTCCTGCACTCTGCCAGCATCCACAATCACTTTGTCAGGGATGCTGGAGGGCTCATCTCTTATTCTCCTTTGTACCTACTTGGTATTTAGACCTGTTGCTTATGAACGTCACTAATATCTTTTGGAATCTGCTTATAGTGTCCGTCAACCCAGCCTCCTGTAGCAATGAATTCTGGAAGTTCCCTACCTGCTATGCAAAAATGTATTTACTTTTATCTCTCTTACACTGATCTCCTAGCAGTGGCAACGAATATTACAGGATATGGTAAGTAACACTTCTGCATATTATAATCTTGTTATAAGTTATGACAGCCTTGTACTTAGCAGGCCCCTCTTTCCCCCCCTTCCTCTGTTTGAATTTGATACATTCTGAGATTATCAGCAGAGAAAAAAAAAAATACAAGAAGAAAGGGCAAAGGAATCTTAACTTAGGAGCATATTGTCTGTTCTTTGATAATTGCCTTGGTACCTTCATTGTCCAAAGTACGAATGCAGCTGAAACACTAATGGGGAAGCTTTCCTTCTCTGACATGAGGCACGGAATTCCCCATAGTTTATCCTATTGAAACATGGGTGCAAACCCAGATAGAGGTTTTTTTCTCTTAGCCAACGTTTTGACTTGGGTTTAACACGCTAAAACACCTGACAAATATGCACACTCCTAATATGGCACATAAATCTCAAATATTGCAGAATTTCAGTGCTTTTTTTTTTTTTCATATTAATAGGCTGCTTTAATGCTATCTATTCCTGTGTGGACTGGAACAAATAGGGTGTCCCCGTGCCTTGGGTTTGCGCTTACTTCGAGCTGAATCACACTTAGCCATTTTATTACCTATCTTTCTTCAGACAATCTTGAAAGCACCTTCCTTGGAGCCCAGCTGCTATAAAATCAGAATAAACGCTTTGGCCACTAATGCAATTGCACGCTGTTCCCTTCACACCTCTCCTGGCACAAACAAGACCGCTGACCCACTCTGCCCTAACAGGAACGCGCAGCCTGTTAGTTACAACACACTAACCCGAAGAACCAGTCTGTCCTCCCGTTTTTTGCCCCATTGGGTAAGAGCTGCTTTTCTCTACCTGCGGTTTAATCCCTCCCATGTGGATGTGGTTAAGTGGAAATGAGCTGTGCTACCACTGAGACCCTGCACTGGGTTGAAGGAGGTAGCGGAGCTGAAGCACCAAGACGCTGTTTGCTTCCCCAAAACACAGCTCTGCCTCTGGCTTACCCATACTAATTTGCTCCCAGTGTGACACCTTTTAAAACAAAACCAAACAAATTAGGCATGCTGTACTGATGAAACACTTCCACGGGCACAGCTCAGCTGCGACAGCCCCTGATATTTCTTTGACTGGTATGTGTTGCTTTTACTGATTTGACTTTGCACTCAGCTGCCCACAGTGGCATGATCAGGACTGGTAAACAGAGAGGAGCCAGAGATACCAATCACAAGCATTATGAACAGTAATGTCTCTGCCTGCCCCCTAAACTCTGCACTTCCTCTGATGAACTGTTAAATGGGCTTAGATTTCATCATAAGTTCTGTTTAATCCTAACAGAAAAGCCCAGAAGCATTCGGTGTTGACTTAGAGCAGGGAAGTGTTTTTTAGGATAAATAAATTATTTTGTTGCATGTCTTCAAAACCTGACATAAAAAAAGCAATAAATTTTGATATTCCATCCCAGTCAAACTGAAATGGGACTGCAATGAAGGTATCAAAACACTGGTGTGAAGTTGCACAATGACTCATGTTTTATACCGTGGAACAGGAGTTTTCTTGCAAGTAATTAAACAAAGAATGTGTAAATAAAGCAAAACTGTTTTCTAACTTGAGGTTAAGAAAAGGTTTTTTTTTTCAAAATAAGTCAGAGAGAAAGCTAAGGGCAACCTGAAATGTGTTGGAAAAAAAAATGTTTTCAAAACCAAAGTCAGATTTGATTAGAAAAGAACATTTAGGCACTGACACCTTTTCAACAAGTGTTTTCATAACATGAAAGTCAACATTAAGTCCACATTAATATTTTCTTTTGATAACCATGGCCTTTAAAATTAAACAGTAATATTTTTTAAAAAAAATATGTTTATTTTCCATCCCTTCCTCCATCCTTAATCAAAGAACTGTGATGTTTCAGTGCTTTCTTATAAATCCTCCTTTCTAGTGATATTTTTATATCTATTATAGCGAACTTATCCTTTGTTTAAAAATGATACATATATCTATTGTATTTCCTCTTCTTTCTGAACGAAGTGAATTTGTGCAATGCAATCCATTTGCACTTGAAAGTTCTTGGCTCTATTCATTTTTTTTTTGCCCTTTTCTGATTTCTGTGTTCAGAAAGGTCATGTACAAAGCATTCCTCACCGAGACCTTAGTAAACAACACTTGGATAACTTACTGGCCCTTAGCAATAGCACAGGATAACCTTTCTGTTTCCATAAGATCACACTCAAAAAAAACCAAAACAAAAACAAAAACCACCCCAGAAAAAAACAAACCAACAACAAAAAAAACAACGCCACCTTTTTACATATTCAGTCTCAGTGGGGATATTATTATCCAACTGAGTATCTAAGCCTCCTGTTAAAATTTTGTAGCCACTGTGGGGAAAAATAAGAAGGGTGGAAGAAGAATTTGAGGAAGACCAACAAGACAACTACATTCATTATTTGTGTACTGCCCTCTCAAACAGTACCTTTTACTTCTCTAAACAGGATTACACTTGTATTCTCTGAAATCCATAAAAACATAATCTAGTGGATATGTTCAAATGAGTAATGGAAAAGGTATCACAACATTTATCAGAGTGTTTCTCGTTGAAATCCCGCTGCAAAGTTAAAAGTCATCTAAGGGAATGATTGCTTCATTAATTGGAAACTTATAGTTTCTCTGTATCAAGAAACTGGGTTTTTAGCTTTGTCAGTTAATCATCCAGTTCAAAGTCTAAACCCTGAGGGAACCTCTTGTTTATATAAAGTCTCAGTCTGATGAGTCATTTTGGGATGAGCTGTTTTGGGAGCATTTCATTTATCAAAAACATCAATACCCACAGTCACTAGTCTTTCATAAAAGGCTTGGATAGATGGTTTTTATTTTATGAGATTAGACCTCTCTGTGACTTTGTAGCTCTGCAAAGCCTGAGTAACCTTCATACAGTGTTTTTCTCCCCAGAAGAATTAGTAAAGAATATCCTAAGTACCTTTAATGAAGATCTCTTTTTTAAAAAAAAGAAGGAAGCTTTGAGCATCTGAATTGTCTATTATATTTGTCTCTACTTTTATTTTTAAGCATCTCAACAGACATAACGTAGCCTAAGAACATTTACAATGTCCTACACTAACTTTTTTTAAATAGTTAAGAATTAAATTACCAAAATATATTAAAAATGAGGTGGCAACAAAATATGGATTTCCACTTCTTACATCATAAAAAAATTGACAAGAATTTACAGCTATAAAGACAACAGGAACAACAAGAAATATTGAAGACTGTTGCAGTGTATTACATAATAATACACTGCAACAATATTTAAGCAACTCTAAAAAAGTTGCTTAAATAATAAATATCTAGAGATAATAAGAATCTCAAATGGTATCAGTATTCATCATTTCCAAGAGAAAAAAAGAGAACCCCAAAAATTAGAAGGAAAAAAAAATAGCAAAAAAGGAAAGCGAACAATCCAAACCAAACCAACCAACCAAAAACCCCAAACATCCTTCATTCCCTGCCTTTTGTCCTAGATACAGATAAAGCCTTTGTTTTGTTCATCACAACTGTACTTGGGTGACAGAACTCCCTGCTTGTAGCTTGCCTTAGATAAATCCACCTTCACTGGATTACAGGTACTAAACATGTCGACATGATAGACTAAACTTGCAGCGCAGAGTCCTTATCCCTCAGCAGACTGTGACATCAACTGATGGAAGTGAATCACGAAGAGTCTTTTCAGAGCAAAGATATTTATTCTTTTACCCAAAGATACAAGTATATCTTGTTACAGGGCAAAAGAGTATTTCCTCCTATCTACACTCTAATCTTTCCTTGCCACCACTTTTAAGGTTCCTTCCAGGTCAAACCATTTGTAGGAACCTGACTATTATACCAACTATAACTGGTAACTTTGAAAATACTTACCTTTAGCCCTTCCTTTTGCACATATCATGTACCTTCCCCCTCTCATCCCCAAAATGTGTTTCCTTTGTTAGTGATTTTCAAGAAGGCAAGGCAATATCAAACTAATATTCTGAAAAGAGCATAATCCATATATATATATATGTACGTATATATGACGTTTCTTACCTAATTCCCGTATTATTCACTATCTTCTCAAAGAAGTGCAAAAACTCTGCTGTGAATAACATTTTGGAGAATGGCTTTCTCATAGTTATGAGACAGATCAACAAGAGAACTTGTGTGAAATCAGAAGACAACAGTGAATTGTATCAGAAAAGTTCCTTGTATTCTACTACTGTAAGCAGCAGGGAGGCTAGAAATGGACAAAAAGATTGTCTAAAAAAAAAAAAAAAAGGAAAGTTTGCGAGTGAGATCCCATAGGGATGTATCCAGGATTTCATTTAAATAAACTCAAAACCCATTGCCTCATGAGAGCACATGTTCACAAAGCACCATCCTCCCTAGGGCAAGTTTAATACAGGAGGAGGCAGCGGGAGCCAAACCAGTGTGTTCAGTGCTGTGGGTGACCCACTGTCTCCCCACGATCCACACTAGAAGTGAAAAAATAGTTCAGAGAATTACAGCTCATTGTCAAGAGTCACTGTGAGTGTGTTGGAGAACCAGTGTCTTGCCAGGGTTAGTTTGGTTGTGCCAGCACTGTCAGCATTCCCCCCTTCGAGGGAAAGGCAATTCCCTCTTGCCTACACACAAATAAACTGGAAAAAAGGAATCTTGTGCTTATACCCTCCACTTCCTTGATAAAAATTAAGATTAAAAACATTTCATGCTTTCTAAGGGGCTGTTGATTTTCTTCAACCTTTTTCTGTGCCTGCTACTTTCTCAGAAGCAAGTGGGAGCACTGCAGATGTGCTGATTTTAATGGGCTTTCATAGCGGAGAACAGTAAGGGCCTTCAGTAAGGGCTGTACCTGGTCTGTACAGCTCGAGGCCTATAACCTCTCCCTCTTGTATTCTATTTTATGCTAATCTTTCCCACGTTTGTCATATACTGCACTTACTTTCAAACTTCTGGTGTCTCATTTCAACCCCCCTGTCTCTGATTTTTTGCATTCTCTGAATCTGACCAACTTCCCAAACATTTCCACAGTGGAGATTTTCACTCCTTTATTATTTCTCAAGACATTTCTGCATCAGGCAAGTACTTATAAAAGGCAAAATTGCTGAACTACTTTATTTCTGCCTTCCCTTGTCATGAATCTAGAAACACAGAGGAGAGAGGAAGAGGCTGCCGTATTTCCAAATTTTCAAGGCCAGCCCACCACTTGGGAACAAATGGAAGTGAAGAATACAGGCACACTGATGTACACCATAAAGAAGAAAGTTAAACCTCTTTCAAATACACCATCAAGTCAGGGAATAGGTAATTGTTTCATTTTTTTTCCAGAATAAATCTGAAAAAGACCTGGATATTTTAATGCATTTTTAGTAGTTCAAATCAAAATGTCTAATATTTTAGAGCATTTTTAGCAACCAGGTAATAACCACACTTTTTTATATATATTTTAAAGTCCAAGGATCAAAACATCTCAAGTTCAGAGACAACACTATAAGCTCCATAGCTTACAAACAGGTTTCATAAAAAGTGCTCTAAAATCTTCTGTCTTTAGAAAACAATGGTATGTATGGCTATACTGTTCATTTTATGCTGCCAGTTTATAAATAATTTATATTTCTTTCAAATTTTGACCGGAAAAAAAAAAATAGTCCTCCACAGAAGTGTAACATCACTTTCAAAAAGATTCCTGAGGCTAAAAAGGCAGGAGGAGAGGTGTAAGCCAGTACAGCAGCAGGAAAGACAAAAAAAAAAAAAAAAAGAAGAAAAACAAAAACTAAACAGAGAAACCCAACCCAACCCAAACAAAACACAAACCACAAACAAACAAGAAAACAAAACCAAGAAAACCAACCCCCATTCAACAATCTTAAGTTATAAATCCTGCCTTAGTTCCTGGGGAATGGAGGCCTTGCAGAAGTGACTGCCACTGTCAGCTAAATGACAGGAGCTCAAGGACAAAGTGGTCGGTAATACTTTGACAGGAAATATCCCTGGTTTGGCCTGGACTTGACCACAGATCAGATAAGGGGTTTTCCAATTTCTGTAAAGTAGCAAAGCCTCTGGTTTTGTATCAGAACTCTTGTACTGAAGGCCTGACATGGCCAGATTGCACAACGTTGCACCTGGTTGGGCGGATGCACAATCATTATCTGCTGCGCAGTCCTGCAGCAGCTCCGCAGGCAGTGGATAAGACACCCTTAATGACACATCAGTAATGAGGGACGAGTGACAGCCTTGTTTTTAGGAGACTGTACAAGAAAGCAGAGGGTTAGAGACCTTCTCCACAAGGTGCATCTCCCCTACTGCTGCAGGCAGAGGGGCAAAGGGAGGCTCCGTGAAGAAGAATGGAATCTTCCGGAGAACGGGAAGTCAGCTCGAGACGGGGAAGGATGTGAGGTCTACTTGCAGAGAAACATACTGATGCCCCAAAAGCTTCTTTAAAATTCTGGAGCTGAAAGTACTTTGGATCAGCACTGGAGCACGTCGGTAATATACGCCCTTCCCCTGTTCTGCCTGGGATTGGTGCCATATATTGATGTGCAAATTACAAAGACAAATCCCTTTCCTTTCAGCCTCATAAGCTAAGACCTACACTCTCAGATAAGAATGGGGAAGTGGGAGGGGAGAGAGGAGAAACTATACACAGATAAGTGGATATAAAGAATAATTGTCACACCTTGCTTAAATATTTTATTGCTATTCCTAAGGGCTTTTTCTTTCCTGTCAGAGTACAGCTGGAATGATAAATGGCATGTGAGAATTTTATTCACATGAAAAATTGTTGATTAAACATTGAAATCCTAATGGCCTGGTTTCACTGTAATTCCAGTTCTATAGGTTTCTAATTATGTAGTCAGTGTTCAAACAGCTAAATCTTTGGGCTTCTTATGCTGCTGTTTACACCTTGTTGATTCCTTCTTAACCTTTAAGAGCTATTGAGAAATTAGTAGATTATTCTTTTTCATCAGCTGTAAGTAAAGCATGACTATAAGAACAAAGGACGATAGAAACTGCCATGGATTATATGGGCAATATCTGAAAAAAAATGTATTTCAAAGACATGCAAATGTCAGCAGTATTAAGATAATATGGTGCTCAAGTGGATGCATCAGAAAGGCTGCTGAAAATTACTGGGATTAACCAGGAACTATGTTCTTAATGTTAATGAAGGAAGTACTGCTGGGGATAGGAAAGCAGCAGCAAAGCATAATGATAGGATGTGCACACCGTAGTCCCTATGCAGAGAAAGATAACATCTCAGCTGGCATGCCTGCAGATCTGTTTATAACACTGTCTCTCCTCATACCAGTTTACAAGCATACTGCATCCCCAGCCATAGGAGCAAGAAAATACTGATTTATCAGAAATAACAGAAAAAAAAAAGCAGAAAGAGTTTCACGACCACTTATTTTAAATGCTTTACATTTTCATATTACAGGATTAAGAAAGGTACATTTCCTTAAACTAGCTTGTCTAATATAGGCAAGGCTAAAGTGCCACATCGAGATAATGGTGGGGACTACAAAAAAGAGGAAGCAGAAGGTAACTACTGTCACACCACATTTTCAGTTCCTTTTCCTCTTTTTCCTTAATCAATATTATGTCTGCTGGTCTTATCCCCACTGCCAGTTGAGGCCTGAAGTTTATATCAAGGTATTAATGAGCAAATATTATTAGGAGGGTTTGTTTTTTTTTCTCTTTGACAAGCCAGGATTTTAGACTGCTTAGCTATTTTGGGCTGACACACTGATGGATATTCACAAGCACTAACTTGCACTGTTTTCGCTAAGAGCTGTGTCCCAACATTCATAAGAAACTTTGTCATAATAAGCTGAGAAATCCCATCTAAGAAGCACCAGCTGCATTTTTTGAGTTAAGGTCAAATGTTTGCTGGCGCAAGAATCAAAGAGAAAAATGAAGAGTGGCTGATTCATATCCGCTTCTTCCATTAAGTAAACAGTCGGAAATCTCATTCACAGTTACTTGCTTGTCCAAATACTACTTGTTTGAAATCATTTGCTGCTGATCTAAGACACAGTCAAGGAGAAGCCTCATTAAACTAAAATTCCTTCCTGCACTTGAGGTGCAGTGACAACACACAGAGAGCTGATAAAAGTACCAGTGCTGCAACTTGAATGACAAGCAAGGACTATACAAAGTCCTTAGTACCACCCCTCATTAAGTAAGGTATGCACTTCTTGACTTTCAACGCATGTAAGAACATCATGAAGTTTGGGAGATGTAGCAAAATATCCCCTTTTCACAAAATAAGATATTATTAATGACTAGCAATAACAACAACATTTCTAAGGTTTTCAGTTTAATAGTGGGTTCTTCTCAGCAAGTAACCAAGTCTTTGTTGCTATTTATAACAGCTTGTAGGAGCACCAAAGGAATGAAAATATACCATAAAACTTTTGTACCTCAGGTGTTGTTTTTTTTCCACCAGTGCCAAAAAAAGCTGATGTTGAAGCACGCTGTATTAAACCATAATGAATAATAAAATGCTTTATGCTTTCCAGATAATATAATGCTATCTTAATAACAATACACTGGGAACTTACGATTGTTTGTGTTTCAGAGCTAAGTCCTACACCACGGTTTGTGTCGACTTCTTTTGCATCTAAAAATAACTCGTGAAACAGTAATACAATAAAGGGGAGAAGAGACAAACCTTATTTACTTACGGGAGTTTGCTTTTCTTCTCCCAAACGTGTCATTATCTCCAGACAGAGGGGAGTGCTTTGGTTCGCACAAACTTCTCTCGCACAGAAAATTATTCATTAGTACCTTCATGGTAATAATTTTAGCACCGTAAAGGAATACCCTCAAGCTCTCAATGGGATCCAGCTCCATTAGCATCCAGTCTAGCAAGCCACAACAGCCTATGTTCAAGGCTTAGCAGCACAGGAACAGCTGTACTGAATCAGACAAAAAGCTCAGCTACCCCAGTGCCTTATCTCCAACACCAGGGATAAGCAAATGTCTAGGGAAGAGTCCCAGCCCACATCTCAGGCACTTCTGATACCAAGCACAGTTGAAAAATACTCTGTAAACCTCAAGGACTTGCCTTTTCATGAACTTGTGCAGTTTTTCCTTGAATTATTGAGAATTTTTACCATCTGCCATATCCATTGACAACAAATTCCCAAAGTTTGCCAGTTGTTTTATGAAAAAATATGTCCTTACTTTGCAAACACCTGATTCATACTAGTTAAACTTACCCTTAACATTTCTATTTGAAGAGAAGATAAGCCAGCAATCCTTAACTATCTCTGCGCCATTTACAGTTTTGGAAACATCTTTAATGTTTCCCCTCTATACCAAATAAACCACCTCAAAGCATATTTTCTGTGCCCTTCCAGGAACTCCACTATTTATAAAATAGGCTTTTCCCTCTGCAAAAGGGATTTCTCCCCAAAACCTTCGGTTTTATTCAGATGTCCTTTTTATATTTTTCAGTATTTGTGAAGCTCAGATGTCAGTTCTCCAGAACTGCCCATTCTGGGATCTCTCCTGAAGCCTTGCTGTCCCCAGCTAGCAAGGTGGTTGGCATCAGGTTTCCTGTCACTGTTCATAATTCATCAGCCTCAGCCATGAATTCCCTTTGACCGCCCAGGTGAAACCTTTCGGTCCTGCTGGTGTCTTACTGCTCCACAACCACCTCCACAGTCCATTTAAGCAAATCTTGCTGGTGAGCAGCTCAGAAAAAAAGGGAATCAGTCAGTAACATACCCCGTTCCCTCTACCACAGTAAATATGGATGTAGCAAATTCTTCTGGCTTTCCCTTAAAACTTGATCCTTCGTTGACCTTAAAAATGTCTGGCAAATTTCCCGATATGTTTCATAAAAATTTAACTACTACTTCCGAGTTTCTTTGTTAGCTACTGCTTAGAAGCTTCCTCCCCTCCCCTCACTGCTTTTTTGGTGGTTTGGCTTACTGCTTTTTTTATATTTAATCTGTCAAAATCTAAGAATCTTCTCTTTCCTTTGGAAAAAAAAAACAAACCTTCAGCTTTTCAAATTATAGCTTCCCATTTTTTTTATTACTTTGATTTCTCCTCTGTTTAGCCTCACCAACATAGTCCTCAGGCTGCCTGGAAAGATTTAATTCTCTTAGTTGCCCCTTATAGCTTCTTTTTAACAAGGTTCTTCGCCTTTACGTAGTTCCCCTTTTTGATGTTGATTACCATATAATTGCCCAGACTTTGTTTTTTCCCTCTAGGTGCAAACAGCAAGTAAATACACTTTAAAGAATGAGCTGAGTGGAGAGGGTGCTGAGAGGTCCCTCAGATCATCACTCCCAGCAAACCAACTAACTCCCTTTGGAGCATTCTAGAAACCCTGTGTATGGGGTGAGAAGGCAGGTTAGGGATACTTGAGAGCAATTTCACCGTAAAAGTGACCAGTGCTGTGTTTCTAAGCCAAAACAATGACAAAACACGTATGCACAGACCATTCCCTGGAGTGGGGAGACAGAGGAACTGGGAACGGAGGAGGCAAGTTGAGCCTGGGAGAAAGGGGTCGGGTGGACGGGGGGGGAGGTGTTTTTCAATTTTTGTTTCTTATCATCCAACTCCATTTTAGCTGGACATAAATGACATTTTCCCCACACAGAGGCTGTTTAGCCTGTGGCATTAGCTGGTAAGTGATCTCCTTATCCTCATCTCATCCACGTCCCGCTGAGGGCGGTTGTGTGAGAGCGGCTGGGTGGGCAGGGTCAATCCACTACAGATGGGCATGTGGCAACTCCCCTTAAGCATGGAAGGAGATGCACAGGAGAAAGACACAGGGTCCTGTACTAAGTAATAGACAAGGGTTTTTCCCGTTTTCCAGTGTATAAACACTAAACACTCTCTTCTTTTTTGTATTATTTTGATAATGAATGGCTTGTGCTGTTCTTCCCTTGTGCAAGACTGTTCCCTGAAACCTCTGCTGCATAACGCACAGAAACAGGTATGCATGCAGCTCAGCACACACAACGGTGATGAAATTCTCTATTCAGTGGCCCACTAGCCAAAAAAACAGTAGATTCACCCCTGAGTCCCAGTTAAATCATTCCCTGACTGGGTTATCCATTGTTCAGAGCCCTGACATGGCTCAGCCCCTCACCTGCTTATAGCAGGTTCTTAAATAAGGGACACACCAATAATCTGTAGCAGTTTATTGGCTGTTCTCTGCTCCATGTGGTTCTCCATTCTGCCAGTCCACTGCTTTTGCTCTCCTGTGCAAAGGCTACAAATCAGAAACTCAGTCTTTCCTCAGGTCGGAAATAAATAAATAAGTCTTGGAAACAGTTTACTGTGGTGCTTTAAATAGTAAGCCTTGAACCTGGAAATCTCATTTTAGCTAGCCAGACTCAGGTCTGAGAAATCCCTGAGATCTTCCTTGCAACAGAAGGTCAGATCACCCAAACCAAACAATGAATAATTTGCAATTCACACTAATAATAAAGGGTGCTGATTTATCAGGATTCTTAACTGTTTGCTGCCGTGCTTGTCAGAACCACAGTCCCACTTATCCTGTCATCTTCACTTGTTTTGAGGTTAGGCTCACCAAAGAGTAGTGTTAAGCTCCTCCAAAAGGCTGGTGTTTTACCCTGCTAGCTCACAGCACGGACACGTTTTCAGGCTACAAACGTGGGGCAAAAATGCAGATATTTAATGAGCTGGTGCTCCCCATGACACTGGGTGTTCCAGATAACATCTGCTATACATATTTTGGAATTGTGAAGCAGAGTAAGTGTCATGAGCATGATTTGCACTGAAGGTGTTATATATATATATATATATATGTGTGTGTGTGTGTGTGTGTGTGTGTGTTTCTGTGTTCTCCTGCTAATTGTTGATTCAAGAACTCTGTAATTTTGTAAATGCAGCTAATTACTTGTCTACAGAAACTGAAATATCTAAAAGACTGGGCATCATATCTTCTTCCAAAACTTTTTTTCTCATGTTTTAACTTCCAGTCTAGTACTCAATTAGAGTTACCTACGCTGTATTTCAATTTTATCTATTATTCTATTTCATGGGCCTTTTTTATTTTAGAATGTGTTTCCACCTGAGAGTAAGGAAAAGAATTATTTCAAAAGGCATACACATGCAAAATGGATTTAATGAGCACTAAAAGTGCTGCATGTAGTTGTTTTTCACACTGTACTTTCTTCACTTTTATAGGTAAACACTGCAGAAAAGGGACACTTAAAAAAGAGGAAAAGCAATTATTGAATTGAGCCCATTAGGCAATGTGATTATTTTACAGAACACTAAAGGGGAAGTTCTTAGAGCACTGCAGGAGGCTTTATTGTAAAGTGTAATTTTCAGACAGGCATTAATGCTCCCACCTGTTTCTTCTTGTGTCGCACTTTTTATAACACCTATTTCCTTACTCCCTGCAAAATTCTGGGAAAAGAAACACAAAATGGTAGAAGGTCCCAGCTGTGAAAAGAAGATAGAACCCCCCAGATGGACAGGATGTTTAGCACAAACTGAAATTTAACCTATTAAATATACAAGCTGTATCTCAGCAAAAATGTTACCTGCTTCTTAATATATTATCTATCACATCATAATTTTACAGTGGAGGTGTAATGTCAATGAAAAATTGGTGTAGAAGGTTACAAGAATATTTACATTGTCCTTTAAAATAATTGGCTTTTTCTTGCAAAGACAAACTACCTATCTGGACGGTTTCTCTAGGCAGATTTTTTTCTACAACTTCATACTCTTCATAAGATTTTAGAACATTTTACTGAAAATGAGAACTCAGTAAACATAGCACATGACAGATGCATGCTAAATCAAGGCAGGAGATCTCATTAGCATGAACTCCTTCAAAATGAAAATGATTTAAAAACTGGTCAACTATCCAAAGAAAGTAATTGCAGCAACGATGGTGAAGTACTGGCAAACATTGCCAGGCTTGACTTCAACAGAGATTTGGGCTGGCATCAGTGACTATTAGCTAGAGTTATTTTAAAACTAAGCTGGACATAGAATTTGGATGCTGAAAAGGTCCACTGTTGTTAACAGTTGTATATATTCCAATCTACAAAACTCCTGCCACTTGCTACGTGATCAGTGTGGGTTGCACACAATATATTTTTTCTTTGCCTTCTGGACTGAAAGAGCTTGAAATGTGATGTTTGATACCAATAAAGCCTTCTTTATATATACACTGATGCCTAAGTGGGTGGAGAATGTAAGTGCTTAACCTACAAGTCTGGTTGATGATAAGACATTTCCACGTGATTGATAATAACCATGGGTTACAAAGTGATTAACATCAGCCAGTACCGAATATATCTCATCAGAACAAACTAATAGTTGGTTAGTTTTTAATTAACAATTACCTACTCAAATAGAATAAGTTCATCTTGCAGAAGTGGAAGCTCACACTTCTCCAAATAGGCAAAAAATATACAGAGAGCCTAAATAGGATAAAGATACAAAGATGAAAATGCCCTGTTTAAAAAAAAAAAAAAAAAAAAGACAAAGAAGAAACATTTCAAGAAACTAGAACAAGGGGGAAAAGACAGATAGCACAGAGATACCTACTGCATTTGTAGGAGACAGGCTCTATCTAACTGTTGAACAAGACAAATTCAAAACAAGACAACTCGGAATGGACAGAGAGCAAGACAAAAAACATAAACAGAGGAGCCTGAGCTATCCTGAGAGCTGTTCTCCATTGATAAGGAACACAGGGCTGGAATCTGTAAGGAGGGTTCCTTACCTTTGTCCAAGTCTATACCCACAAATACAATACTTATTCCTATATATGTAGACATTTATTCAAATATATATTTACAGAACCTTGCCCAAAGCTGTGTGTGACGTGTACCCCTGGACACCTCACTGTAAACCCTGTGTTTCAGAGAGCATAAAACAGATAAAGGAAGATATTTCATTTAATGCTAGTTCTGGGATCAAGGCAAAGGACACAAGGGAGACTCCCAGTTTCTCAGATGCACAGCAGTTTTATTCAGAACCATCCACCTTTCTGCTAAGACAAAGATTGCCTAGATCTAAATATAAAAAAGTGGAACTGCAGCACCTAACTTCCCGTAATTCTTTTTCACCTGCTTGATTTCAGTTGTAGGTGGTCCTTTCCAGAGAAACCTGGAATAAGACTCTTATAATTCAGGATTTCTGTGAGCATCTGAAGCTTAGGAGAGAAATACTTTGATACCGCGTTCGTATTTTGCTAGAGTAGCATTTCATCTGGGATATGGGCGAATTCATCCAATTTTCCAAATCATTAATATTTATTGATACTGCCCGAGCATCCAGATCAGGCCATGGATTCATTCTGCCTGGTGATTTATAAACACAGGAACATGCATGCTTTTCCAGATTCATTATGATAATTCATATAGGCTGAGTGGATACCAGCATTCCTTTCTAGGCTGCTAGGTGCTCATGGCACAATGCAGATAGTATTCTGCAGTGAATTAAATTTATCTAGAAAATGAGATAATTTCCTACAGAACCTCCATCTCACCTGCCAGAGAAGCTCGTGAAGTGTATCATGTCAAGGCAGGACAGAAGAAACCGTACAAAGGCAAAAACTGGCCGTCAGACTAGTGATTCAAAATCTCAACCTGCCATTCTGAGGTAGTTTCAAAGCAGTGTTGGCAAACTACCTATACACCAAAATGTTAACAGCTGAATGTCAAGAGGGTTTCCACAATTCTCTTGCCCAGATTCGGACTGAGCATAGGTTTGTAGACATGCCAAGAAGTCACTGTTCTCACCAAACCAGTGATGAGCTGTCTTCTGAGTGTGATGCTATGTCATTCCGGGTACTCTTGGGAAAATGGGAACCATGTTCAATGTTAGACATAAAATATATGAGACCTATTTGTCAGTTTTGGACTTAGGATTCTTTCCTGCTTCAGTTCCCAGCTGTAAATTCGAGGCCACTGAAGAACCTAATCATCCACAGGTGTTACAAAAATAAACATTTAAGTATTTGCTAGGTTCTTAGATACTGTGGGCAAGAAATGTGAACGCCTGTGAGGGAAGGACACTATTCAGAAGGACTTGCATAGGCTGGGGGAACAGGCTAACAGTCCCTTCATGGGAGGCAGGAAAATTCAGCAAGGACAGCTGCAAAATCCAGCACCTAAGGTGAGAAGAACCTGGCTGACAGCAGGCTAAACTAGAGCCACCTTGAGTCCATACTCCACTGCTTTCAGGTGACTGAATACTAGTTAACTTCCCTAGGTTTTCTCTGGTTCACCTGGAGCCCTGTCAGGTCCTTCTCAAATGAAACAGCCACTCTCTGGATTCACTGACAGAATGATGGTGAGTATTTCTCTGTTGTCATTAGTATTTTTTGCCAGCAGCCTTTTCAAAATGTTTCTCTCACTCAAGGGAGTCTTCTTTAAATAGATACTAGAAAAGATAGAACATTCTGTGGAGATGCCATACACATAATTCACAAAAACTTTATAGCACAAGCTTGATTATTTGGTGCACCCTCACTATTAAAAGTGATCAATTTTTCTGATATTAAAATGTTTACTTGTCTATATTTTATACTACCAGGTACATATAATATTAGGGTTTATTACTGATTGTGCTTCTCTCTACAACTTTTCCATGACCTTATGAATAATGTTATTCTAAAGAAGAATGCCTATGTGCGTTTTCAGAAACAAAAATCTTCCCTATTTATTTCAAACAAGGCCAAATATTCACTTTACATTAGTCAACCAACTGTACTGTGATTCCCCTGAGCTGCATGGAATGGAAAGACATTTCTCTAAAGCACACAGGAGACAGCTAACTCTCTGTTTCCTGTGCCCTAATTATTCCATTATATTTTGATGTCCTTACTGCTGAAATGACACTGACTTAAAAAAACTCACATATTTCATGCATGCTTTGATGAGAGTACTGACTAAGAATATAAAATCCTGAACCTTTCTCTCACTATGGGACAGTTTTGAGTTTCCTTTTGGGGCAGTTTTGGGTCAACTAGACTATATTGTTAAGACATAACAGTGTATAGAAGTTACAGCTTGCAATAAGAACACATTGGTTTTTAAAATATTTTGTAAGCGCAGATGGCTGTAAATGATCATTTTGTTCTTTACTTTTTATTTTTTACAGCTATCTGATTTTTATTTTAAAATACTCAAAATATTGTCAGGCAATATGACTTCAGAAGAGTACAGACATTGCATAAAAGGGAAGTCTATGATTTCTGAGGTTTAATTACATTTCTTTCTTTGGAAAATAAACAAAGCCTAGGTCAATCTATATTATGCTAAAAAACCAATAAATTAGGAAGAGCCACTGACACCCTACAGACATATTAGGCAAGTGCATTTACTAAAATGCTACAGACTGACAACTGTCCAGGGGTCCAGCCAAAACCACTGGAAAAGACAAAATAGCACTAAGGATTGAAAAGGCAAGAAATTAGCTTCAACTTGGTTTGAAACTATACAACAGTATGTCCTAAACAGGAATTATATTGAATAGTGATACGAATTACAGGGTGTGTTCACCTAAGTTATGCAGAAAAAAGGCTAAGTACATTTCTAATTACAATTTGAAGAAAAAACTCCCAACAAGCAAACAACAAAGAACAACAAACCTGGACATCAATACTATCAAAATTGTCAATAAGGTCAAGAAACCAGCAACTGAGTCTCGTGAAAGGAAAGACTAAGCTAACATAAATACAAGTATTAGAATTTTTCCAAAAGAAAACTCTTAAATTTGGCCTACAAACTGGGCATAAACCAATTGGACAACAATCCTCACAAACGTTTTATGTCATGTTCCCTTAATATAGTATAGATAATAGGGTATGTTTCTACAGTGAGTCATGTTTATCTGAGCTAAACTGACAAATATATTTCCTTTATTCCTCTGCACCGAAAGAAAATTCTAATTGAAAATATCATATCTTTATGCACATAAGATTCCAAACACCAGCCTTCTACTGCTGCTTAGAACTGGTGCCGTAAGTGCTACACGATTGGAACGAACACCATCAAATCCAGAAGCCCATACTTGTAAGTGTAACTACGTCTTTAGGGAATACTCAAGCTTTGATGCTAGATCCTGGAGTCAATAAGTGGCCAGAGCTGTATACAGAAGCAAGAGGCAGGTCTTTTGGAAGGCAATGGATGAGGAAGTGTCCTTCCCTCCCCATCCTCCCGTTGCACTCTGACTCAACACTGTGGTCCCCATGCCGTCCCACGAGCTGGGATTGGTGTCATGACACACGTCCCGTCAGAGGCCCAAGGGGCAAACCCAAGCTCTTGCAGTAACCCCCTGAGCAGCTCTCAGGCAGCCCATCTCTGCTTGAGGCTGCATCAGCTACAACACACACACACATTCCAAAGGGAACTGTGCCCGTGAGCATCTGCTATACTTTATTAATTGCCCACATGTCCTGCCTTGGCAAAACCATCAGGCAGGAAAACCTGGCCTGCTCCTTTTGTTGGTATCATCACACTTCCACAGCAGCAATGCCGCGCTTACCCAAAAGAAGATAATTTTCAGCTCCTGCCTGGAAGTAATTCCCCTAACAGAAATAAGCACGGGACGATGACTGGAGTCAGAGCTATTCTCACCCTCCCAGTGATGAGCAGAGAGATAAAACAGCACAGTTACAGGATTTGTGCATCCTGTCTTACACCCTCTCATGTTGCCTCACTGAATCACTCAGAATGGCCCAAACACATTTCCATCTGTCTCTCTGCCCCGTCCCCCACCCCACCAACTTCTCCCCCTTAGCCTACTCTCAGATTCCCCATTCAAACACTGGTATCTGCACCAAGACCACAAATGTGAGGTGACACGAACCCATTCATAGCAACCAGGAACCTCAGAGTCCGCGCTAATTCCAGCTCATCTCACACATTGTGACAATCGATGCCACACAAGCGTCTGAGGACATCTTCTCTCTTGTCTGAAGTCATGGCCATTCACTGATCAAGAGAAATCTTACACCCTAAATCGCGAAACCTCAGCAGGGCCCTAGTTCTCCAGTTCTAAGACACAGTAAACAGTTGTCCTTTGTCTTTCTGCTTTACCTCTGGAAGATGCTGTTTCAGCAGGAAATGCAGTGTGCAGTTGATTACTCAGAGGTGTTGGTCTGAGCAAATCTTCCTTCCCGATTCCTGCTACAGGACAGGTAAATTAGGCAGTGCTTTTCCTCAGGACTGTGTTGTAGATTGGGAAAACACAGTATTGGTGGAACTGTGATATACATGGTTTGAGGGACAGAATCCCTGCAGGGAGGGGCTTGGTGATGAGCTGTAAGATGGGGTGTGTATGTTCTAGCTTTAGCCTCATTCTGCTTTTCCCTTTTGGGAAAGAATTACTCTGCAGCAGCTATCAGTATCATCAATGTCACCACAGCCACTACCTGGCTTCATTCTTTATCTGTTTTCATCTCAAATGTCATTTTGAAGCTTGGCGAAATTGCTCTGGGATACAAGAGAAATGCACCTATAAGTAAGTGTTCATTTACTGGTATGATTCACTGCTGCCTACAGGAAACCAGAGAGACTGTTGTAACTGTGACAAAGTTGACACTCTACAGAAATTAACCCATGGTGGGCAAATGGCTGTGAAGGACCGTGGCTGGCTCTGAGCTCTTCGTGAAGCCCAGAGTTCATCACTTACCTCGTGACACTGACATTTTTGGGCTCTGTGGACCTCTCCAATTTCTCTCTCTCTACCAGCCACAGGGTAATCATAATGCAGGTTGGGAGCACGACATTACAGTTTCTCATGCTAAGCAACTGCAAACTGCTCCCAGGAGGATGCCTATTTATTACTGGCTCGGCTCCGTGAAAGAATGACCTGATGAAGCAATACAGAGCAGCTGATGTTGGCAGTTCCTGTGGCAGGGACAATTAGCGGTGCATTTATTGGCAAAATATTTGTGCCCAAAAGGCTACCACACACAGGTGCCCTGCCTTGATAATTCTCTGACGTGAAGTTTTTATTTGGCTGCCCTTTCAAAACCGCGTGTGAGGTTTGCATTTGAATCCGTTAAGGATACAAAAGAGTTTTATTTTTAAAAAAATTAATAGATCAGTAAACACCTCAGTTGAAGCTCCATCTTAATTACTATGTTTTAACAAGAGACTCCTAGTGGTATAAAGTATACCTATAATATTATGTGTGCCAAATAGAAAATACTGTGCACGTCAAGGTAAAACATAACACTTCTACAGGGTTTTTTTTATAGCTTTCAGAAATAACTAACAAATAGAGGGGTCTGGAAGAGAATCTACTAATAATTATCTCTTTTATTAACAGAGTGTGCAGGGTTTGGCTGGGATAGATTAGTTTTCTTCTTACTACCTAGTACGGGGCTGCGTTTTAGATTTGTGCTGAAAACAGTGCTTGATAACGCAGGGATGTTTTCCTTACTGCTGAGCAGAGCTTGCACAGAGCCAAGGCCTTTTCTGCCTCTCACCCCACCCTAACAGTGAGTGGGTTGGGGGAGCACAAGGAGCTGGCCCCAACTGACCAGAGGGATATCCCAGACCATATGACACAATGCTCAGTATATAAAGCTGGGGAAGGAGGAGATAGTGGTGGGCATTTGGGATGATGGTGTTTTCTCTTCCCAAGTCACCATTACATGTGACAGAGCCCTGCTTTCCTGGAGGTGGCTAAACACCTGACTGCCCATGGGAAATAGTGAATGAATTATGAAAGTGTGGTTAAAAGCTGTAGACAAAAGGCAAGATGCATCTTGCCAAAACTGAACCAAAATTAAACACAGATATAAAATTCGGTAAGTCTACATTTAGACATCTACATTTGGTATCCCAACATACAGAGGTAGGTATCTGACTGAATTAAGTGTCTAAACTCCACGTAGTTGGTGGAAAGGAAGTAGCAGAGCTATGGCTCAGTCTGGCTCTTCTGCAATTGTCTAATGCACAGCAGAACAGCCATGTCATGACAGTGCCTAAATCTCTCCACTGAATGCAAAGGGAAGCCTGAAAAGAGCTGCTCAGAAGTAAACTTCTACTGTGCAGCTGTTTGAAGACAGTTGACATAACTCCTTAACACTCTGAAACTGGAAATTATCATGCCTCCTTGCTGTGATACTCAGATGCAATCATTGGAGGACTAGAACCCCCAGTTGGTATTATACATCCATTGCTCCTTCCTCCTGACGTACCGATTACATACGGGTCGAATCTACCTGTCTGTCTCACAACACTAAAGAAGAACAGAAAGAAGAAATGAACCCACAGCCTTCAAACTTCATTATGTAAACAGACTCTGAATTTTCAAGGGCCAAACTGCCCCTCCCAACAACAAACAACAGGTAATTAAAAATATAAAAATACGTCATGACTGCCTTACTTCTAATCCTTTTCCCTCCAGGGAATGCTAGATGAATAGGGAAAATCAAACACCTGGGGCTAGAATGCCTGAAGTCTATAAGCCAAAGAGAGGAGCTGTCACCGGTTAAGTCATGAGGAAAACACTGAGGTAGGAAAAATCTTAAATATCATTTAGACAACAGTGCCTTCAGGGCAATCAGAGCTGACCTCTTTCCTAAAATTAAGCACTCGCACATCTTCTGCTGAATTTGAAAATACTGGGGAAGCAGACTCTGCACCTTGTGTTACCTAGGGGAATGCTCAAAGTCTGTTAGGTAAATGGACAATTCCTTCACCCTCAAGCTTCTTATAAAACCAATAGGTGTCTCACAGCTGATTTTTGTGTTACCTACAGAGGTGTCTACCTCAGAAACACACGCTCCATCACAACTACGTAGGTAGGCAGAAGATCAATTACATTGAGCATCATTTAAGATTCATTGGACTAATCATGTAAGACTAATCATGTAAGACCAGTGTTTTGGTCTCAAGCAGGGTAGAAGACTGATCTAGATGCTGAGTCGCTCAGCCCAGTCAAGATCTAGAGGGAGGAGTTGCTTTAAAATGATGCAGGCATATAGTATAAAAAAAGAGAAGTGCCTATGGAGTTTAAATGATGTCAGATCAGACAACTCAGAAGAGCTTTTCAAAGTAGAAATTTTGGACTTAAATGCCTGATGCTCCTATGTAAAGCAATTCCATAAAGTCCCTAAATTTACACCAGGGCAAAATTCAGCCATAAGTGACATGATTTTTGTCATGCAATTTGCATCTTTTCCACACCCAAAGTATTACTGCGTTACCATTTTCAAGACCATTCTAAAGCTGTGTATCATCACTCCACTATATATTAATCTTTTGAGCAGAAGGTCAATATTTAAGAACCTTGATTCATATTAACTTAATATTAAGCAATTGAATTATTTACGTATCTTTAAGAGTAGGTATATAACAGCTCTTCTCAGAAGATACTGTTTTCAAGAGTGAAGTCTCTTTAAATAGTACATTCTGTACAAGGGCTAGTCTTTGAAGATCTGTCTTTGAAGATATTTATGGCAGAGATGCTCATTTTCAAGTAAAAAATAATTTATATTCTTAAAGCAGGCTACATCTTTCCAAATTCTGGTAGAAACAGGCGGCCAACTTGCACATATCATTAAACTTCAAATTCCCCTGTAAATGACAGTCAAAGCATCCAGCAAGTTTAATATATTTTCTCTGAGGCTAGCTCATGTAGGAAGATTTGCATGAGACATTTTCTCTTCTATCATCAGTTCAATGATGTAAACAGAGACTGATTAGGTCTGCACTCCTTTCAGATTGATATACCTGACCAGGAAAAAAAAAAAAAAAAAAAAAAAGAAGAAGAAAAGTATCTCACAGCTGGAATTCTTCCTAAAAACTAAAATAGATGACAAAGTTAAAGACCAATCCTCTACAGACACTTAATGAAAAGAGGATTCAAGGGGTTTTCTATATCAGAGATCACTTTACACCCCAGGATGAGACAAAACCAGCAGATTTCTGCAGCTGAGGATTGCAGTCACAGCAGAATAAGTAAAATAACAACAAACATATTACTTGTTAAATCACTTACACTGGTTTTCCTTTGGATTCACATGTCAAAATTATAGTTTGTCCTTCTTCAGGCCATGAATTGGAAGAAATGATTTTAACTAAAGGTGTATCTAGGAAGAAAAAAATAGACAACTTGTTGATATACACAAAAAAGATTTATTATCTAAGAGTACATTCTTCTCTATTTACAACAGACTAAACCATAGACTTAATTTACACTCGGAGACAGTTTCATATGGAGCCTTGTGCAATTTCCATTGTCTTCAGGAAGGTAATAAAAATGACCAGTGTAACTAAACCAGTAACTTTTTATATCCCTAGGAAACACAGATAGAAAGCATATGTATACTCAGAGGAAATAACTTTTATTTTTTATTTCTGTGTTTAATGCAAATACTCCATATGACTATTCCAAAGTCTGATATCTAACAACAAAATAAAAAATATTGAGGATGAATAACAAGTACTCTATGCAATTGTTTGTCTATTTTCAGGTTGATATGATGGAATGCTGCTATTACAGAAATGAATGCAACAGTATACATTTGAATAAGAACCCTCTTATTGTTGCAGAAGCTTGAAACTCATAATAAGAAAGCTACAATGGGCTTTCAGATAAAATACCTTGTTACAGACATTTTACAGGATATTATTTCTGAAATGCAATAATGCTGCCACTAAACCAGAACAGTTTTTAAACAGAATTTGCAAGGGGAATGTTTTAAAAATATGCATAAAGCACTACAGAAAAAGTCTGCAATCTGTTCTATGCGATGGGCTTGGTCTCATAGTTTTAATTGCAAAAAGATATACAATATAGGTACTGTGAATTCATGTAGAATAAAGCAACTGAAGTAGATATTTAACTTTCTGAAAAATTTTGCCAGCTGTCTTGAAAGGATATACTCTCATAGTCAACACAGGACCTTAAGGGACACCTATCATAAGGAACAAAAAAGAACAGAAAGAAAGGAACATCTCTATACAACACAGCTTTTTCCTTAGGAAGAAGTAAAAAAAAAAAAGTTCTTCGTCACAGCGAGAAAAGTTCCCACAGTTTCCTAATTCCTAATTTCCACAAAATCTTCTTTTTTTATCCATAGTTTCCTAATACAAAACACTTTAACCCGCAAATCTAGGGTATCTGAGTTTTGCCTCATCCAATTTGCAATGGCTGTTCCCATTAGCAGTGACACCACGGATGTCCTGCTATCAAGCAAATGTGAAAGAGCATGACAAAATGACTCCACAAAATCAAATGGCAAAAAAAAGATATGCTGTTACTGTAGTTTTTATTTTATGAGATGCCCATGGTCCTGGTGAACACTAAGTGTCATATGAACAATTAAACAACTAAAACAATGAAAGAAGTTTTCCAACTTCCGATTTTTATTTCTTGGCATGTATCAGCATGGCATAAGACAAGAAAAGGGAAAGGCTTAGTGTAGACTCGTTATAATTCCATTGAAAGTATTGTCAGCATCATTTAGCTTTCCAGTACAGCTGCACTAACCTCACACCAGTAGCAAATCTGTTCCCCAAGTTCATATTTTTAAGGATCCTGCAAGCCATTCAGCAGGTGACTAATCCTTTGGAGGTCACGCTGGCATTTGCTTCATTTTTAGCACATGCTTAAGGCACTGACCTCAAGTGCCTTAATAAATCAGGGCATCAAGTACTTCTGTGATTTCAGTGGTGCTGTTGAAGACGAATAAATTACTCTCTTGACTATACATTGAACCAGAGGAGCAAATTAGTATCAGATAGGAACACACGAAGAATTTAACTGAGGGAGGGAGACAACTAGCACAATGAGATCAAGAGGTTTCCAGAGAAATATGAAAAAGAGCTAAACTTTGATGGAAATAATCATGACAGCCACAGGTGAAGAAAGAAACTAAAGGCCCATCTAGCTACAATTACTGCCTTAAATACTTAAGAAATTATCAGTATTTTATGCAATACTGTAAACCACCCACATAAAAAAGAAGAGGGGACTTCAGACAATTAAGCTTTCATTTTGCATGGATCAACACAGTGCTGTTTTCCCCAACTTGAAGCTCCCACTTCTACTTTCATAGGCCAGACAGTTCTGTGTTCCCCTTGCACTTCTAAACAGAGTTTACTAATAGAGTGTAAGAAGGTCTTATGTTTATGTTTCACTCTCTAATGAACAACGAAGCAGAGTAGGAATATATATTCCCTAGTGGTTTTCCTTACTAATTGACTTAAACAGTAACTACTTGTTTCTCTGAAACAGGAAACACAGGGTTTAATTCAATATATAGTTTTCAGGGAAGCTAACAATTGGCAACTTTTGCATTTTATTAATTTTTTTTTTTTCAAAAACTAGATATCCCATTTTGAGTGCTTTATTCTCAGTGTTACTGTTTCCATTTTATTTTCATGCCATGCTTGATTTCTCTCCAGAATTAAAGTACACACTTAAAAGGGGAAAACTTTTAATATAAACTTGTCCTCTACTTTCACATTCACATAAATATTTTAAATGAGAAGAAATCTTTAGAATAATTAAATCAAAACTAACCTAAATATGTTATTTTAACAAAGATGATAAACCCCCGCTGACTGGTATTTTTCCAGAACACAAAAAAAAAATACTACCTCCTGCTATGACTGTTCATTTTAGTAGAATTTGAAAAGTATAAATGTACTCTTTCCATACTGTGAGCTTTAAACTGTCCCACTTACAAGTATTAATCATAACAACTGGAGCATCACCAGACCTCCAGCAAACACCAACAACACTAGAAAACGGTCTAAAAAAAAGAAAATCAAGAACTGTAATAGAGTAAGAGGTTGATTTATTTTGTGTTTTCTCATCAGCTTCTTAAAAGTAATGTAGGTATGTCCAAAAAACCTCTACTTTTACAACCAAAACAAACAAAAGGAATAGAGTCAAAGGTGATAGTGGGTCAGACTCCTCCTCCTCTGTAGTTAGTAAAAGTATAACAATTTACATTAGTTAAACGTACCCAAATTTTAATAATTTGCATCTTCTTGGAGGATTTGGCCCAGTAATTTCATGGTAATGAAATACTGTAGATCAGTATTCAAAGCAGAATTCTTACGAACAAGGCACTGGTGACTATAGTTTCCTTACAATACCTACCAATATATCCTTATCCTGAGTTCTAAAGACATTATGGGGGAGAGAAATATTCCAAAAAGAATAAGCTCTGGGAAAATCCGATCCTATAAAAAACCCCACAGTGGCTAATGAGTGTAATATAACAAGCCTTCACAGTAAATCCCACTGTTTTCAATACCCAGTGACTATTTTATTTACAAGTGTCTCCAACAGCGAGAGCTGTTTGGCCCTCCAGTCTTTAGCTTGAGTAATGAGGTACTTATGAGCTGCAACTGATTGCCAATCCGAATGGAGACTCAAACATGTCTTTACACACATAAAAAGACATCTTCTACCCTCTGTGTGCACAGAATCTGCCTTTTTTTTTTTTTTTTTCAGGAAATGCCACCTCAGGAGTTGCTACAGATAAGAACTATGGCATGGAGTTGGGGGCATTAAACATCCTTTTGGGATTCAGCAGACCAAAGGCAAAGGTTCCACTGAGTGATCCTACTTCATCCATCTTTCCAGGATTTGGGTACATCTCATTGCACGAGAGCAGAGAAACCATTTCAAAACTTTGGGAAGATTTATCTGGTTTTGATCAGACCTTATCATCTTCAGCAACACACAAACTCAGTAAATGCACGTGGAAAACTGATGCCAGTTTACACTGATAACGAATGTTATCTGAGACATGAAGAAGTTAAACACTTTAACACATGATTTTTGTTGTACTTTTAGCAATAACTAATGGCAGTGTTCACACCTTGTGGAACTGTTTTACTGATTGATTTAATCTCTTTGAAGTTATTTCAAAATGAAGGCAGTTCTTATCAGTCACTAGACCTTTGCTGTTAATCAGATCTTGAATGCTTAAAGGTTTATGTCTTTGTTTTCAAAATGCACTTACTGTTTTTACTTTGCTTGGAGTAAAAAAAGAAGACTTTATAAGGATTAAATTTCTTCATATACATTTCTTCACATAAATTTCCTCATATAAAGTAATCAAATGAAAGTTGCTGGAAGATTCCTACATGATAAGTTATGTTATACTATACGTGTAAACCCTTGACAACCACAGGGTAAAAAAGGAAAACTCAATTCCAAAAACAAACAAATTTGCTTAAGATCATAAAACAGGTCACCAACAAATCCAGAAAATGAATCTCTACTAGTTTCTTCTTACTGCCAAGATAGTAAAAAAGTAATTTGGCTTATTTTTCTTATTTATCTTTAGAAGTCCTTGCTCCAGCCAGTCCTTAGCATGCTGGCTTACCAGAGCTTCTGTGGATACCTTTTCACAGACCTGGCTGAGCAACTAAATCAAAGCATAAGCCTTATGCATCCTAGGACATTAATCAGCAAAAGGTGTGCAGGAATAACCAGTACCTAAAAGAAAAACCATTTTATGAGACAAAGGGGCAACATTATGATGATGTCATGATAGCATCATGCTTTTTTTAAAATCAAGTAATCCTTCCCTAATGTAGTTGTCTTCAGTTAATGTAGTTACAACCCTAGAAACATAAAATAAGACCTCCCCTTTTCCTGGGCAGATGGTAGGGCGGGTGGAGTACACACATTTCATTGAGACTTTTAAGAAATGACTATAGGAAGCAGTAGACTGTTCAGGAGAAGAAATACTTGTGATCTCACAGTCATTATAATTCAAAGAGTGCTGGAAATGCACCTATCCAAAGACACATGCATCAGTCTTTTCTCCGGATAATTTTGAGATATATATTTGTTTAGCTGTAATATAAACTACTTGCCACTCAACTTCTCTGCACATTTTGGTGCTCAAATCTTAGCCTTCATTGGCTAAGGAGGATTAACAGAAGTCTTAGAGGTTCTCCTCTGCAGAAACGTCCAAAGGAGTATCGTATCAGATCTCGGGATCCAAGTCAGGGCTCCTAATTCTCAAGTTTTCTGCTGAATTACAGGTTTTTTAAAAGAAATAAATGCAATAACTTATTATGAAATTTAAACTCAGCACCCCAAACACCTTCCAATGTGGCTAAAGTTCCAAAAACCAGAACTGAACAAGGACACCTTCTTCTTTTCACTTATAGAGATAGCGTTATTAATACCTGAAGAAGGGATCTTTTCTTCAGCACTCTACATTTTAGAGGCCTGCTCTAACCCCAGGTCTTAGGAAGCCATTTCTACACTCCCTCCCAGGCAATTTGATTTTTATGGGGAGTGATAATCAGTCCACCAAGACTAGGTATTAGAGCCCTTGCTCTAATTTATGAGAATTTATGAGAAAAAGGTTACTTACTCCACTGAGTACTGAAGTATTGACACTAAGTAGATCAGATCCAGCAAAATACTTATTTTACAGCAATTCAGAGATCAGAACATTCAACCCTTCAGAGTTTGTGCACTCAGGGTTTTGTCTGATTCAAAAGAGTGCAAGGACTTGTGTGCTGCCCTGCCATGCAATAGCAAAGGTTTATCAGGTATTCTAAGGTCTCCCTTCCAGTCAGATTTCAAACTAAGATTTTACTTTGAATCTGAAAAAGCTTTTTTTTTTTCTTTTTTTGGACTTTTCCCCTATGTCCTAGTTTGGAAAAAGTAGGATATTCTGACACACTGTAAAAAAAACAGGTATTAGGAAACTCTTAACCCATTCCACATAATGAATTAGAATTCCACAAGTAACTCGGTCCTGTTCAAATTTTCCCTGTTTACATTCTGTGCCAACACAACATGGAATATACCCTTCATCTTACATGTGAAAAAAGGTTTCTAAAGTCACTTAAGATAGTCACAAAAAGAAAAACTAATTAAAATTTAATATTCCCCACACATTTCCTGGGAATGTGCCAGTGCTTGGCATCAGGTGTAATTGGTACATCCATTCTCGGGCTTTACATGCAAAAAACTTACTGAAATTTGTTTTCAAAGGCCTTTGAGCTTATGGCCTCAGAGTATTTTTACTTGTCAAAGATGGCAAGGTTTTTAATGTTTAAACATTTAATTTTTTTTTTAAATCATTAAATGTAACCACAGTGCCAGAAGCAGATATTCGACATTTTAGTAACGCCAACCCAAATTTAAGAAGACCTTGCCCAAACTGGTAACAAACATATATTCAGCTAGAGCATTTATATTTCCACATCATTATTTCATGAGAAGTGCAGTGCCCCTTCAAGTCTTTTGGTTTTTAAACGTGTTTATTGTATGTAGTCTGTAACTCCTGCTTCTTAAAGTAAAGCGGCAACACAAAAGATGTGGGTTCTGTAACTTTCCAATTAAAATCTCCTGTAGTATTATCCATTTATGGTTTTGCATGCTATACAGTGATTTTGCCAAATGCTTGGATCTTCTCTTTGTACATGGCTACTATGTTTTTGTCACGATCAAAGCAGTCCATTAATAAATATATATATAAAAAAAAGGTCATTTCATGTTTAAGTAACTATCAGTACATAAAGTAGTATTGGTCTCAACTTTTAGTTTTGAGCAGGTTGGTTCACACAGTTTTGAGGAAATGGGTGACAGGGTCAGGAAGAAATCACATTTCTCTTGGCTTCCACTGTTTTTCCTACACCAGAGAATGTATTTTTTTCTGGTCTGTAAGATATCAAAAGGCCTGGCACATTGAAAAACATCCCTTTTGGTGACAGTAACAAATAAGGTTCAATATATACAAGGTGTATAGAGAAAGATTAAATTCTTAAATTATTTCGGTTTATGGGTCTTTGGGGTTCAAAAAGAAAAATCCATTGGTCAGGTTCTTTCCTCTATGCATGGCACACATCAGTGTGATATATGCTGCCTAAATCTCTCTTTCTTAAAACATGAGGGGTTCTGTACTTTCTTTCCCACCTCTCCCCATCCCCAATTCCCTACTTAGTCTTCCAAGTTCAAACTAGTACCAGAAGGGCTAACCCTTGTGAAAATGGCAGAAAATAAAGGAGGCACAGCTGGTCAAATTTTAACCTGTTGTGAACAAAACCACACACCTCTACACAATATATAACAAACATGTCAAACCCCCAGACAAAGGCCCTCCTGTCTGATTAGTTTCCACGCAGGCAAATTGTCAGGTGCCTATTTCAAAACCAGGGCAAACACAATCCTGTCCCTAATTGTGTTCTAAATAATTGCAAACAGCTCATTAACATCATTTGACCCCAGGCCTCCACCGGAATACTTTGATTCTGACAAGTGTTTTCTTTGAAGGTGATTCTCTCTCTGTAGTTTATGTTATGAACATCTCTCCAGCTGCAGCAGGAAGCTGAGTTCGTTGTAATGAAACCTGTAATCCTTGCTGGACTTAACGTTCAAGTGCAAATTATGTTACCAGTAATAGGAAAGACACAGGAAAGATATAGGGAGGGGCAAATACATCCTTTGCCAAGTTTGTCAGAGGACACAAGTGCTCACAAAACATCAGGATGTGCTACAAGTGTCACTCAAAATTCCTCCTTTTAAAAGCGTTGATGCCACTTTCTCATTTAACCTTTCAGGACGATGGCTGGATGTTTTTAATTCCCTTTTGTCACTGGAAATTTGCTTCTGCACACAACGACTCAAAAGGCCTTAAAAGTACTGCAAGTAAAAAAAGGCTTTGTTTAACAACCTAATTGAGCATTGGATCCAAAGTATGAAACATGCCAGTGGATCCATTCAGGGAAAGAGCTATGCTTGTGTGACAGAGCAGTTCTTCCCACTGTGATCTGTGAGCTTCCCATGGATGCCAGGTTTTACTTTCATGGACCCTAAGGCACACAGGTCTTATTAACTACTCACTCAGATGAGCTCCAGGCAGCCCAAATAAAATGCATAGGCCCTACCTATGGTATAACAACCATGTCATGGCAGCCAGATTATTTGGCAAAGCACTGGAATTAGATTTCTCTTTCTCTTTAGAGGAAATTTTGTTGGGATTTCTAGGAATAACAGGAGGATTCTCACCTTCTCAGCAAGCAGGGTGTGCTTTGTTGCAATATATGAAATCCTGCTTTGGTTGGTTGGAGAGACTCACTGCACTCTTCTCTTGCCATCACCTGCTGCATTATTTCTAACAGGAGTCCCAAGAGCAATAGATCATAATACCACATAATACCTCCAAAGACAAATAGCTACCTTTCTGTCACTGAGGGTTACTGCTTCACGCTGTCTATGTAGCCAGCAATTGCCATTGCCCAGGAAAATTCAAAATTTTCCCTTCTTACCAAAAGGAAAATATTAAGCCCCACTTTGCTGCCATTATCCACTGATCTTCCCAGACTACTCTAATATCTGACGTAATAATTTAACCTTGTACAGCAGCATCTCCTGCCTGGATCTATAATACTCAGATTTATTTAAATTAATTTATTTACCTTGTTGTTTAAGCTTTTTTTTTTTTTTTGCACGCTAACCACCATTTCCTCTTTGTACCAGAGACTAAATTACAATAACTGATTCATTACAGCACATTTTTCTTCTTACAGGTTTAGCTAAATTATGAGCTACCAACAGCATGTCTTTACTTCATAGTTTTATTTTATGACCACAAACCTTCTGAATATTGAAAAGCTTCCATAAATTTCTCAGATATTTTATTGTGGCAGTGAACAACAACAGTTCTGGTGCTATCATTTCAAAAAATGTTATAAAAATCTAACAGTCCGATAATAAAAGATTATTGCTACCTGGTAATAAATGACTGCCAGATGATAAGATTTTAAAAGTATCTCCTGAGAGACCAATTCATTTATTTTCTACCCATTTTTGTCTGTTTTTTTCCAAAATGAATGTTTGTGAAATTTATTTATGTCACATTTTTCATCGTGCTTTTTCTCTCTCTTATTTCCTTGGAACCTTTCCATTATTTCCAGATGCAAAGACAAAATAAGCAGATATCTCTGAAAATGATGATGTGTCTACTTTCTAGATTAATTAGCACTGGAGTAAGCACAGGACACAGGTACTTATTTTTTTCTTCAGAAACCACGAGAAGATCCTAATTTTTATATATGGATAGCAATTACAAAACTCCTTTAAAATTCTGTACTCCTACATAATTTATTCATATTTCTAAAAAATCTAAGTAAGTACACTTAGAAATATATGCCACATGCTCCTGAAGGAAAAAAAAAAAAAAACAAAACAAAAAACCCGACAAACTTTAAAATTCCAAATAAATTCCAAGGACAAACTATTCTACTATGCAGAAAAAGAAACACCAGATTGGGTATCCCACATGAGGTCTGAATAAAGAGAGAGGAGTGCTCTAATCAGCTCTGTGGAAGTGCTCACCATTTTTAACAGCTTTTACACTTACCAGCTGTTTGCATCCTACAGCTGTGAATCAGCACTCCCCGAAATTCAGCTTACTTTGTAAATGACAGGCAGCACGGCTTCTGTCTGCGCCCTATTGGTTTGAAAAGGTAAAAGACTTGCTTGTGAAGCAAGTTCTGCATTGGCAAACTTCATCAAAGTACCCTGGGAGGAACAGTAAGTTTAATGCTCTGCTTCAGAATAGAAGGAATAACACATTGCTTAAATGGATGACAGAAAAACTCAGTGTTGTGTATCTGACAAATTATCTTCTTAGTAGTATTTGTGGGTGAGACAAGCTCGTTCAAGGGATTGTGTCACAGCAATGGTACTTAATCTCAATAAAAAATATTCAACAATACTGTAAAATTAAGCTTTATGATAGTTCTCTAAATACTTAGGTTTGATCAAAGTGAATACTGGGTACCATATCCACATGCATATTCCAGTATCTTCTTTTTACAGTCCTTTAAAAACTGCTTTACAATCAAGGATTGAAGCATATGGTCCCTTTGTTTTCCGAGATTCTTTGATGACTATTATGTCATCCTTAATTTCATCTGGTTTAATTTATTTTAAAACTATGTTTGTTGAAATAAAAAGTAATAACAGTTTGTACCAGAGGACTGTAAAAACACTCTCCTGGATGCAAAACAACAAGCCAGATGCCAATGTGGGGGAATAGGAAGATTGATCAGTGAAATATTCCCTCCTGACACTCATAATACATGAGTGCCTGAATTCAAGCACCAATCTTGCAGGAAACCATTTAGGTTACTAATTCTGTGAACACTGATTATCTGCTACTTCGTTAAAAATATTCACAGTACTTGTTTCAACATCTCACCTGTCGGTCATACCAGTCTCCTTCACTGCAATTATTAAAAAAAAAAAAAAAAAGTAAGTAAAATGTGATAGTACATAATGTGTGGCTCGGGGTTTTGGGAGGGTGAAAGAGAAGATGGAGCAGAGAGGAACGTGGAGCTTTGGTAACGAACCTCCATTTCAAATGTGTTATAACCTTACCCTTCCTTTGTCACGTAATGTGTCCATTGATCATTCTTACCTACTTTGTGCTTGGTGTTAAAAGAGGCAGAGATAAATGTGAGCCCAGCGTTGGACACATCATTCGACCCTGCTGAATTCAGTGGTGGACAGAGGGCCACTGTCTGCACCGTCCTAAATGTGTGCCCCCTCAGGAGCACAGTTAGCACCAGATAACAGCTACTCCCCTTCACATGCTCTTGCAGAATGGGTCATCGTTCTCTTAATTATCCATGAAGCCCCATGCACACACGAATGATATGGCAGAAATAATATTTTCTTTGGTAAATCAGTTCTGTTTTCTTCAGTGAACGCAAGCGGCGAAGCTTAGTTTTACAACTTTCTTCTTGTTTAATTATTTCTGTCATGCCACTTACTCAGACTAAACAATCTGTTCCATTTAACATCTCTGTTGCCTTACACTGGGCTTTCTCCAACTTATTTATATTTTATCTCATGTTTGCCCTGTCTCCTAAGAGGGGTAAAGAATAAAAAACAAAACAAAACAAAAAAAAAAACCAAGACAAAGAAAAGCCTTCAGCCTAAACCACAGACATTATGAAGAAATGCCTAACTTTGAGATAGTACCTGACCTTTCAGTAAAATTTCATCTTCTGAAATCCTCACATTCTTTTGCTTAAGGCCTTCACTGTTCTGTTCTGTCTGACTTAAATTATCTTGAATATGACTTAAGAATTGTAGCACACTCAAAACTGTTGAAGGAGTAAATAAGAGCTCTGGATGCTCAGCATGCCCAAATACCCCTTCAAGCCTTTCTCTGACATTCATATCAGACTGGGAAAATTTAGTCTATATAAAAATAACTAAGCAGTAGCATCAGGGCATGAAAATGTGACTTGCTTCTTACAAATATACACTACACACTCATCAAGGTCATTGGTCTATTCCTTGTGAGGTTCTGCTACTGATCTCTACATGTTTTTTGGAGGAAACTCCAAACTGTCTCACCTGTTTGATAGTCTTTAGTTCTGGAAATAAAATGTTCTGTGGGGAAGGCCTGAAACAGCTCTGTCCATCTGTCATTAGACTGAAGGTGACCAGAGTGGTAACCTGGGGTGTGCCCTATTACAGATTCTCTATATTTTCAGTCTCCTAAAAGGGTCTCATTCGAAATAACATCAAGACAAGGCTCGATATCTCGGCCATATTTTTGAAGGCAGCATGGAGCTTCATGCATCTGAGTCATGCACCTGCAAAATTCTTGCACCAGCTGGGGCCTGGTGTGGAACTTCTCAGACACTGGACTGTCATTCAATCTTTATTGCCTTGTTAGTGCTACCTGATACAAAGTAGTTATGACAAGTATATTTAAATACTTGTTTTCTAGTTTTTCCATAAATTCAACTTTCCACTATTTTTCTCTAACATAGATCATCTAATATCCTGACATTATATCAACCTCTCTGTGCCCCATTTCCCAGCATAGCCATTCCCTCTCTCTTTGCAGTCCTTTTACCATGGGTTGTGTCTTTTCCATGCCTGAAGGCTTACTCCTCTGAAATGAGATTTCATGTTTTATTTCCTGAATGTCCTACTTTAAATACTATTAAGCCTTCCCTCCCAAACTTCCTTTGAAACCTTCTTGAGCCCTCTCTTAATCAGACAACAAGCACATGAAAAATCTGCCCACAACATATTTTGAAGTTTCTGTGCAGAATAGTCAAGCCACTGTGTGGATTCTCTACAAAAGATTTTACAGAGAAATAAATTATATTAGATTATATTTCACTTGTAAACCACATTTGAATATAAACCTCCAGATGGTAAAGGTCAGGATTGTGCATTAACCCTTTGAACTAGATATCCCCTTTGAAAGATGAAAGTTTGGCAGTAAATGGACTTACAAGTTTTTGAATTATTTTGCATTTAAATCATGGATTTCTTATTTTCATCCATCATTAACCTAATTGATCTCATTTAAACATGCAAATTGTGGCAGTGAACTTTCATGTTCACAGATACCATTCTTTACTGTTTACAGTAACTATCCTTTATGTTTCATTTGTTGCAAGCATTTGCTAATATGAAAAGCTTAAAAAAGATAATTGTACTTATTAACACAGTGCTTACATAATTATTGAGCTATACAATTAAATAAAATAACTTCTTATTTAATTTTCATTCAATATGAAGAGATGCACATATACTGAAACTGTAGCTTTCAAATTGCATTCTTATTATTACAATTTTTAACTGCATCTTACACTGGCAAATATAGAAATATCACTCCTTTAAGGGAGATAGAATGGAAAGGTGGTCCTCAAAGTCTGGTAGCAACAATGAGATATATTTATTGCCCATATTAACATTCACAGTGGGATTCAAGAACAAAAACCTCAAACAAAAATCAAAACCTGTTTGGGGTGGTTGAGTATCTCAGCACAGGTGAGTCTTGGGTGGAAACCTGAATGTATATGAAGGGTAAACTTATATAACATGGAGTCAACTGGAAGACATCGAAATCCTCTTAATTCTTAAGGTCACAGCAGTCCAGCAGAACATCTCAACTGAAAGAGAAAATCAGGAACACCACTCATATAGTTGACCTCTAAAGGATGGGAGCATCAGTGGAAGAAACTGTTCCTCTCTTTCAGACTCAGGCAGCACAAAAACATCCAGATTTTCCTCATGAGCTTCTAAAATATCCAAAAAGCTTGCAGGTTTTCACCGAAGTGAAGGAAATCCCTGCTTACTTAGGCTTACAGAGCTTGTCTATGATCAGAGAGAGAGGCTTTGTGAGAGACCAAAGCCCTGTCTGCACATCACACAGATAATACAGCCCTCTTGCTTTTTAAGCTGGGGAAAAAAAAAAAAAAAGTGGCTTCGATCAATAAGACCATCTAAGTTGGGAGATACAGAAACCCACTTGAAAAGTTGAGATCTAAGTACCCGAGGTCCTTTCCTCCTGCTCTGTACAGATGGAGTACGCCCCGAAAACAATATTGCAACAGTCAAGAGGATAGGAAGGATATCGAGGGGCTGGAGCAGGTGCAGAGAAGAGCAACCAGGCTGGGGAAGGGGCTTGAGCACAAGTGCTACGAGGAGAGGCTGAGGGAGCTGGGGTTGTTTAGCCTGGAGAAAAGGAGGCTCAGGGGAGACCTCATCGCTCTCTACAACTACCTGAAAGGAGGGTGTAACCAGG
>VXAY01001857.1:341977-442717 GCA_013399855.1 Oxyruncus cristatus
TGAGGCTGGACGTGGCACTGAGTGCCATAGTCTGGTAACCGCGGTGGTGTTGGATCAAGGGGATCTCAGAGGTCCTTTCCAACCCATCTGATTATATGATTCTATGATTCTTGGTGGTATCTTATACTAACAAGCTGCTACCCTCCATCAGCTACCCTCCATCAGCTCAGGAAGGGAAGTACACTTCATTGCTAAGGATAAATGGATATGTGTAAAAAAGACCCCTGGGACATACCAGTGTGGGAGCAAAACCCAGAACCCTTTGGTGTCTTAAACCAAAACACCCACAGCCCTGATAAATCACTCAAAAAACCCAACTGTTCTGGGCTTCCCTCCTGTGGCCTATTGTTTATATCTGGCTTTGTCCCATTATCAGAATGACTGATAAGAGATGACAGTCTGAGAGACTCATTAAAAGAGTACACAGTCCAAATGTGTCCAGTCTGCAGAGTTGAATATAAGGATTCTTGAAGAATTAAAGCATTAAAGCCATCAAAAGCATTAGGAGTACATCAGTTTGGAACAAAACAATTCTGCAATTCTGCTTCCTCAATGGGAATTTTTCTTTTCCATTTGTTAGGAACAGAATGCAATCGGATGAGCCGTGCCAGAGAATGTGCCGCTGCCTCTGTGCCTCCATGCTACTCTTGAAAGAAGCCTAAAGCTTGGGATACTGGCCACCTTCCACAAACCCCAGAGGTCTACGAGGTATCACAGCTCCCAAACACTCAAATTATACTAAGATAAAATGGTTATAGCAAGAGAGCAAATCATGCTTGCTCGGCGTAGAGAACCGCAAAGCTCCGGATGCGTAAATACAAAGTTCTTTGTGGCCCTAGGGAATTACACCCTTGGAAAATCCACGGCTTTCCACTGTATCAGAAGTTACAGAATTGTGTGGTTAAGCTCACTGACTAAAGTTATCATCAGATATTTTCTCTCATGGCAACATCAACTCTCATAAGCATTCCAGCTACTTTCCTCCTTACTCAACATAAAGTCTATCTCTGTTTGTTTGAGCTGGCCTAAATATTTTGTGGCCCTGTTAAATGAACAACTGGAAGGCTGTGACACATAATAATCCTAGTTGGTAAACCATTTTCTGACCTTGGAGATGTATCTGTTACCAGACTGTCCACACAAAGATTGAGGCAGTGCGTGATCACACCAAATGTTCCCAAATTTACTTTTAGCCTGTGCGTCTTTCAGGGTGTCACACAGTATAATTAAGAGATGGTCATAAGCAAATGAGAATGACCAACAATGCTGTTTACTGGTCAGAAACCAAAAAGACAAGCAAAAGTGAAGGAAATTTCATCTAAGTCCCATATAGTCTTCACTTTGGAAAAACATGTTCTCTGCTTAGACAGTACAAGCTACTTCCAAAAAAGGGAAATGTGGCTTTTTTTCCCCAAAGTATGTGTACCACTTAACTCTGGGGTAGTTCTGGGAGACATACCACAAGCTAAAAAAATAAAGTAATAATAATAATTAAATAAATAATTCTGAAATGAAGGGAAAAAAGGAGATAGATAGTCCAAAGTGCAAAAGCAAAAATGGTTTTTAAGCACACAAAATTGTGGGAAATAACCAAATTAGGTAAAAAGAAGGGAGCAAAAGAAAATTAAAATCTTATATCAGTTGAACAGCTTCAAGAAGACAAATTGCCAAACAGTTGAAAGAAAATGAATATGTGACGTATATTTTACTTATTTATAGTACAGGAGAGCCATATGTAGGCCACAGGCAAAAAACTGTTCCTTCTTCCTCGTGCCCCTCATCACAGTAAGAGATATGCCACTTTGTGTGCTTTTGCATGTGCACACATCTGCCCCTTGTGAGCTACAAAAAGGCGGCAAGTCCAGGTTTAGTCACGCTGAAGAGCCACCTACCATATGTAACATGTGACTAATTCATTAGAATTGAACATTAAGGCTTAAGGAAGACAGGTTTTTGTCTCCAAATACTGCTCCGATGGGCAACTCTGAGTGTTTTGGGCAAGTGTCACAGACAAAGAGTCAAGCAGTCAACTATCCACGACCCTTCTCTTGCTTTTATTTGCAATGTCTCATTTGGCATAGTACTATATGAATGTATAGTACAAGATATACTCTTTAACGTCTTAAATTTTCACATATTCACACGCATTTTCACTCATTTTTGTTCAGAATGTGCAATTTTAGAAAGCCTTCTCCAAAAAGAAAAAAATACTTGAAACCAGCCAAGTAAAGAGAACGAGCTAAACTCGCTCAGTGAGCATCGGGCAATGTAGTTCTTTGATAAAATTGCACTGCTTTACACCAGCAGAAATTCCAGACCCCTCCTGTCATCAGAGTCACCTCCATTTGTAACTACATCTGGTATCAGAGTAGCACTCTGCTGTTAGACACGCACGCACACACGTACACGCCGCGCTCTACATGGCTGCACAAGGGCACAGCTGATCTGCTGATCTGGAGTCTGCAGCACTCAGGGTGCTTTGTTTACTTAATGCAAAATCAATAAGTTTATTTCCAGGACAGTAATTCCAACATTCTCTTGAAATAGCTGCCTAATTTTAAAGTCAAGTTCAGACTCCCACTGCAAAAGAATCTAATAACAACCCACAAAAGAAGAAACCGCCTATCAGACAAACATGTTGGAACAGCCTGTAGAAAGCTATAGACTTGTCAGACCAACAATTCACTGCACATCTGTGTCTGCCAATATAGAATTTACTCAAAATTGCCTCTCTAGACACTTCTTTACATAACACATATTTAGCTTATTAGTGCTGTCATTTGGGAGTGTGGTCAGCTTTTGAGCAAAATCTCACCGAGTCCATTAGCTCGGATCCCATCACAGCTGCCATTTTAGGATCACGATGATTAGGTTTGAAGTTCAAATGATTTGATTTCACTTTAAAGCTTCAAAAGCAGCCTCTGGGGTGGATTTACACAATTAATTTTTACTGAGGTCTGCTGGGTAATTCACTGTAGTCAGAGAATCTTCACCAAGGTAAGGTAATTACCACTGGGTAATTTTACAGCACTCTGTTCAGGACGAAGCAACGTGTTGGCTGACCTGCTCAGATAAGACCTGGAAGAAAGTAAAAATGCTACTTTTGGGAATCAAAATGGGTATGAGACACTGATGAGGGATGAGAAGAATTCGCTCACTTCCCAGATGTGGACTAGAAGCTGTACATGCCCTCAAAATGTCTTTTCAGGAGAGTGCATGAGAACTTACAATGTCGAAAGTACTGTACAGAGAAGCTTTCAAAATTGAAGTACTGTACCCATGATTCTTTAAAACAGGAACAAAGAACAAGGTCTTTGTTTAGTTTGAACACAGAAGTAAACAATGAAATTAAATATCCCTTTGAGATTTGTATTTATCACTTACAAGAAACACTTCCTAATAATCAGTGGCAGCTAGGCTGACAAGCAGGCTTCAGAGCAAAACCAGAGGGGATACAAGTCTATTTTAAGTTTACTATTGACAGCAAGGGTCAGAGGAAAAATAAACTCAGCAAGCAGTGTCATGCTACCACAAACCTCTGCTGGCCAAGCAGAAACTAAATTACAACCAAACGTTTCAGCACTACAGAAAGACTTGGGCAATTGGGCTGCCCTGCAGTGCACAGAGCACAGCATACACATGAACAAGATTAAGCACAAGTGAGACACAACATAAATTAGTAACAAATAAATCAAAAGCTTGGAGGAGCTAATTATCCCATACTCTGGAGTAGGGTACATTATGCTTACCCCTATAATTTTAATATTTCAAGTCTGCAAAATTGATCTGGAAAGTCCTGTGAAAACAAGGACTGATCATACTCTCCTTCAAGATATCCTTTTTTTAGTCAAGGTATAAATAATATAAATAATATCAACTACCAGACTGAACTTTAAGAATAAGAGAAAAGAGCAGCAGAAGGACTTAGATGCTATTTTTATGAAAAAAACATTTTATTATATAAGTATATAATAAAAGAAAATAAAAATAATTTTATCGTAAAAGTTTAGTCCTCAGCTTCATTTCGCGTACTGTAGTCCTACTGGGGAATGCTGATTTGATTGCTGTATCACACTAATAAAACCTAAAATTTGTGTAAGGGGAAGAAGAGGGAATAAAGCATATTCCATATCAATATTGCTTCTGATGGCTTTCATTTTGTTAAGTTTACTTCCTACTACAGCTGATGATAAAAGCAGCTGCGTGGACTCAAAAGTACCTCTATCTACATCTCTCCATGGACTAATTACAAATATCTGTTCCATATAGTCTCAGCATCTAAGACAGATTTAATTTTACTCTACCTTTCACTAGGCATAAATAAAAAGCTGTCATTGCAACAATTATTTTGCTTTCCTTTTCCTCTACCTATCATTCAGTGGATGCAAACAAAATCCTGTAATTCCCATGGTTCTGCTGTTTTCCTATTCTTTGCTTTTCTGTTTGTTTGTTTTGATGGAGCCACAAATGTTTTGTCCATTGTCTGGGGCCAGTTGCTTGAAACAAAGAAGACTTTTCAAATTTCAAGCGCAATTATGCAGGACAGAACTGGCCAGACAAGTTCTTATTGCCCTTTTCTTTCAACTGGTGGTGATACACTGATGATGCATAGGGGGCATCCATGTACCAGAAACAAAATTGTTCAGATTTTAAGAAGGTGTTTAGAAATGCAGTGCAGTTCTAGGGGGTGATGCCTCATCATTGCTCATCTGTTCTCTGCCAAAATGATGCTCACCTGTGCTGTTCTGCTCGGCCATTTTAAGGCATTTGATTATCATTCTCCCAAAGCTCTCTGCTCGTCTGATACATCTCTGGGGCACTGAGAACAAGTGCCCTACTTGTGGCAATGACACAACTAGGTTGGTTGTAATTTTGGAGCCTACAGATTAACAAATTCTCCTGGCTTTTCTCAAGAAGTCCCATAATTCATCTCGTTTGCCAGCACTATTTTGAACTGCTGCAAGGTGGCATTGAGGCCAGGTTTCACTGGGTGCTGTGAGCATGCTTCTCACTAATACAAACAGGACGCCTCTTGTATGTTTGAAGTCTTATGGATTGATGGAAGAAAGTCAGCAGCTTCCAGTGGCTGCAGGAACACCCACAATGATGGTGAGCAACACCAAGAGAATAAAATCAAAGGGCCCAGTTCCAGTGCAATGTACTCCACTCAGTGTTTTTGGGATTGCTCTAGTAAATAATTTTTCTCCTCTTTTTCATTCGAGGCTCTCTGATGAACCACATCAGCAGTTCCCTGAATCTTCTTCTCTTTATAAAAAGCTTCCTTTTGAAACTTGCCCAGCATTAAAACTTCTGAGTACATTAACCATGGAGATGCAGGTGGTAAGGAAAAGGACAATACAGGCTGTTCTTACTCCCCTTGTCACCAAATAGAATACTTCTTTCCCCAGAGCTCTAAATGGTGGTTCCACCCTCTCTTCTAAACCTCAGTTTCTTTTGGCACATTTCTTACTCCCCTTTCCATGTATGATGACTCTACATAAGTGCTGAAGAGTATTAAATTGCTTGGTGGAAAATTAATGGAGAAAGCAGTAATGATAGAGAACAATCACTTAAGCATTGTGGCTTTTGATAAGTTGGCAGTCTGAGTGGGCAGTAACATGAAGCACACGAGTAATTGTAAATCACTCAAACTGCAGTTTGGCCTTTTTAGAGAACTTCAGTGAACCCAGAGAAGAGAGAAAAGTGTCTTGTTCGAAGCATGAAGCAACAGGCACAGAGGAAAATGCACCTCACAGCTATTTAGCAAGGTAGTGTCTTCCTACCAAGGGTGTAAACTGGAAGGAAACAAGAAATATTCAAGAAGCTTTATATGTGGCTTCTTTGCTGCACAATGCTTATGCAAACCAGAACCCTGCCTTTACCCTCAGTCACATTACACTGCAGCCACCAAAGCTAAGTTTAAACCTTGTGTAGCTTGTGCCCTGTTTCTGTATCTACTGTTCCACTCAATTTGGTTCATCTCCTGTGGTGCCAACACCTTGAGCAGGGCGCTGAAGGAAGAGTAAGGAATTTGGAAGTGAAGGCACGGGCAAGTTCAGTGGCTGATGGTTGTGCAATTTAGAACTAAAGGAAATAAAGCTGTTAAGGATCCACATCTCCAGCACAGACGCATTTGAGCACGTTAAGGAAGGTGTTTAATAGCCATCTGGTAAAGAAAGGCTCTGACCTCCCTCAGTAAAATGCATATCATGTATGCTAAAATTTTAGCACGTATGCTAATCCACATATTCTTCATTTTCAGACTTTTCTGCAGATGGCATTTTTAGCAGAACTGTCAGCTTCCATGCATCAAGGGCTTTTGCCGTTACTGCATTTCACATGTGCTACAAGTCCTAAAATGCTTATAGAAACATCCCTGTTTGGAAACAAGTTACATACGCCAGCAGTCTTTGACATGGTACCTTGGGAACTGGCTGCAGCTACTGAATGCTTGTCTGCTTTATGGACAACCCTGTCTGCTTTATAACAGGTTGATTACACCTACCCTAGAAACAGATTCATGAAGGGTCTGCTCCCTTCCCCTGTTCTGACATTATTTTGCAGGTGTCTGGTTTTGCTGGCTGGCAGTGAGATGTACAGGTGTTCTGCAGAAATCCAAACAGCTGTACCCTGAAGAACGGTGGATGTAATGCAAGTGCATAGGAAAACGTCAACTGATGGTGAAAAGGTGTTCTCTTGAGAGTCTCAGAGTTTACAAGTGAAAAGAAACACTGACTCAAAGGACAACATGACTTCACAGTAGGGCACACAGATGAAAAGGCAGGTTCATTCAACTCGGAAACAATGCACTGTGGAAAACATCATGTCAGAAACGCTACTTGGAGAAAAAAAAAAAGCCAGTGTATAAAGATACAAGATAACTGAAGTTTGGATTATCTAGACTAACATCCTAAATATAAATTATAAAGGGCCTTTCCTCCTGGTTTTGTGTCATTAACAACATTACAGAGTTTCATTGGCAGAATTCACCATTATTGAGGCGATCTGCTGCAAACTTTGCTTATCTATACCTTTGTTTCAAGTTTCTAGATACTTCCAAGGAAAAGGATGTTGTTGATGTTTAATAACATTTTCACATTGCTTCACTGATAAACAAAACAGACAAACGCATTTTCTCTCTACTGTTTCTCAAAGCAAACCAAGAATTTAGTCCCACAGTGCTTTCACTGGTAAAGCTTTCATTAAACTTTTTAGAGTAACTCCTGTAAAAATAAAATAAACCCCCCAAACCAACCGAACAAATATAAACCACAGAATTTGGCTAAAAGAAAGATGTTATCTATCCGCACAACACCAGAGAATTCTCCCCCAACAGAAACTCTGAAGAAAAACAGAACTACAAAAGTAAGCATTTATAACATGCATTACTTACAGTGTATTTCTAGAACCTGCATTGCTATCTGAGGTGTAGAGTTTAGGGACTCATGATCTACTCTGCAACTTACAACTGCACCATCATCACTGCGATCTGCTAAGAAATCCAGCGTGCTGCTGACTGTGAATGTTTTGCGGTTTGCATCTTCCTCTTTTAGATATTTAACATCTGAAAGAAAGAACAAACAAACAGTTTTCTCTCCAGCAGTTTTAGGGAAAGCAGTACCAGCATTAGACAGCTAAGTTATCTATCACACCTTCGGAGAAAAACACAAGTCTTACGTATCCGTATTGATCTCTTTAATATGAAAGTAATGAGACTGCAGTTATTCCTCATTTTCTGTCATTGTCATATCGACATACTGAAAGAGAAAATGTTAAAATTGGTTCCGTGATACTGCATTCAAGAAGAAGTTCCATTCACCTTTATCTCTTAAATGTTTAGGTCCAAATTTGATATAAACATTCTCTGCAGGTCGTCAGAAAAAAACCGTGGTCTCCTCCCACCCTCATTATCTTACATATTCACAGTGCCACTAAATATCAGATTTTCCAACTTCATGCTTACAATCTTTCACAATAATGTAATATATGAATATTACTGAAGGCATGTGCATGTAGTAAGATTAATCCTGTGATTACTTCATTCCCTGCTAATTCTGTTGTTTGGTTAGAATTATGCTAATTTATGACTAAAACTAAACCAAGGTATAGTCATCAGTGGTTATGAACAACTGCAAATAGAGCATGTCGTAGTATTTACTGAAACCTACAGACAAGTCCCAAGAAGAGGAGAAATAAAATTACTTCAGAGACCGTTTTACATCCAATTCAACTGCTTTTGTGCAGATTCAGTCAAAAATCTGACAGCTTTCAGCCCAGGGACCTGAGTGCAAGGAGCCTACATCTATGCTTAAGAAGTATCAACTCAGCTCAAAGTTAAGGTCCAAATTCAGAACATTTCATTGTAGGACACACATGTTTGAACTGCAGATCCAAAAGACTGAGCATTTATGCTAAAATATTTTAATGTATTAACTGCAACATGAGAGCTTCTTAAACGTACTTCAGAATTGTTTTAACTTGGTTTCCAGCTATTTATAATATTTATTGATCCTAGCTTATTTCAGAAAAATGGTAAGCTTGTTCTAATGATTTATTGCAGTGAAAGCTTGAAAAGACATATATAAATACTTAAACATATATATAAAATTACACTGAGATTGCATATACCCTCTGTGTCCTGGAAAAAAAATAAAGTGAGAGTTTCAGTTTTACAAACTGTACTAAATCCCACTAGATAAGAAGATGACCTAAATAAAATTTCCATGAAATATCAATTTTAGAAAGCAAATCTTCAATGGCTTAAACTACACCTTTTTAGATTACAAATACCTCTGACATCAGAAAGGCAGTCTTTTTCATTGTCTCCAGACAGATGAAGATACCACGTAGTTATACAATTCCCATTTTTCCCTAAGAAATAATTATTTCTTTCATTTTTCTGCCCGTCTGTTGCCAAACTTTAAAAGATTTCAATTTCTGCCACGGTCACCACTAATGTTTAGGGACCAGTAGATGAGAAAAACATTGACAGGGCTAAAGCAAAAATCTTATAATCTAACAGCAAATGTCTTCACTAATATTTAAAGCAAACACATGAGCTTTTTTTGTTCCCAGAGTTAGGTTTCCAAATTTAATAATAAGCACCTATAGAGCTAGCCTTCTGCTTATGAGCACTGTGCAGATCCCTTTGCTTACTGTCTTCAGGTAGAGGACAGAAGGCCCCTGAAAACAACGACGACTCTAATTTTAGTGAGAGGTTGTGAATTCTTAATCCTTTAGAAAAACATAAGAAGTTAATTTCCTAAGTTTAGAGGTCTTTCTCTAGGCATCGGTGGTTTGGGAGAGTTCACCTCTTGTAGTGAACTACCTCCGTAAAATGGGTAGCGATATTATTCTATAAACTGCTGACATCCTCATTAACAGTAATAATTAGCTTGTCCTCCTCATCGGCTGTTTTTTCTTAGATGTTTCTTCGTAGCAAAATGAAGGTGGAATTGTGGTATGTGCTACTCGAATGTAAGCCCAGCTGGATGCAAGAGCACTGGAGATCGGGTACTGGGGATGTCACCATTCGGAATATTTACCCAGGGTTTTTAAATATGTCAGTTGTAGTCCATTGTTTTGTTTATTTTCCTGCTCTCTCCTAACACTCCCTTGAAAAAAGGTTCACAAAAAAAAAAAAAAAATCCGTTACGAGAGCAATTTCTCTGGAAGAAACATAATGGAACAGGTTGGGGGATGGCTACATGCAGAGGAGCTTTGTAGAGGAGGAACCAGGGGTCTTGAGGAAGGGTTAAACATTACACAGCGTGCCTTTGCAGGGCTGAAAGCTAAAAAATTACTGTCTTGCATTAATAATAGCACAGCCAGAAAGTCAAGGGACGGCATTCTTCTCCTCTTGTTAGGACTTGTGTGACTGCATCCAGAGTACCAGGCCCAGCTTTGGGCCTTCTGGTACAAAAAACCAAACCTGAGTAGGTTCAGCCAAAGCCCATGGAGACAACCAGTGGAGAGAGCATTCAATGCACAAGGCCGGCTGAGGGTAGCTGAGATTGACCAGCCTGAGGAAGAGAAGACTAAAACCAGACCACAAAAAGTACCTAAAGCATCGTCAAAAGAAGAAAAGGAACAGCCAGAGTCCTCCCAGAGGTGCATAGCAAAATTTGCGGGGCAACAAAGATAATTTACACTGAGGCAAATTCTGATTATGTAACATGAAATATCTACATATAATGAAAATGCCCCACAAACAGGCCTTTAAAATGCTGACATATCGAGCCCGGGCAGGCTATGGAATGTCTGTCCTGGGAGATTTTTCAGAGCTGAACAGGAGAAGGCCTTTAGGCAGCTGATCCAACCTTTGAACAGAGGCTGGGCCACATGAAAAATGTGAGAACCAATTACAGCCCCGCTTCTGTGACTCTGTCAGGTACGTGCACATACAGATATGCTTTTACTAACTAATACTGGTTTCTGTCTCATAAGTAAAGATGTTTGACAGTGAAAACAATAAATGGAGATGATGAAATGTCTATCATCATCCATTGTTCATTACAAGCTATTTATAAAAGCACAAATCTGTAACATTCACATAGAAACACTCATCTTTTAAAAAGACAGTCTTTCTGTTTTTACATGGCAGATGTAATTTCTGTTTATATTTAAACTCAAGGTCTGACATGAAATGGCTCTTTTATCTAAAAAAAATTCACCTTTGATTTAGAGGTTTACCAAGACAAATGTTCAGTCCCTCTCTAAATTCTTTATGTATATTCTTTGTGTATACAAAAATATATAAAATAATTCAAAATATCTTAATCTGTTGTAACAAAATAAACTTATAATATCTTATTTATTTTTAAAGCCTAACTTTGCTGGGAAAAAAAAAAATCTATTGAAAATATTCCCAAAACCTAAAAATAATTCTTTATATATAATATTGTTGAAACAGCATGTAACAAGTTTTGTTGAAAAAATAGATAATTTCAAAATGAAAAATATGCATTTATCTTCTCCAGCTTTTTTCCTTTTAATAATCTTCCAGAAATGTCACCAGAATGCTACACTGCTGATCACTTTGTTAAGCTGGTGCATATATGAGCGACAGAATGCCAAAGTAAAAGATGTGGTAACCCAGTGCTTCACATTCAGTCTCTCTCATCACTAACACTTACTTTATCAAACAGTATTCCTTTACCAGATGATGATTCCTTTTTTGAGTAATAGCAGTGGAGCTACAATTTTAGAATGGCTTTTTCCCCTTTGGTGCAACTCTGATCTCGATGCATCATTTATATTCATTTGCACCACGTATAATACACTGTAACACAATTGGATTTACTGGTGCTAGACAGAAGAACTCCTAACCTTTAATGTCAGCTGCATTAGCATATAATTTCATATCTATTTTCTCGGATTTATCATTTCACCTTTTACACTGCACAAAGCTAATGTAACTTCTGCTGATGCCACTGCAGACCGGTTAGGTTATTTTATTTCTAACCTTTGTGAAATGGCAATGTGCTCTTCAGAAGACCTAGAAAACTAAACTGAAATGAATTTGCTCAGTACTTTCCTCTGATTTCTGGTTGTTGGGATTTTTTTCTCCTTTACTGTTCTTTTTTATACATTTTTTTTGTTCCTTCCCCACTCCCTTTTTTTAAAAAAAAAATCTCTTTAGGAACTCTTGAGAAGAGCAAAATAGTCAAAGAGTCAATTGCTTGCTGGCTTCAATTACATGTCAGCTGAAAGGAAGGCAAAATTATTACACCAGATCTTAAAATATAATTTTTAAAATAACATCCTTTCAAATGTGTTGGCTTGTTGTTAGGCTGACTGTATCAGTGTTTCTCTTAAAGTATTGACATTGTTTGGAGTGATTTCTAATCTCTACATGCCTTGAATGTATACTGTCATCCCGTCCTCCTTTGTGGATGACAGAATCTATATTGTGCCACGTGTATTTGCTGTGTTGTTAAATTCTTCTTTTTAATTACATTTGATTAGGTGCTGCATTTCTTTCATCAGCTTCCTCAAACTGATGAAAGAATTGTTCTCCATTCCCTCATTTTCCATCCTTGTTTCAAGGGTTCAAACACATTTCAAATTATCCCAGTCTAAAATTCTTGTTTCTTTCAACACTATTCTCAGTTTCATCAGAAATACAAAGACCCTTCTCAAACAGACTGGATTCCTTATACAATCCACCGTAATCTCCTTTATTTACCAATTTTATATCCCAGCTCTGGTTTTGCACATTGAACTGTGGTAGAGAACAGTAAAGGAAGATAAATGGGTTCTGTAATTAAAGCTGTGACTTTTCTTGAGGCAGTCTATTGAGCTAACAAAATCCAAAATATTAGACAAATACGAGACAAAGCAGATAATAGTGTTGGTTTGGGGGGTTTGTTGTTTTCGTTTGTTTGTTTGTTTGTTTTAAAGCTACACAGAAAAGGTGGATTTACTGATCTGGTCTTATAGCAGAATGAATAGAGGTGACATGAATAAATGTCAATACCTTACCCTTTTTGTTTATCTACTTTATAATGGGCACCTCAATTGGCTTATAGATGTGAATAAGCCTTCTGCTGTAGGAAGCTCTCTTCAGTCACTCATTCACCAATAAGGATTTAAAACTATCCCAGCATTGATAAGAATATGGACTAGAGAACTAAGTTCTAAGCAAAGAAAATACAAAGCGAAAGAGAAGACAGAAAAGAAATAAACAGATTTTATTTGCAGCTCTTTCCTAGCTTGCTGCATCCTCGAAGGCAAATCCTTGCTGTCAGCTTTGGTTTTAGTCACCACTGACTTTTCAATTACAGCAGACTTTGTCCAACTCCCCCTAGTCCCTGTGTGGTTTTCCTGGTGCCCTTTAAAGTCCACCTTCTCCCTGCTACTCACCACAGACCGTCGCCATCCTTGCCTCGGCTGCAGATTCCCAGTTTCCCAGGTGAGATTCCCTCAATTGCTACATCCTGACCTTTCCTCACCAGAGCAGGCTCCACAGCTCCCCTACGGAAAGTGCAATCTCCTGTCTCCTCCAGATGGTCCTGCCTCACCGGGTCACTTCATTTTGAGGGGTGTAATAAATAAAAAACATAAATCTGGCAAATGACTACACCAGACGCATCATATTAGAATGGCAAAAAGAAATGGAAAGGTGAAACGTCAGGGATGAGCGGTGTAACTGTGATAACAATAATCCATGAAACATTTTTCCATCGAGCCTCACAGCTGAGTTTATTATGCTGAACAGAGTTCTGAGCAATTCAAAACATCAGTTTTTACCATTTGAAGAAACAATAAAAAGATGGTTACACGACCATTTACAAGCAATTACCTTGTCTGTGTACTATCACCTATTCTTTTCATGACTCGATATGAGAAGCTTTACAAACACAAAGTAAAAACACATAATTCTATAGAATGCACAGTTTTGACAATTAGACCAAATTACACCAAAGTCCTTTTAAATACCTTTAACTTCTTTGTCGTTCTTGAACCATCTGATATCAGCTGCTGGTTTACTACCAGATGTCTTGCAAGTGAGCTGCATCCTCTCTCCCTCCATAACTGGTGAGGTAAATCCAGTGATTTGTGGCTTCTCAGGAACACCTAACAAGCAAACGAGCAAAATGTCTCTGATAGAGTCAGCTACTGCCTTGAGTACATGACCAACTTAAAGTTCACCTCCCCATATGCTCTCAATTCTGGAAACAGGATCATTCATTCCTCGTGCAATGTCAGTGAAGCCTTTTTCCTATTGTAAATAAACTATCAATCTGAACAGTAGTCGATTCTAAATAAAGAAAGAAAACAGAAATTAACCTAGTTTTCTAAGAGAAACAGATTGCATTTTAATAAATATCTATATATATTCTGCATGCAGGTCTAGTCTGACTTGTTGTAATGTTTAAACCACTCTGCACAGGAAGAAGGATGACAAAGCACATTCGAAGCACAGCTGTGAGAATGAAACATAACTGGCAACAAAAAGCTGAGCTGACCTAAGTTCAGAACAGATGTTTAAACCTGGATAATGAAGACTTTAACACAAAATCCAGGGAGAAGAGACAATGAAAATAAATAAAGGAGTCATTTTATCTTCAGAGAACCCAAAACCAAAACATCAAGAGGTATAATCAGGGCTCTGTTGGCTATGGAGAGTTCTTCAGCTGAATCCCAGTGCTTTGGAAGAGGTCATATGATCTTGACATACCATACACATAATATTAAATTTGGAAATAGTGTTTTTTCAATGAACCATGAATGATTTAAAAAAGAATATGAAGAGAATGAGGAAAGTTTTGATCACTACCTGTATAAATCCAATTAACTTACGAAAACACAAGAGTAAGTTATTTCAAAATAATACTGTAATTTTAAAATCTAAAAAAATGTTGGTTATAACTTGCATGTGCAGTGCTATGAGCCACATTCATATTTCTGGACAGATAAAGGGATCAGTCGCAGTCATTGGTCCCATGCACTGTATTTCATAACTTGTTTTTTTTACATCTCTTTACCAAAATGACAGATTAAGTATGTAAAAAGAAAGCAGCAGTACCTATTGCATAGCACATTTCTGTAATAAATCTATTCCTCTCTTTCAGGACAGGAAATGGCATCTGCTATAATACCTTGACACTTAAATTTTCTAATCAATAACAAAGCAGTCAATAAAAACATTATTAGTACATAAAAGGATAGCTTATCTCATTAAAAGATGTACTACGTTTCAATGGAAAAGTTCCCCTTCTACAACAGAAAATGTTCAAAGAGTTTAAAATGTTATTTTGAAAATTACAAATACAAAATGAAAAAGACAGGAGTCTGAAATGCTGCAGCTTTCTTTCTTGGAAGGTAAGTAGCTGATGTTGGTAAAACTCCATGAAAACCTCCCCTAAAATGAAGATAAAACTTACAGGACTGTGAAAGATCAAGTTACTTTTGTTAATAAATACTGGCTAGATGGGGTTTTTTTCTGTCTTTGTAACACCTTTCTACCTCTTTCTGCCATTTAACCTGTTGAACTGGTGTGTTCATCAATTGTTTACACCATGAAATACCTCTCTACAGAAAGGAAGATTAAGCACAGGCAGTTGCAATTCTAGAATATTCTGCCTTGAGTGGGTATTTTTTGTCCTTAACGGCAAACTTGTGAAGATTCTTGTAAAATAGTCTCATAGGGACTGAAAGGGAGACATATTTCATATCCTAAGCACAAAACCAATTCCCTGGCCAGATTAATGCGAATATTACTGGCACAGAGAATACCTTACATTAGTCCTATTAAATTCAACTGTCTGCCTATCTGTGTATGAAAAATAAAACAAAAAGAAAGAAAGAGTCATGTTCAGGGACTGGAGGGGAAAAAAAAAAAAAAGAAGGAGAAAAGAATAAAAATCAATCTCTAAAGTCATATAACCTCTTAGGTACGCAGGTGTGTTTCAATGAACTACGGCAATTTCGGCTGATTGGGCTACTGACATTCACAGAATCACATAAAGCTTCCAGCAGAAACTTTATTTCCTGGGCATCTCCCGAAATCCATTGCTTTTCTATGTGTATCTATAACCTTTGGGGAAAACAGCAGAGCACTTAGAGGATAAAGCACAAAAGAAGCAGCAAACCCAGTGAAAATTTGCACTTTGGAGACAAAAAAAAAAAAAAAAAAAAAAAAGAGACAGCAGAAAATGCACAGCTAAGGAAAAATAATAAAGCTCTAAAGCCCGTTTTGATTTCATGCTTTCTGATTTTCTCCTCTTTGCCCTGTAGAATACATTGTTAGGAGATGAACACATGCACCTTCTTCGCACTTCTAGCACTCGGGATGAAGAGGTTATGTCCATTTTATGGAGCACTCACACCTCAGTGTTTGTGTGCTCCCTAATTCATTATCCTGCCAGCAGTGCAAACAGTAAGAGGCACGTTATTTTTCAGCACAGCAATATAAAACAATAAACATCAGGGGAACCAGACCAGACATTTACATTTATCTTCTGCCAAGCCTTAGAAAAGTTCATTCTTATCATAATTTGCCAAAGCCCGAGGAGTTTAACACTTGCTTCTTTACACTTACCGAGAACGGTAAGAAAAGCCTTGGAAGTTTTGACAGGCATGGTGAATAAAGAGCAGGTGTACTGCCCTTCATCTGACAGGGACACATCGCTGACACTGATGCTCAGCTCATGCCACGAAGCCCGGACCAGCTCAATTCTGTTGTCCCTCAGAGCTGAAAAACAAAAATCCATGTTAAGGCAGGACACAGAACGTTTACAAAGCACTGGATGTTATACAAGGGGTTCGAGGAAGTATCCTAGTGAAATCAGGCCCTAGGACATGGGGATATGGACACAGTTGTCCATGCACGGTAGTTTTGTTTCTCTGTGGAATAAAGTATGAGAGTTTAGCAAGTTTTTGAGTGGTGTTCTGAGTGGTTTGTAACATATATAAACCTAGAAATTAAGTGACTTCAGTTACCTTTGACCTCCTCTAAAAAAACCAACACTGACTTTGATTTCTGTCCCCTCACAGTTTTGTTCAGTGCCTAAAAAAAAAAAATCCTTTTTTTTTCCAGTTTCTTTTTCATGTATTTACAAATGTTGAGAATTCTGTGCTTACCATTGCATAGTTTGCCTACAGAGTTTTCTCATGTCCACTACTACTCATATTGAACCGGAACATCACATTTCCTGAATTCTGTACCAGAGAATTTCTTATTATGAATAGATTGAAAAGCCCACTTCTACATGCACAAATAGTACTTTAATGCTTTGAGGTAATTAAGTATAAGTGGCCTTACTTTTTTGATTATGACTAAAAATATGATTCTCTATCATAAAATCCTTTCTATAACATTTTATTGGCATGAAATCAGTGAGGGAATAGGACCATGTAGATTCACTCACATTCAAAATGTCACTTTAGTTAATGTTTTAAAATTTAAAACATTTTAAAATCTGTATTTATATTAACCCCCAAATTCTATTGAAAACCAGTAAAACATTCTCAAACATTTTATTTCTCTGCAGTAAAGCTGTTTCAGGAATCTGCATATATCAAACAAGTCTTTCCACAGCATAGAAATACTAATATCATAAGTAAGTAAACACTGTTATTCTCCTAAGCAAACAATAGAAAAGCCTCTGTAACCCAGAGAGTTTAGCTGTATACCTTCAGATTCAAATCTTTGACCTGACAGCGTTTGAAACTTCAGTGGCTCTACTTTTGCAGTGAGCTTCTGAAAATCAAAAGTAAATTGGGACTATGGTATTTGTCAGGAGAGCTATGCTTGCACTTAAGAGAAGAACCAAGATGTTCAAGTCCCTAATGCTGTTCTCACTCACCTCTTTCTAAAGTCCCCACAGGCTCTTAGTTTTGTTTAATATATATGTCTTCCAATGATAAAGAACAACAACAACAAAAAGTTTTACTGTAATTCTTTTGCTACTGAACCTAGACATTTCTGCCCCGCTGGTGTTCAGGTCAATCCAGGAAGATTTACACCAAAATAAGCAGCTGTAGTGAAGATTCAGCAAAAATGTCACTTGAATTTGTTTTCTTCTATGGCCCCCATTCTGGTTTGGTTTTGTTTTGGTTTGTTTTTTTTTTTTTGTTTTCCACCAGAAATTTTCAGCTGAGTTCGCTGACTATTTCAGGGTAGGCCAGCTAAAGCTCGACTTCTTCTCTGCAGGGTCTGACGACTGAAAGGTGACAGCTTAAGCAGACCTAACATACAGTCATGCCATGACCTACTTCAAGGCGCATCAAAGTGACTGAGATTGTGAAATGGACACATTCCAAGCGTAACTGAGACATTGGCTGGCTGGCCACAACAGGGGAAAAAAAAGTAACTACGTAGTATATAATATAAAATGAATACAATGGGGAAAATAGGAGCACCATTAAAGCAAACAAGCAAGGAAAACAGAAGCCACAAAATGAAAAGCTATGTGTATACCAACATGCTGACATAACAACCAAGAAAAACAAGCTCAGGAAAACAAAAAGTACACAAAAGCAACCCCAAGCAGCAGGCAAAGCTGATGACCGGGGCTTTACCAGCCAAAACTCCTCGCAACAGTGAAGCTGTTGCTATCTTTGAGAAAGTAGATGGGGACTCAGAATTCCTTTCTCAGCTTTTCAATTCTAGCCAGATGCAAACTGAGCAGACCTAAGAATGGCAGTTCATTTCACATTACTGATCTACCAAAAAAAAAAATTATTTTCAAAATGACTTAGTGCTTCCAAATGGTTTAGTTACCACCACATCCATTTATAAAATTTGGCAACTGCATAGAAAATAGAAAAAAACCTAAACCAAACAACAACAACAAAACAAACAAACAAAGGAAACCCACCAAAACAACAAAAAACCTCTCAGCGCTACATAATTTGAAAGTGGTGATTTTTGCTTCCCCTTAATCAGAAACTATTTTAAAAATAATGCAGTGCATCATCTCACATAGTATTTTACTTCGTTACAATTTTCAGTTGTTACTATCTTGTGACAAAGATTTATATATCTGTTGAAATACTTTCCTACAGATGGGGCAACACACAGAATTTCATGCACTAAGAAGAACAGTAATGAATTGCACTAGAGCACAACCGATGGCCTACAGATGATGCCAACAGTGCACCATTTCAACCCTGCAATTGAAACACAAACCATTTCCATCAACTACATTCCTACTGCACCCCTCCCTCGCTTCCTCCCCTCCATTCCTTCTTTAACCTTTGTACAATATAAAAACCTCAGCTGAGTCAATATTCTGTAAAACTGGTAAAAACAGCCACTGGTCAAGAGATGAGATCAGATGTTCCATGTTTCAGTCTGGAGTGAATTTTTGTTGAAAGAACAAAAGAGTTGTTTTGTAATGGAAACACCAACACAGAGCCTTTGCAATAAATGCTGCAAATAGCACCAACATAATACCCCTTTGCACCAAAGCCGTTTGTCAGAAGCACTTTTGTAAGTGCTAAGCCCAAAGACAGTTAATTATCTGTGCCATCACTTTCAAACCTGCACATCTGTAAGTTTGTTTTTTTTTTTTTTTTTCCCATCTATGCAGATGTGAGAGCAAACCAAATTTTACTGCTATTGCTTAGACAAGGCCAGCACTTAGAGACTTTTTAGAATCTCGTTCTCAAATTGTATTTCTGTATCTCTTACTATCTGTTTAGAAAGACACCAGGTCCTCTGTTCGTGAAAGTGATAGTTGTGATGATGCCAGAACTGGTTTGTTTCCATTTTCTGAGTTAGATATATTTTGCTAAAAGGACAAAGCTGGATGACAAAAAGAGTGGCGGCCTGTCTAGTCCTGGCTCCTGCACCCTGGGGCAGAGAGGGAGAGGATGACTGGTTCCCTTAGACAGCAAAGGAAACATCAGCAACACTGGAGAAGCCAGGATTTCTAGCCAGCTCCCGATTCCAGGCACTGTGACTGAGTGGAGCAGGGTCTTGAGCATGGCAGAGAGCAAAGTCTTGCCAGGTCTGGCTGGTGAACCAAAGAAGCCCAAGGAGCCTGGACAGAAACCAGCTACTGAAAGGTACCAACTTGAAAGCAAAAGTTTTAAGGAGAAGACATACTCTGCAAGGAGCTACTGGATGAGATACGGATTTATTTACAATGATCTATTCAAACTCTTTCAGCATATTTCAGTTCTACTTATTTAATGACCTATTTCATCCAGGTTATTTTTCTCTTTTTAAAGGACATGAGTTTCCAAAGCTTTCTCTAAGCTTTTTAATTGCCCTTTTTTGAATGGAGAATTGCCCCAAAAGAGGGCAATTTCACAACAGAGTTCAAGTCAAGTTGAGGCTCCACCACAGTTGTTCAAATAAAATTCCGTAAAGTAAAGCACAAAATGTTCTCTTTGATTTAATGAGCAGATGAAAACAAAAAGTAGAACACGCATGGAGACATTCTGCATGAATTTGGAGTTTGGTACACACTAAATAAACAGATTAGATTTCCTATATACCAAAATGTCTATTCATTCTCAGCACTTCATAATTTGAAAGGGGTGATTTTTGCTTTCCCTTAATCAGAAATTATTAAAAAATAATGCAGTACATCTCCTTACATAGTATATTACTTTTTGAATTGTTACTGCAAACTACAAATGTCAGTATTTCTAGCTCACCACAAACTATTTATTGGTTGTTTTTTGGTAGCAACCAGACAGCACAGGTGCTGGGCACAGAAAATAAAGCTTTACCCTTAGAGACTCTCCAAGCTCTGTTCCTCACTTGACTTGCATGGTTTCCTGCCCCCTCTCCTACCTCTGCCTGCTCTTTCAGGACTTTCTTTGCAAACTCTTTCTTTTTTTCCATTTCACTTTGTCAGAAGCCACACAGACCTTTCTGGCTTCTTCCTGCGGATTTTAACCCACATTCCCGAATCATTACCCTATCCATAGTTTGCATCCCTGTATTTTGCATGATACAGAGACTCTAGAGAAAGGGTAAATAAACAGAAAATGTATTTGACTCCTGGGAAATACACGTGCCAAAACAGTAACAAAGACTACCAGCACTGACATCTCTTTTCTGTATTCTTATGTTGCAAGCCCTTTAAAAAATACAAAATGCAACAAGAAATATAATTGCATAGTAAATTCCAATATGCCCTAGGTACATTATTTCAGTTTTCTGTAATTCCCAGCAACATCTAATGTAGTTAATTTGCAAGGCATGAAATAATTATGCATAAAACACTTGTTCCTAAGCAGACACACTTCATTTATTTTACCTGTCATTCTCTTCTCCTGTGGAAAAGATTTTCTTCCCGAATTTTTTCTGACACAACAACAAACAACCTTGATAATTTGCATAGTTTAGGTAATTATAAGTAAAAGCCACGTATTTCAGCTGTATTAATTAGCAATTGTTGAGACTGACGACCACTGCAACAAACTGGTCTCCAGTTTCACACTGTGAGGAAAAGGCAGTTGGACCTGTCAGACACAGCCACACAGCAACATCTCTAATGTTCCTTCCTTTAAAATGACCACATCCTCCCAGTATTTTGAGTCATATATTTGAGGACTGGGGAAAAAAACCCACGAACAACAAAATCCCCAAATCCTCCAGAGTAATTTGCCAGTGTTTTGACAATACTAACTTGACACATGCTGCCATCCTGGGATTCACTCAACAAAATTTTCATCCTTATGTTAGAGCTGTTCCCTCTGTCATGGGAATAATGGAACCACTAGCTGGAACTAGAAAGATTTCTGATACTCTACAGGTCATGCTCAACTCCCAGAAATTTAATACTTATAAAACTGAAACAATCCCTCTGATTTTCAGATTCCAACTTTCTGAATGCAGGACCATCATCAAATCTGAAACAGATTTCAGGGGATTTATGTTGTGTTCCTGGATATACTTGGATAGACTCGAGAAGGCCTTTTTCTTTTCTCCTAATGAATTCAATATACCAAGATCCCTATAGGATGATCTGCACCACTCACTTACAGTTGTGCATCAACCACCACCACCAGAGAAAGAAAAACAAAAAAGAGACAGAACAAGAGTAAATGGAAGAAACCAAACTATTATTACTATTCTGTGTCTCTTAAACCTTCTTTTTTTAAAACAAAAACATTCACATTTCCTTTAAAAGACTCAGTAGTCTGTTACTGTATTAACAGCATGCCCAGCTGATACACAGTTGTTCTATTGATGCCTAACCTATCTAGTCACTACTTGCATGGTATCTAAACTCCTAAGATTTTAAAACTTCTCAGTTGTTTGCACGTGGAAAGAAAATCTGTTTCCTGACTCTTTCATTTCCAGTCAAGCAATTTGATTACTTTCATACAGGTATACAAGGGCAGCAGTGTGGATATTTACTAATCCCATGCTTTCTATTTCTACTTCTGCATGTGGTGAAGCCACTTCTACCTCTCAGTGGAGGCCACTTTTACCTCTCCATAGCATTGTGTCCACGAAACTATCACTTTTTCCCTAATTACTAGTTGGTCATGACTCTTAGTCCAAAGGTCAGAAAGACAGATGAACTCTTAATCAGTTTAGAGCCAGGACAGACTTCAAGACTGGGATAGAAGTGCTCAAACTGAGTCTACTTCCACAGGTAATGCTAATGTAGAGGGAAAAGCATTAGAAGTTTCTATGCAACCTACCAAACTGGCTGACATAGGTAAGGTTGGTGTCCTTTAATGGTGACACCATTTATAAGTAAAATCAGCAGAACTCACATAAACTGAAGGTCACAATACTGTGGAGAGATCTTTGGCTAATTGGCTGTGGAACAGCCTGACCAATTTGCAGGTACATGATGATTTTGTCCCCCCATTAGGAAAGTGATTGGCAACACAGAAGAGTTCAATCAGACATTCCAAACAGTGTCAATTGGACACTTCCACTTCACTGAATTTTCCAACCCATTCATGTACTTAATAAATTCAGGGCATCACTGAGTTTCATAAGAGGTGCTAAGGTTTTAGAAGTGGAAAAAGAACACAACAATCCTCGGAGATAAGTTTTACTTTCATTCCAGTGAATCTCTGAAGTACTTGGTAATCAAAAGGAAGAAAGAATGGAGTCAAAACTTCTTCTACCTCTAATCATCCAGCCATCTTTACTTTCTGCTCTGGTTTGCAATCTAATAAGACAGGGCTAGATTGTTTTCAGCTGAGATGCACTGCTGAAACATTTGATTTGCTTATTTAAAGAACAATGTTTAACAGCAAGCTGCTTGCTCCTTTTCTAATTTTTTTTCCAGAACTTCTGCACGTTGGATAATGCATATATCAAAGGCACGCAGCAAACTCCCTCCAGCAGAAGAGGTGCTGACAGTCCCACTAAGAGAAGCATCTACTCTGTGCTTTGTTACTGCCTCGAAAAGGCCAAAGCACTGGGGACTCAGAACCTGTCTGTACAATATTATCTATTATTTATCAGGGTGTACGGCCTCAGAGGCTTATGAGGAAAATCCAAACAGCGAGGTAATTTCTTCGGTGAAATAACAATTCTCTGTTTCCTGCAATCTGGATAAAATGAAAACAAGTTTAAGGTGACTTACAGTGACTTATGATCTTGAACACATCTGCTAAGTGAGGTTTGGCCAACTGTTGCCAACCGACAAACGAAGGCCAGGACAATTAGATGCCCTTCGAGGATGGAATAAATATGGGAAAACTTTCCTGCATGGCAGATTTTCTGCACTGAGCCACATTTTCTCTGACAATTATGTTCTGTATTCGCCTCTTTCTCTTTTTCAGAGCTTTCAAGAAAGGGGGCAATATGCAAAAAGAGAGGAACAACTTGCCTTCTAGAGTGTTTATAATGCCTGATTCTGGTATTAAAGAAGCACTGAACTTATGTTTTTCTTGTATTCTGAGAATCATAAGGATGACATTTATTGCCTGGGAAGGTTTGAGGGCTGCCCCTCTTTCATACAAGAAATTTAAGTTTCAAATCCTTCGAAAACATAGAGGTTTTGAACTATGAATATGTTTTACGACATTGAAATAATATTTAACTGTACCTCCAAATAATAAAACAAAAATCACATTAGTCAGAACGAAACATTGTCTTACAAGGTCTGCTCATCTGGTTCCTTCTGCAACAGGGAATTACAAGATTTCCTATTATACTAATGCAACTGGACATGTGCCACAGCACAGTAGCCTTGAAAATGCTTAAAAATCCTACTTCTCAAATATGCAGCTGCCAAAATAAAAATTGCAAAATGATCTGGCAAGGTTAGAGATGGACAGAATTAAAATAAATGAGATTCAATAGATAAAAGTAATTGGTAATCTTACATACCAAGTTGGAGACAAATGTTTTGAAAGCAGTAATGCAGGAAAGAAGCCCTGAGGATTACAGAGGAAATTATTTAACTGTATGTTCAAATGCAGCACCACTCTTAAAAGATGAATCCTATTCTGGGTTGTACTGATCCTGGCAATTATGGTAAAAGAAAATGTTACAATACTCCAAAATAGCACACATCACACTGTGCCATATATTGTAAATTACAGACAGAAACAGTCTCTCAGTTGGGAAGATAATTTCTGTAGGTCTACTGATGGAATACTGCTGCATAACTAATATTAAAAAAAATGAGAATAATACAATAGAGAGCTGTAAAAACAGTCCACACCTACCTATGGAAATAGTAACAGAAGCTACAGGTGTTTTTTTCCTATAATGTTGAACCCTACGTTTCAGGTCAAATGAGAACTTTTTAAGGGAGAGATCGTTAAATAATGACTTTATTGCAGCAGAAGAGATAAATAAACACCAATCCTCTTGCAAATTAAACCAAAGTTACACAGATTTCCAAGTTTGTTCTCCTGTGAAGACCAGGTAATTTTTCCTCATGCTACTGATGTTGATCCTAATCATTGTGTTAACACTGCTTAAATGATTGCTGACCAAGGCAGAGTTAAGCTTGTTTAGGTAACTGTCTGGCCAAGCAGCACTGACCTCTACCAAGACCATGCATCTATTTTAAAGCACATCAGTTACAATATACTCTCTTTGTCCTTGTCCAGGGACTGCCCTTTAAAGTCACTGCTGGTGACTGGCTTTAGCCAGCTTTGAATGCAAGGGGTCCTAAGGGGTGGGGGACACAGAACAACCAGGCCAAACTTTATACTTTTAACAGCGCTGGAAATCCAGGTTCTGCTCAGACCTGCCCAAATGCAATATGGGGTTTGTACATGTCTGCAGCTGACCATGCCTTGAGGAAGCTCCTGACCTCTACTTCCCCAGCCTTCTAGGTGGTGACATTACAGTTCTGCTCATTCACCAGCTAAGCTTAATGATCCCATGACACTGAAAGTGCTTTTAGCAGCATGAATGAGTATTACTCATGGTAGAGTCATGTTTATGGCACTGCTTCATGTTTCTTGGAAAGTCTTCTAACTTCCAAAGAGTCTGGTCCTGTTCAAACACATTATTTCAGCAAAATATGGAGAGACTTTCGCACCTCTTGATGATCTAAGAGAGATTTCTCTATAAGTGAGAACAGTTCTGAGAAGCCCTAGTTCTTTCTGCACTTCTTGATCATTCAAGTAGATACATAAATGAATATCATTTTTCCCGTAGCAGATGGCTACGTTGGCTAGAGATGCCAACATAGGAATACTCATTCTTCCTAACTACATTAAGCAATCAGACTCCCTAAACTCCTTCTGCAGCCAGTGGAGTAAACTATCTTCCCCCGGAGGCCAATTAAGAACAGGTCACTGTCTTGAAAATACTACAGAACCTGGATAAAACAGCCAAGAAATCATCCCTGATTGATGAACATATATGCAATCAACCTAGCAATTGATTCCAGTACCAATAAAGAATCAAAAACTAATGTATACATCAATACTGAAGATATTAGTGCTGTCAGGGATGACTCACAGATCTCACTACTGAGGGAACAGATATATGGAGAAGAGTATCAGGAGAGATCTGAGATGAGTCTAGTGCAATTCCAGAGAGGATTCTCAGAAAGCTCTTTGATGGTTTTAACATCTTTTATGATAGAGCCCTTAAAGTTTTATGATGTCTCTCCTATAGCCTAGCAGCAGACAATCTGTCTCTCAACCACAAGTACACAGATGCTGCCTCCTTTGTGGTATTTGTCTTAATTTTCCAGATGCAGATGTGTTGTGAAGGAAATTATTAGTAAGAAATGGTGTCAGAAGCAGATCATTAAAGGATTGGAGCATCTCATACAACAAAATGATAAGACTTGGGATTGTTTAGCATGTAGAAGCAGAAAATGCTGAAATAAATCCAAATTCAAATGAAAAAAAAAAAAAAATTGCAGCAGAACTACCTAGACCTCTAATGTTCTGAGAAAGCTGCTATAGCTGGACATAGTCAGAGAAACAAGCTGGACTAGATGACCTCCTCCATAGGTCCTTTCCAACGTGAAACATTCTGTGATCTTGTGATTCTGGATGTTTTGGGGGTAAAGAACCTGCATATCACAAAATTCAGCAATGTGACCAACCTGGAAACACCAACCGAAAAAAACATCCGGTAGGTATTCAGAAAGATTAATCTTCTTTAGCTTTTCCTAAACATTTTTCTCCCTCACGGAGGATTTGGATTTGAGACCCTCAGAAGAGGCTGCCAGTCTCTCCCCTTTATAGTCAATGGGAACAAAAAAAAGGAGAGAGGAGAGAAAAAATAGCTTTTCTAGGCTAAATTTAGTTTGTGCAAATGCACTTTTTTTGCAGCTATGTTCTGAGAACATGGTGACACAAGTGCAGCAATACAGCATTTGGAGTCCATCGTGGTGGCCAGACATATTCACCAAGTGCTATAGAACATTATTCAGAAAAATATAAGAAACATTTGACATGAGATGACATACTAAGTACTGATAGATGCACTGAATAAAACCTCTACTGTGAATAAATGCATTACTTAACTAACAGTAGATACGGACAGTAATAGATGTGTAGAATCATGCTACCATCAGTAGCACTAATCCCCAATACCTTACATTTTTTGGGCCATTCACATACACCAGATATATCTGATTACGCCAGGAGAAACTTGTCCATGATTAACATCTATGTCTAGACAAAAAGCAGCTCAATGCATCCTGGCTTTTCCATTTAAACATTTATTGAAGGCATTTCCCCTTTTAAGAGTCGGGGAAAAATATTCTTCTGGCTGCTTCTTTCTGCAGTTCAAATTGTATGAACAGGGGATGGACAACAGAGATTAATTTGAAAAGCAAATATATGGAGTAACAACAATTTACAGCTACTTACCCTTCACACTTGCAACAGCTGTTTAGTATTATTGGTTCTGATACTGCACTTCCCTTAACTCTGGGATACAGTTCGAAGACTCGCTAAGAAACCACCTGTCTTCAGTTTATTGCTTTTGAAGGATAGGTTTGTATATCATGACTGTCACACGAAGCACTGAATATTTAAAAATTGCAAGGAGTTCTTCCAATGGTGATTGACTTTTTTGTGGCTATTTTTAAGAGACAGTGAATCCCTTAAGCACTGGAAATACAGCTGAACAAGAATTTCCGAATTTTCTGTACGCTGCTGAATTGTGTATAATGGACCAAGAGTGCCTTCCAGTTCTGCTTCCAAGACGTGGCACATGCAAAGGAGGCGCTTGGCCTTCAGGGCAGGGGATGTCACTGGATTCCTCCTTGTCTGTCGACAAAGTGCCCGTCAAAGGACATTAATTGCACATTTGGATGGTAATAAGTTCACGGCATCAGAAGTAACAGGGAGAGTGCTGCAGTAACAATCTGCAACACTGCATACATGAATTTTTTTGGTATCTAAGTTAGAATATTCCATTTTTAATTATGCTGTGACCTTGATTCCTGCTCCTCTCTCCTCTCTTCCCTTCAGAGCTAATTCGTTTAACTGCTTTTTACATAGCATTAAACTACTTTTTGCTCTTCTCCAGGCATGAAATTTAAGACCTCTATTTTTAAAAGTATTCAGAGAAATAAACTTGTTGTCTACATACATGAATCTTCTTTCTCATCTTAATCAACTCCTGGTACACTCAACAGTTCTGGAAAAATTACAGATATCAAATCCACTTCCTGTGGTACACAAAGATATTTTAACACTACCACTTTCAATAAAAGCAGCATCTTTTTTCTTCCCTTTTCTGTTTTGTTTTCAAACTCTGTTCTATGCTTTCCTCAGATCCTCCTCTTGCTCTTCTTTAATCAGGGTATTTTCAAATTCTTCAATAAAAACTTACTAAATAAAATTTTATATTTAATTATTTCCCCCCATAACAGCCTTTAGTGTACTCAACATATGTTTATCTTACAACAGAAAATATTTGCCCTCCTTCATCGATCCCATCTTTTCCTCATTTTTTTTACTTCTCTTCATCTTCTTTTGTTCTTTTTCTTCAAATCTTTCCTGACTGCACACATAGTGGGTGCTGCCAATCCTTGGAATAACCTGTCTTTTACTCCACTTTTTACTCCATCTAGTTTCTTCCTCTTCTCCCTATCATTCTTTAATTGATAAAAACCCTGTTGGCATCCCTATAAGTAACACTTTTCCCATTTTCCGTAGGAAATAATTTTATTTTCTCTGTGTGATAGATGAGTTCTCCATGAGAATGAGGTTAATGAAAAAAATATAAGAATAGGTTAAACCAATTACATATACAACATACATTGGGAATACTGATTAGCAACTCTCTAAAAGAGAAGAATACTTAAATTAAGTTATTACTTTATATTTCCAAACATAAACTCCAAAGTACATTTTATCTTTTTTGTAACACAAGCGCAAAAATGAAACAATTGTAAATTTAAATTACTTTACACTTATCAGCATCCTGAGCTGTATCAGGAAGAGTATTGCCAGCAGGTCCAAGAAGATGATCCTTCCCCACTCCCCAGCTCTGGTGAGATCACACTTGAAGTGCTGTGTCCAGTTCTGGGCTCACCAGTACAAGAGGGACGGGGTCATACTGGAGTGAGTAGAACAAAGGGCCACAAAGACAAGGAACTGGAACATCTGTCATGGATGCCAGGTGCTCACCAAAGCTGCCCTATCAGTCCCCTCCTCAAGTGGACAGGAGAGAGAAAATATAAGGAAAGGTTCATGGGCCAGGATAAGAGCAGGGAGAGATCACTCACCAGTGACTGCCATGGGCGAAACAGACTTGCCTCGGGAAAATTAATTTAATTTATTACCAATCAAATCAGAGTAGCAAAATGAGAAATAAAATCAAATATTAAAACAACTGTCCTCCAACCTCCCCTTCTTCCCAAGCTTAACTTACTCCCAATTTTCTCTTAATTTCTCATTCCCAGCAGTGCAGAGGGACTGGGAATGGGGGCTGTGGTTAGTTCAGCACACACTGTTTCTGCCACTGCTTCCTCCTCAGTGGGAGGACTCCTCACACTCTTCTGCCCCAGCCTTGTACCCCTCCCATGGGAGACAGTCCTCCATGGACTTTAAACTTAATCACAGAAAAAAAACTCTTGCGCTGTATTTTACTGCACAGAGAGGTTGAAAAGTCTCCATCCTCGGACATCTGACTGGAAATGATCAGGAGCAACCTGCTCTGGCTGACCCAGCTTGAGCAGGCCAGTTGGACCACATGATCTCCAGAGGTCCCTTCCAACCACAGCTATTCCATGATTCTCTGATTCATACAGCTTTAATCTGTATTATAATCATACAGAAAAACAAAACAAACAAAAAAGGTTTTCAAGCATCATTCTCTGCCTTTTTGGCTTTTAAATTGCTTTCTTTTAATTAACAACTGATATCCTGCACGGCGCTCTGCTGAACTGTACCAGAGACAACTGTTTGAAAATTATCCATCCACGGAGATAAGCCTTACCTGGTACTGTTAAAATGTTGACAGATTAATGTCATCTCCTCTGGAAATGAGTGCTGTTCTGAGCAGGCCCTCCCACAAACATGTCTTTTCCCAGAATAAAAAAAAAAAACAAAAAACAATTCAAAAGCATTTGGTTGAATCAGAGAAAATCTTTCTAGTCAGAACAATAGACAGGGAGAAGCTGGAGAGGAGGCATCTTGCCCAGTGTTAGTCTGAGTAAATATAGGTGAGCTCCCAGGATCGTGTTCTAGGTGGCTGTGATCTGTTCTGCGCTGCTTTGGCTACTTGTAGGACACCACAGGCTTGAGCCTCCCAAGAAAACTTTTGCATCAACACTGAATTATAGCATCGTGGTCAGAATAACAACCACCACCAAAGTTTTGGAAGCTCTGGCAACTTAGATGTTCAGAGTTATTGAAAAGCCCAATAAACTACCTGTGTACCTAGGATTAAATTCCTCAGTGAGAAAGGATGTTACTACCAGCTGTAAATTTAAAATGTTTCTTCCTGAGACCAGCAATCCAACTGGTGTTATCAGGACTCATCTGGAGCCAAAGAAATCTATTTGGGAAAATCCTAAATAGACAAAATAGTGAGTTCTATAATCCAGTTATTAAAGGTGCAGTCATGAAGTAACTCCAAATGCTGACTTACTGAATACATTTGTGAACTCTCTATGCTTGATAGACAAGAATCATACTGGATTACTTTATTTCCAAGAGGTCCATTCTGAGAGCAGGAAAAGAAAAACCGAATCATACAGAACTTACTAACCCTTGATTAAAAATCTGAATCAAAAAACTCCCAAGCAATAAGTTTGTAGAAGAACGCTCAGAGCTAATTCTTTCTCTATTGTTTTCTAAATTTGAAACTTTCTCTGCAGATTTAATTTTCTGTAGCTGAATCCTGGAAAGTATCATCGAACAGTGACAGACTAAAATAAAACAATCCACCACCACTGCCACCAGAAGAAAAAAATGAAAGTTCTAGCACAGAAAACTACAGTCCTAGCAATTTAAGAATACCAGCAGATTTAACTTCACAGTCAGGGGAAGGGTAATCAGCGCTATAGAGATTAACACTAACTCAAAGGCACTGTAAAGTTGTGTAGGAGACCGTAGGGAAGCTCCTCCTGTAAAATCTAGATCATGAGCTTTACACCAATAATTAGCAGAGTCTGCAACCAGGTTGATCTCTAGGGGATGAAGACAAAATTACATCCTCATACACAAATCTGTCTTCCTAATTCTACCAGCAGACATAAAACACTAAGTGGATTAAAGCCAAAAAGGGGAAAAAAGTGCTTTTGTCTCCCCCAATAGAACTTTGGAGGACAAAGTTCCTTGAAGACTGCCTGAATTCAGAGGAAGGGGAAGTGGGGCGGGAGGGGAAGACTGTGGAACTACTTGAGGATCTGGCCCAGGTGTATCTATCTAGATCCAAGACAGACAGCTATAAATGAGCCTAGATGAAACATTTCTGACTGCAACAGACAAAGTAGGATGGGAAGGATGATTACGCTGCTCTGCAATGTGGATTGCAGTAGCCAAAGTGACGTGCTGAATTTTCCCATGAATGTAGTCGTTGATCATCCATTTTAAAATTAAAGGTATATTGTTCCCTGTGAAAATGAAATCAAAGACTCGACTCTGATCTCCCCCATTACAGAACAAATCAGATAATGTAAATCAAGTATCATCTTGTAAGGTGATCTCTACTGGAATAAATTTGGCAGCAGTCACAGACCTGTCAAAAAGCCAATACAACAATCCCAGGAAGCTCACTGGCACTCTGAACCATCACTTGGTCTCTGATATTTCTGGCAATTTATTAAGGAACAGCACCTGGCTCTAGCTGTGGGTGAATTTAACACAAAGAATAAACTATAGCAAATATCAGAAACCAAAATCTTTCTGCCTAAGGAAAACCTTTGGGCACCGCTGAAATCCTTCAATAATGCAATGACAGGCACCTAGCTGAGTCCCTGAGCTCAAGTCTCTCAGAAGGTACAAATGCCTAAGGGCAGCTGCCTGAAGTCTCCAGGGTCCCTGAACTGCTCGGGGAGGGGGGGAGATGATCCAGCATCTGCATCAGGGCTATTCACAAAGTGCTCCTCTACTTATTTCACCAGGAGCACTACACATCCTGAGTTACTTGCCAGGTCTCCTCTGGTAAACTGAGAATTCTCTCAAACCTGCCTATTCCCTGTCACCCTTAAAGGTCTGGTTAGAGAGTCCTGCTCAGAAGGGACAGACTCTAGAATTCTCAACTCACTTGACCATCTGAGTGCCAGCAACTTTTGGGGATTTACCATTAAAAGTCTCCTTCTAAAGTGTCCTACTTTGTGTGGATGCACACCATACACATATAAATACAGGTTAACTGAGGCAAAGATTTAAACATTACTTTCCTGTGTTTCCTACTGCAGATATTGGCATATCTTTGGTAAGTGAAGGTATGAGCAAAATCCATCAAGAAAGTACAGGGGCCAGATGGTTAGGATATTCTCTGAGGTTGACAAAAGGTCTTATTACTGATTTGCAGTAGAGACTGTGGCAGCTCAAGAATTTGTCCCTTCCTTACTCATCCCTCCAGCAGTGACTCATCCAACTATTTGGTTACTGGCTAGACCAAGTAGCCTCTTCTCTGTGTCTTTGTTTCAGTGAGAGCAAGATCTGACCTGGCTTACATGCCACTTTTAGAGAAAAGTGGAGAGTCCCAAGGAGTACTAAATAGCATCCTCTAGGCTGAAGTTGCTTGTCCAGGTTTTATTCCCCCTCATTAGGATTTCATAATGTCTAGCTTATTCATTTTCAGCTTGCTGTCTTTGGAGTACTCCACTCTTAATTTGTCTTGCTCTTTCCAGACATTTCTCAGAGAGTTTGAACGTGTAATCTGAGGCACACGTTTCCTTTAGGTACATCTGCCTTGTTGTGGAACCAGCCTGTGGCTTCCCTAGTGAGGAAAAACTGTACTTCTGATTACAAGAACATATTACCAAGTCGTTAACAAAAGCCGAGTGTTGACTCTTCAACCCTCCCATCACACCTATTTGACCATTTTCAAAGGCCAAAGACCAGCTAAGATTCTCTTTTATTCCATCATATAGTAAATGATATAATTAAAGTTAGGTACCGGGCACTAGTTATCAATGTACAGTGCTGAAGTCTATACAGATTCCACAAGAGAGTTGTAGGCAATGAGCTTTCCTGAACAAAGCTTTAAAAAAAAAAAATAATAAAAAATAAGAGTTCTCATTGTTTGTAATATTAATATAATTAACGTTTGAATGTATAAGTTATGAAGAAGTTCTGTACAGACCAGAACTAATGGAGTGTGGAAGATGCTTATATTTCTAATTTCTGTTTTGGTGCATAGGAAAAAAGGGTGACATTTCCACGGTTGAAGTTAAAGACACCTCTCCTCTGAGAAATGGATTCTGCTAACATCAACAATATACAATCTATACAGGGCATGTGTATCAGCTGAGAGGAAAAAAATTAGGAAAACAATCGTTAAGACAAACAGCAGACTAAACTAAACCTGACAGGCTTGAGTGATGACATAATACCCTCTTACTCTGTGATGGTGACACAAAAATGCCAAAGGACACAAAGCTGTCAGTCTTGTTGTTTATCTTCTATCTAAGACTAATAAAAGGAGGTTGGTGACTGACAGAACAGACACGGGAACAGTCCCAGGCATTCAGTTTGCACTCTGAAAAATGTATTGTTGGATTTAGGGGTGGCTTATTTGTGATTGCCTTTTTCTGCATTACCTTTGTGAGCTTCCACAAACTCTTGATATAACTTAAGACATCATTACTTTTCTAAATTCATGATTAGTAGTTATAATTGCTGATATCAGAGTGCCCTAGTAATTTATGAGCAGTATCAGTTTCTGGATAAGTGTCCAACTTAGTTGAAAACAAAACTAAGTTTTGCATAACCTCTTAGGTACTATCATGGTGAATGATGGAATATTATCAAACAATACTATTTTTAGCTGCCTCAGAAAACAAAGCCTAAATGCATCACGTCAGCTTCTAACTACTAAAAATGGAAAATGACACAGGTCTCTATAGAGCACAACAGAAAAGCAGCACCATTTAATTTTAGTGCATAAATCTTGTAAGGGAGGTAAAACTACAAACAGAGAGAGATGAGGAACAATCTACAGAGTGAAGCACTGGTGAAAAAAGGTGACTTTTCTGCTTACTGCCCCAATTACTCTGTAATTGGTAGAAATTCTACCAGTTGGTAGAAAACACTCTGAAATAAACCAAGTATGTTTCAGAGTTCTGCAGAATAACTCAAAGGGGAAGTAAGTCTGTGTTATAAAAAACATGGGAGATAGCACTTTCAAAATCTTCCCCTAAACAAATATGTGTGTGTGTCCACATGAGGATGCAGTGCCAGTAAAACTCAAATTACTCTTCTTTATTACTCAAGAACCTTGTAAGATTGAAGAAGAAACCCTCTAGAGCCACAGTGTCTTGCAATTCATTCCTTTCACTGGAGGGGTTGCACAGGCCTGTACTAGCAAGGTACATCTTTAAGACTTCCAAGAGATCTCTTCTAAAAGCAAATACACGTAATAATTAATAGGGACCTTAATTCCTGATTCACCCTTCTTCTCATACAGAAACTAACGCCGAGAGGCACAGTACTGAGGGGTGACAATACGTGTGTTTCCCACTGAGGCTGGCCTGCTCCCCTGCAAAGCTCTGAGAAACACACGACTTGCTTCTGCTTTGGTTCTTGGCTTGTAGTTTGACCCTGTCTGGAGTCACTTTAGCTCACTGAGCCTATGATTTCTAACCCCACACGGTGACAATGACTTTTCCTTCCATCTAGCACTTGCTGTAAAGTGCTATTAGGGAAAAGGCAAGGTAACAAAAGAAAGGTGGAGTCAGTTGTCATTCCAGAGTGGACTGGAAAGCACTCCTTTATTGACACAGAAACACAAATTGGCTGAGTTTGAACAGCTCTATTCATCTCCTGGCTTCTGAGTGTTGGGGCAGCAGCAACAAGGACAGGCAGAAGGTGTGTGGAACGGCTGAACTGAGCATCCATTTGATAACACCTTTCAGTCCCACTGCTCTGTGTCCATGTGTTTGCTACCACGGCATTTGAGATGGAAGGTTCAGTTCTGATCTCCTCACTGACTAAGAACCAGTTGCACCCTCCTCTCCCTTATTTCAGTGATTTTTAGTGAGCACATACATATTTTTCAAGTTTCAAACAAATCATTTTGCTTCAAAATTGCACTTTAGCAGTATATTTAACACTGGCCAATGTAAGCAAAACAATTCACAGTGTGAAGGATAAAAACCCCTCCTCCCCTCTCTTTCCTGTGTTACAACTGCATCACAGTGCCATTATATATATTATAATGACATGTGTCAGTGTGCACCACTGTGCTACAGGCACACTATTGCAGCTGCTGAATTTATTTCTCTTTGGCATCACATCACAGTACCTGAAAAACCCCCATAGCTCAGAAATGCACACCCTATCATGTCTTATTACTTCAGTAACGTAGAAAACCCATATACGCAGTGAACTTGTCAGGAGGGAACTCTTCCTCCATTGCCTTGTCCTGCACTCCACTCACATGTTGCCAGTGATAACAGAGTATTCCATTGTTATTTCAGGTGCAGGAATCTGCCAAATTTTCAGCTATCTTGTCTTCCTTGGGACAGGATAGAGTAAAATATGTGAATGAAATACAATAGAGGTGCAATAGAGGCTTTTTTAAGATGCTGAAGTGTGCATTAGCTGAACTGCTTCTTCCTACTGCAGTATAGCAATTCACCTTCTTAAACAAATCAGCAGGTCTTACAAGCATATAGCTAGAATTTATATAAAATTTCTGCCTTTTAATATGAAGATCTATCATTACTTTGTCTGCTTTTTATTTTTTTAAGAAAATAGGTTCTTCTTGTTATTTTTAATAGTATCATAAAAAAAATCTGATAACACTGTATCATTTCAGTCTTCTACATTTAAAGCAGTAACATGATGCACTGACTTGACTATCATTTAAAAATACAGCCACAGAACTGTGTCATTACACCTCTCTCTGTGAGAAAAAATGAGGCTTGAATCAAATACCTAGGAGGTAGGAATTGTAGATGCTTATCTCAGGATTTATACTAGTATGTTCTTAGTTTTTGATAAATCAGGTAAACCTTTCACTTTCTACTCCTGCTTCAGAAATGCAGATGATAGTTACTCGCAGGAAAAAGGAAAAGAACATGACTTCTCATTACATTCAAGAAAAGTGACATTCCCAGTTGAACTCTTAAAACCACAACACCATTAATGACAACATGTACTGGGTTTTACGTGGCAAGGTTTTGGTAGTGGGACAGCTACAGGGCTGGATTCTGTGAGAAGCTGCCAGAAGCTTCCCCCATGTCCAAGGCAACCACTGCTGGTGGCTGGCTACGGGACAGAGGAGCCCTCTGCTCCTCAGCTACATAATCATAGAATCATAGAATTAACTGGGTTGGAAGAGACCTCTGAGATCATCAAGTCCAACCCTTGATCCAACACCACCGCGGTTCCCAGACTATGGCACTCAGTGCCACGTCCAGCCTCATCTTGAAAACCTCCAGGGACGGTCAATCCACCACTTCCCTGGGCAGCCCATTCCAATGCCTGATCCCTCTCTCTATAAAGAACTTCTTTTTAATATCCAACCTAACCCTCCCCTGGCACAGCTTAAGGCCATGCCCTCTTGTCCCACTGCTGGTTGCCGGGGAGAAGAGCCCACCCCCCCCCTGGCTACACCCTCCGGTCAGGAGTTGTAGAGAGCGATGAGGTCTCCCCTGAGCCTTCTCTTCTCCAGGCTAAACAACCCCAGCTCCCTCAGCCTCTCCTCATAGGACTTGTGTTCCCTTCCCCAGCCTTGTTGCTCTTCTCTGGACCTGCTCCAGCCCCTCCATGTCCTTCCTGAACTGAGGGGCCCAGAACTGGACACAGCACTCCAGGGGTGGCCTCACCAGTGCCGAGTACAGGGGCAGAATCACTTCCCTGCTCCTGCTGCCACACTGCTCCTGATCCAGGCCAGGATCCATTGGCCTTCCTGGCCCCCTGGGCACACTCTGGCTCATGTTCAGCTTCCTGTCAATCCAAACTCCCAGCTCCCTTCCTGCCTGGCTGCTCTCCAGCCACTCTGTGCCCAGCCTGTAGCGCTGCAGGGGGCTGTTGTGGCATCGTCTTGCATATGCACAGTCCCAGAGACTTCTTCACTTGGTCATACTTGGCGTTTTAAATCCCCAGTATAATAAGGGGGTGGTGACTGTGGAGCACTTGAGAAGCAGCTTATTACTGTAGCTTTTCTTTGTTACCTGGCCAAAGCATGTACCACCTCATGGTCCCCTGTGGATACACACGAATGACACACACTGCAAATGTGGAATATCACTGAACATAGCTGAATGCCACTGCATGAGGCTGGATAAAAAGAAAGCTAGGCTAAGCTGCACCCAGAAGTTAAGGAGAAACAGGATATGATACACAACAAACATGTGCTTCTACGTGCCAATGTTCTTCTTGGTAGTTACAGCTCAAATTAATGACCTTTCGAACAGAGTAACGCACCACGGAGGCGCCTTCTTGTAAGGAATTGCAGTACAGCCACCACCACAGCTGATTCTGCAGTGGAAAATGCAGTACCAAAACAGGGATATCAGACCTAGCATGCAACTACAGGCATGGTGAACAGGTATATGCAGGTATTTTTCAAGGCTTCTTGCAAGGGTTTCATTTCACTAACACAGCAATGCTGTGGTAAATTTCCGTTTTTCCTATTTACTGAGTTGAATCTGATTTTACCAGAACGTTGCTTGCTGGGGAAAAACAAACAAACAAACAAACAACCCCACAACAACAACAACAAAAATGACAACAAACCAAAAAAAAAAAAACACCACAAAAAAACCCCCACAACACAGAGAACTGTTTTATTCTTGTAATTAATAAAATATAACCTTCATGTTAAGGCCTTTTATCCTTCAGATACTGTACTATGCCATTACAAAGTGGATAATAATTGTCCAGCAGGACTAGAAAGAGTGCATCAGAATTCACAGTAACGATTTACAGGACCATTGATTGCCTAAATATTTGATCAGTCTGTCTCATTCATCTATTGCAATATTTATTTTAGATTTAAGTAGTTTTCCTACGCTCATTATCTCGGCAAATCATATTGGGAGTTGTAGTTCTTCAAAGAAGTTTCTAAAGCAGAGAATAAAAAGTGGCCCTTGAGTCTACAACCAGAAGGATAAAGCAGAAATTATCTTCTATTTTCCATTGCAAGGTGATGTTTTTGCTGATCAGTCTACCAGAATCAATGCACCATAAAAGATCATTTGGCACAGAGAATATTCATCACCGATAAGCTTAATTACTTTTCAAAGGGGAAAGAAAACTGCTCTGTGAAGCAGTAGACAGGTCTCATATTGGCCTGACACGAGCAGACAGAGCTGACTGCTGCTATACCATAGCTCAGACATGTCTTACAAAACTTCTGCCTCACATGGGCAAGTTACCTCCTGTAACAGTGCAGAACCCACGTCATGTTCACAGAAGCCTTTTTACTCCATTCTACCAGCAAGGCTCCCTCTTAGGCCCAGTTCTCTTCAACATCTTCATTAATGACCCAGCTGCAGGACTCAAAGGAATACTAAGTTTGGCAACGATGCCAAACTGGGAGGAGCTGTGGACTCCCTCGAGGGCAGATGAAACAGAACAAGAGCCTAAAGGAGTTAAAAATCCTAACACCCTGCTCTAAGGAATGTAAGATTTATAGGATCAGCTAAAGGAAGGTGGGTGTCTTGCACCAAGGATAAGACTTATGACAAAGATAGAGTACTCTGTCTTGTTTTGATGGAAAACAGCTAAAACAACAACATTAGTAAGGAAGGGAGAGAAAAACAGGAGATAAAGAGGGAACACGAGTCAAGGACCCAGTGTAAATTCACCAAGGAGTCAGTGAAAACAAGAAAGTTGAAAAGTTCACTGAAGATGAGGAGAGAAGAAGACCCCCGCCCTGATGAAGAAGACCGGATCTCCCACCAAGGACTTCCCCAAAAGAAAGACTCCACCCTAGACTCCGCCTGATATGAATATTATAATCTGATGTTGCAAATGTATGAATATGCATGTAAAGTGTTGTAGCCTTTCACAGAAACTGTATATATTCCCTGATTTTTGCCAAAATTTCTCGGAGCTCTTTGTCCAGAGCGAGTTGGGAGTTCCCCAACGTTGCAATAAATACCTTTGTTGTTTAAAGACTATAAACTCTGTCTTTAACAATTTTATTGCACCTTATTGGGCTTCACAGAGAGACCTTGATAAATCAGAGAGATGGGCAATCACCAACAGTATGAAGTTTAACAAGGGCAAGTGCTGGATTCTGAGACGGGGCAAGCCTGGGTATGTGTTTAGACTGGGAAACAAGAGGTTGGAACGCAGCATTGTGGAAACGGACCTGCGAGTCCTGGTCTGTGGCAAGTTGGCCACGAGTCAGTAGTGCCTGGGCAACCATGAGGACCAGCCCTGTCCTGGGGGGCATCAGGCAAAGCATCACTGGCTGGGTGAGAGAGGGGGTTGTCTTGCTCTGCTCTGCGGCGGGGCGGCCTCACCTTGAACATTGTGACAGTTTTGGTCACTCCAGTATAAGACAGGTATTAACCTATTAGAGAGGGTCCAAAGAAGGGACACGAGGACAGTGAAGGGCCTTGATGAGAAGCCATATGAGGAGTGGCTGAGGGCATTTGGTTTGTTCAGCCTGGAGAAGAGCAGACTGAGGGGAGACGTCATTGCAGTGACAACTTCCTCGGGAGAGGAAGAGGAGGAGCAAGTACTGATCTCTTCGCTCTTTTGCTCAGTGACAGAACTCGAGGAAAGGGCATGAAACAGAGAGAGTGAAAGTTCAGAGTGGATATCAGGAAAAGGTTTTTCACACAGAGAGTGATTGGGCACTGGAACAGGCTCTCCAAGGCAGTGGTCACAGCACCAAGCTTGATGGAGTCCAAAAAATGTTTGAACAACACTCTCAGGCATGTAGAGTCACTCTTGGGGTGTCCTGCACAGGGCCAGGAGCTGAATTCAATGATCCCAATAGGTGCCTTCCAACTCAGCATATTCTGGGATTCTATGATCTGGTGGAAGAGTAGGATCAGTGAGAGCCCTCTAAAACTGACGCTGGAGATTTACAAAAAAAACACTCAGTCAAGATGATCTGTCACCACTATTCACATCGAGAAGCATCTTAATCGGCAGGAAGCCCCGCTGCAATCAATTACCGGGCAATTCCTGCCCCTGCGAGCCTTCGGTGCGTGCGTGTCACAGTTTGACTCAGCGGGACACCTTCACTCCCTTCCCGTTCCAAACAGGAGAACGTGGTGGTATTTCAGCAAAACACATATTCTCAAGGACTCATTGCTCAAGCAGCAGGTCCTCGGACGCATTAGTCCCACGGTAGGCGGATTTGTGCCAGATTTTCCCTACTGTATCCTGAGGCAGCCTAACTGACAGGGAAGCAGAGACAGGCCATGTTTACTTAGAAATCCTAGTTATGGTAGCCTACACAGCTTTTCATCTACCTGCCAAGATTGTGTTCTGCTTCCGTGAGCCAAAAGGAAGGGAAAACCACACTGATAGGACTGCGTCATTTTAACTGAGGTTGGGATAAGGACACCATTCAAATGAATTGTGATTAGATTAACTGATGGATAAAGAGAATTTGCAAGATCTGCCTAGTTTGTATCTAAGATGAAGAGCTGTGTGATGCAAATTGCAGGACCACTGAGGAAGACAGTGCACGTTTAAGAGAGAAAACATCATAAACATGACATTATCTTTCAAACTGTAAGGCACGGTAGACATGCAGCTTCTAAGACGGGTATATAAATACATAAAAAACATTTGAGTACTTCTAGGTGTACTCAAAACAACTTTTTTTTTTTTTTAATGACTTTTTCATGACTTCCCTAGTTCACATTAAGTATTGGTGGCACTGATTTTGTAAAAAATATTCTTCAAAACACATCTCAGGAGTATACTAGACAATATTACTTTCATTGAATAGGAAGTTAGTGGCATAAAATCCTTCATCAATAATCTTAGTGTAGCCCTATTCCAATGCAATTTATGCAGCTCAAAAGCTTTCGAGGCACTTTCTCCTTGAATAATGATGCTGCTTCTTTTACTTTGCTCTTTGTGGCTTGCACACCATTTCAGATTTGATAAATCAAGCCCTAAAACTTTTATGATTATTCTGGTTGTTTCAAGACTCCTTTCCACATACTATTTTCCTGTCTTATGTTTTCATTCTTCTTTCCATTCTTGTGTCACTGTACTTCATAAATGCACTTTGTTTTACCGAGTTTTACTAGTCTGGTTTTTATTCTGTCACTTTATTATTATCTGCTACTTCTTTCATTCCTTTTGTTTTCTTTTTATCTATTTTCATGTCTCTATATTGTTACAGTGTGCTGAAGTACACAGTAGGAGTGAAGCTGCCATGCATTCTAAGGAGGATGTCTGAACTTAGAAGGAGAAGGAATCAGCCCTAATCTGGGTACAGTCCCCTTTTTTTCTTTTTTTCTTTTTTTTTTTTTTTTGCTGCAGTAACAAGCACAGTTACTCAGTTGTGCTTTTAGTTTAATTACATTGAGTATTATTTCATTAGCCTTTCCTTTTACTGATCATTACAAGGTTTGTAAACTCTTTTGTTATGGATGTACCCAACACAACAATGGCCACAGTTTACACACAATTCAAATACATTGTACACTGCTGTTTGAAGACACTAGAGTGATATGCACATTAGGAGATAAGATAGCATGAAGGGAACTAAATAATAAATGACTGCATGCTTTCTGGAACAGTTGAATTAAACAAAAAACAAAGAATTTGAAAAACACAGAACCTGTCATGGCTCAGCTTCCCTGACTCTCCTCATATTTTCAAACGCTCCTTCTCCTGTATTTCAATACTTTTGTTGAAAACACAAATTCATGGAAATACTCGTAAAAACTAACCACCTGCAACTTAAAGTGCACGATTTCAGATGTTAACTAAATTTCCTCTTGCATGACAAAGGAAGGTGATGGAGGAGTGGATTCAGAGCAACCTGCCTGCTCAAGATACAGACACAGTGACAGCACAGCAAGGGAAGATGACCAGACTCCTACTCTGTTTAGAGGACATATCTGGTAGGCCTGTGCTAATGCTGAATTTCCTCTTTAGAGCTTTAGATACCAATCCTTAAAGAACTTGTTTTCCAAAACCACGTCATTTTCAGAATTTGCAAAAGCCAACACTTCCCGAATTGTCAACAAGAACAGGAGGAAATCACTGAGTGGCAGGTATTTTAATGAACCTTTTCTCACCTCTGTTTCTCTCCCTTCTGATTTGTTTTGGGGTTTTTGTTTGTTTGGTTGGTTTTGTTTTGGTTTGGTTTTTTTTACTGTCCCTCTTTCCCCTAACAAACATATTTCTGCTCTAAACTGTCTGTTTTTACACATACGAAACTTGTATACATGGAACTGATCCCATGAGTAGAAGACCGAGTGGCAAATAGTTCAGTTATGTCCAGCTGTGATTTCATATCTATATATAAAGTAGCAGGGTTTTCTTCTGTTTTGTCTTTTTTTTTTCTTTAATAACATAATCTCAGATGTACAATTCTACAATCCATATTTAACTACTAAATAATGATAAAAACCCTGGTTTACCAATCAGTTTACATAACCATTTGCTTTTATTTTTTTGACTAGAGGTTCTCAACTATTACCTGCTTTTCTAATGATAATTATTTTGTTAACGCTATGAATCCACAGTTCCATTAAAGTGCAAAATAACTGCGGGAGGTAAAGTCCCAGTTCTCTCTTACATTTAATATTTTTTCAGTCTTTTCAGTTATTCTCAAAATGTTATGAAAATTGACAAGTTTCCTACTTCTGATCTTGCTTATTCTAGTAATCCAATTACTCCTTCTTGTTCTGTGATTTTTATGCAATTATATTATGCCACGAAAACAGCATGTTCTGTCAAATTATTCTTTGTGTTTCTTCACGAAGTGTTAGTACATTAAAAATAAGAGAAAGTGTTCTCTGTAACAAAGCCATAAATAACTCCTAGCATCTTTTTTTTTAATATATTTCTAAAACTCTTTTTAATAAATGAGACCTTCCCTTTACTGGAAGCTATTGAGTGTATGAAAATAAAAACTTGCATCTCAACACACTATCTCTGAAATGTTCTGTGCCAATCACATCAGATTGTTCTCATGGCCTCCATCAGGCACAATTTAATCAGAAATAAATTAGACTTCCTCTCTTAGAGTAAAAATACACACTTGATTCTTATTCATACTCAACATATTTGCTAGTGCCCGCAATCTCATAAGGATTAAGGAGCTCAGCAGGTCTTCTGGCAAAGTGATGCATTTTCAGCTGATCCTTTGGTCTGTTTTCCTCAGTGCACAACATACAAGACATTATGTGTGATAATGGACGCCTTTTTGGCTGATGATACTGAGATTGTATTAAATGACAAGCTGGTAATATCTCTTTCCCTTGTAACTATATCTGTAGCCAGATGCCAGTTCCTTGTTTCGGCTAACCATAGCTAAAATGAGGGCCACTTTCTTGAATGAACTACATCTTCAGCCTAAGTAAGACTAGAAAGTTTCCTAAAAAAAAAATAAATAAAAAAACAAGTTTGACAAGAGAATAGTCTCTGTACAAAAATATCAGATGGTGCTTTGTGGGTAACTTTCCAAATAAGACTGAATAAACCACTAGGAAACGATATCCAAAAAAAAAAAAAAAAGAAAAATCTTGAAACAGGAAGGAGGTAACTTTATGAAGAAAGAGATTAATTATCTTTTATCTGAGTATCAAAATGCTAAATTTGTGTGGGCAAAGTCTTCAGGCTCATCAAGCATATCTTTGTCACCGGCCCTGGAGGTGTTCAAGAACTGACTGGATGTGGCACTTAGTGACAAGCTGGTGACTGGGCAAAGGTTGGACTCGATGATTTCGGAGGTCTTTTTCAACCTAAATGATTCTGTGATAATGGAATATGTTTTTGCCTTTGTCTAGCCTCAGCTAATGCCCCATTTGGCCTAAGATCATCAAAGAAAATTACCTTTTCCTTGAGCCTAAGGATCTTAAAGTAAGACACCACCAAACTAACAGTATAATCCATGAACTAAGGTGGGCCTGAGAAGAAATACTTTGTCATTCTTTGAGAGGAAACATGTAGCTGCCTAGGGTTACACAGAATATGGTCACAGCAATCTGCATCATGTTCTGGGATGGGCTATTATGAGCATCTATCAAAAAAAAAAAAAAAAGCAGGAATGAGGGGCATCCTCAGATGTGATTAAAGAAAACACTGGAATTGCAGAACACTGAATGAAATGCTGTCCTCTAAAATCCTTTTGTGATGAGACAGCCTTGATTCATTCCATGTCAGTAAAAATTGTCAAATGAATGACACACTTGGGCATCGAGCATTCAGGCTTCACATTGCCAAATGAAAGAAGAAGATGAAAAGGTCCATCTCGATACATTCAACTCTTTCCCTAATGGTTTATATAATGATAAGTATTATGTATCAAGCAGATGGGAGAACTGAAACAGAGGTGACATTTGATGCATATGTTAGCATCTCCTCATTCTCTCGTATGAAGTGCTCCACAAGGCAGGAAAAGAAAGAATGAATTCATTTTCCTTAACTTTAATTTCTGTGTGAGGAATCTCCTTTCATGCAAGTGCTCTAATGAACAGCTTATTTGCTTGGCAAGACTGTGATGGTTGGAACGAAGAAGGTTGAAGTTACTTTCACAGCTTCCCTTCAGGGAGTAATTTGGATGCTTGGTCCTCAACTCAAAAACTTTTCCTGCATATGGTCCCAAGGCCCAGGGATGCATAACACCCCACTGATGCAAAATCTATGGAAGACCTGCTACTGTTCTCCCACAAGCTGTATAACCAGATGATTTACCTCACCAAAAATTACTAAGTATGGACATGTGACTTTTACATATTTATAAAAATCCTGGGTCCTATTTTTTCTATTAGTGATTGTTAGGAGGAAGAAATGCGAGTAAATACACTCAGCATTTTCCCCTTAGACTTTATAAAAATTAGGATAGCTTCTGCAGATTGGCTTCTAAATAATAAAAGGCATGTGCTCTTTTATATTGCTTCATTTTGCACAGATTAGAAGAGCTCACCAGCTAAACTGTTTATCAGTTATGATTTCAGCTGGCTACCATTTAATGGCTTATTTCTCTGAGGCAATGAGAAGGCAATTTTACACAAATGCTTTGTACCTCAGACGCTCTCTCATACAGAGCCCCGTTCTCTTTCAAGATACCTATCAATCAATATATCTATATTTCCTTACAGAGGCTGAGTAAGAAGAGAGGGCAGTGGCATTTTACATGCATGGCATTCAGTACAGCCTGAATATCTTGCTTAGATTAACTACTGCTGTGAAGGGCCTTACCTGTTCTTTGGAACAGGGAATAAAGGTATAGATCCTGTCTTTGTAGCTCCAGGCAGGCAGAGCTGAGGTGACTGCTGTACCCTCCGAGGACTGTGCCTGATCATTGACTGGAGGGGGCTTTAATCCTTGAAGATTACAGTCAAAGAGATTGTGGAAAAACAGTAAGAAGCAGTGCTTTTAACTTGTTCTTGAGCAGCGCAGAGTTTGCCAGATTTTCTTACTGATGCCAACTGTTGTAAAATTATGCTTCGAAGATTTGAGACGTACCTTTTATAAGTAGTTTAAAGAGGTACCAGTATCATGCTGATTTAGAATAAATCTGCATTTGGTTTACTTGGAAAATCCTAACCATAGAATCACAGAATGGTTTGTGCTGGAAGCGAACAAGATCATATAGTTCCAACCGCCCTGCCATGGGCAGGGACACTTTCTACTAAGATCAGCTTGCTCAAAGTCCCATAAAACCTAACCTTGCACAGTTCCAGCAACAAATCCACAACTTCTCCCAGCAACTTCTTCCAGTGCCAAACCACTCCCACAGTAAAGGCGTTTTTCCTAATATATGATCTAAACCTACTCTCAGTCTGAAGCCATTCTCCCTTGTCCTATCACTATGTGGCTTCGTAACACGTCCCTCTCTGTTGTGGGCGCCCTCTAAGTGCTGGAAGGCTGCAATGAGGTCACCTGAGAGCCTTCTTTTCTCCAGGCTGAACAACCACAACTGTCTCAGCCTGTCTTCACAGGGGAGGGGCTCCATCCGTCAGGTCATCTTTGAGGCCTCCTCTGGACTCCCTCCAACAGATTCAGATCCTTCTTATCTTGAGGGTCCAGAGCTGGACAAAGCACTCCAAACAGGTCTCCTAAAAGCTGAGTAGAGGGGGAGAATTACCTCCCTCAACCTGCTGCCCACGCTGCTTTTGATGCAGCCCAGGATCATAATCTGGCAACAATTCAGATTGCTACAACACACATGCTGCATCTCACTTTAAGGGAAGAATATACTGCCAAAACCACACATAACTGTTGGAGGAATCTCTCTGGCTGTTTGCTAATCTCCAGAGAGGACATAAGACGTAGATTTGTGTAGGGAACGTTTTGGGTAAGAAATCTTTGTGAACTAGTTACTGACAGTCTAGGGAAAGTTGTGGAACTGGAGTGCACATAACAAGAGGCAGCTGCAAGATGGTTTTGAGAAAGTTCTGTAGCTGAAGGTCAGTAACATAACAAGAATGAGACAAATAAGATGTTGTAGTTAGGTGTTAAGGAAGAGAATTTTAAAATAAAGATATACTGTCTATCCAGTAAGAATATAGTGTTAGGCGTGTGAACAGTTTTGTAACCAATCAAGTATTGGATGATCATGTGCATAACTGTATAAAAGACACCCACTAATAATAATAAAGTTGGAGCTTCCTTATCATCATACTGGTGAATGTGTGGGGTTTCCCAGGTGGGCCTCGCATGTGAACCTTTAGATTTGAGCCGCACAGCTCTGCCTTGCCTGGGATACAGACAGCTGATACAGTGGATCTTTCCATGCAAGGTTGGGATAACCAGAAACACTCGATCTGGAAAACGCTCAGTGCCGAATGGGCAAAAATGAAGGGAAAATGCTTTCCATGCCTGGCTTTTAATTCTGCAGTTGTTCTGGCCTTTGACCAAAGCTGCTTAATTCCAGAACGTGCTGCAGCAACCCTTTTGTGCACTGCATGTGGAGCCATGGGAGCTGGTGTCTTCATTTCAGCAGTGCTCCTTCTGTTGTTGTTTTTCACTCTCCTCTTAGTTACTCCTCCTCACTGGAAATGTTCAAGACCTGCCTGGATGCAAACCTGTGCCACGTGCTCTAGGGTGACCCTGCTTGATCTTGGGAGGTTGGACCAGATGACCCACTTTGGTCCCTTCCAATCCTACCCGTTCTGTGGACTTTTTGGAAAGCAGACAAAAGCGTTACGATATTTGCAGAGCTATCTTTGAAAATGAGAGAGGGGAGCTCTTTTTGCATTTGCAATTAATACTGGACTGTCTGAGTGTGTTTTAAGAAGGTAGAATACCTGGATCCATGTATAATCCAAATGGATTTTTTTTTTTTCTGTAAAATTCTAAGTGTATCTAAGTTTTGGATACCCAGATGTTAAAAGCACATTTAACTTCTGCAATTTCTGTGCAAAGAATAAATGAGGGAGCGGAGTACTAGAATAACGGAGGGACAAATATAAAATATTCCTATTTTATCTGTATTTAGAAGTAAAAAAATTCCATTAATAAAATGGCTGCTATATTTTAAAGTCATAATGAGCCACACAGGTTTTAATAATGCAAAACATAATTTTTTTTTAAATTCCTGACCAAAAAAAAAAGTCATTAGACCCGAGTGCTTCAGGGACCAGCATTTCTAACTGAGGTGCATTAGGGCCATTCACAGAATGGAAAGAATGAAGCTTTGGAAAAACCTATGGAATAGTCTTAATTTTTAATCTCAGTCAGTTGGAAAGCAGATGTTTGTGCTTTGACAGCTATTTAATGGCAGAGGACAAGGTCCAAGCCAGCTGTGCCAGTCTTTCTAAGCACATCATGCAAACATTTACTCATATGGATGATAGCTTGCTATCACTGTAGGGACATGAAAATGGGCACATGAACTTGAAATATTAAAGTCCTAGAAAAAACCCGACCCAAGGATGATAACTGAGTCACACAACCCTTCACAGCCTCAGGGCAATAGTCTTATGTCACTGTTGTATGCCCACTTTTAGTGCTTCATTTTAATCGTGAAAGTGACAACAGTAACCATATTTATGAAAAAAAAATAACTTAATAAAGGTGGAACAAACTGTAAACAACATTCAGTAAAGCTAAGTAATATTACAACAACAAATCTGAGTTGTAAACATCTCAAGTATCCTCTGTGAGTTATGGTACTTCCTTGTATCTACTTTACTAAGCTTTAGTAACAAATCCTAAGGAAATGCATATTGTAAGGAAAGAAATGGTCCATTTAACTATGAAGCTTTTATTCACTTAAAATATTAATGAATATAAAAATATTACCCTGTTTATATGACTTAGTGGAAAAATACAACAGTGACTCCTCCACTAGACAAGCAAAGCTTTATCACCTGGACACTGCTGGTACAAAATGTAAGTGTTCTGCAAGGGAAAATGGATAAGAGGATGAGATGAAGTTACTTTTGACACTTCTAAGAAAAAGGTTCAGAGGAAAAAAAAAATGCATAAACTTGATTATGTTCTGTCCTTACTTGAGCTGATGATTTAGGGAAATTCAGAGTTGTAATAGAAAATGGGTCAGTATTTTATAAACTAAGGTCTCAGGATTAGGGTATTAACATGTAATCCTGTTGATTTTGGCAGATACAGATCCCTTGGAAGTACCTGATGAGCCTAACCAAAGAAATAATTTAAAATTAGGATTCACTCAAAAATTTTTGAAGTACCTACAGGATCATTTGGGGCTCTTCCTTTTCTATAAACCAATTCTCAATTTTTGTAAAATGCATTAAAAATGTTGACATTAGTTAAACAATTTAAAATCAATACACCATTAAAAAAAGAACAATATCTGTATTTTTTTAAGAGAACATTATTTAAAAATCATTTCTAACATGACGTGTATGATTCACTTAATAACTGTTGTTACCAATCACAGAGACTTTTAAATGGCAATGAAGTATAAGGCAATAAGGGATTTCACACTCAAAGAACTGTTGTTTGGGGCAGAAGAGAAAAATACTGTGATTAAACAGTTTATGAGCTCAGGAAGAGAGTGGGACTGAGTCTTGCAGCATGACATAAAACTTAAACAATACTCTGAATTCTCAATTTCAATCCACTTCCAAATTTGAGACAGTTCACTACCTATGAGTCTTGGACAGGTGAAAGAATAAACCACTGTGTGATATCCTTTCTTTTTTATGAATGGTTGATAGAATGGAAAAATGGCAGCAAGAACATTAGTAAAGAAAACAAATTCTGAACAATGTTAATGTGCAGCAGACTGCAAATATAACAATAATCTGGATATTTAAAATGTAGCCCAAGGCATAAACCTAATGAAGTTTCCATTAGAGCATATATAAAGGTAATCAAATTTTACTGTCAATCAGTTTAAGAATATTGCAAAGTTGAGTTAAAAATACAGGTAAGTCTCTCTAAACCACTTAGGAAAGAAACTCTTCCTGTGATTACCACTCCTGGAGCAAGAAACCCTTGTTAGTTGTAGCTTTTAGTTATGGAGTTTAACAAGGTCACAACGTACTTACAGCAGCAGCTGGTAGGACATTTCTCCTTTTAACAGTTTCTGGTTTTAATTATCATTGTTATCAGAGATGGTGCTTTTCCTTATGGCAGCACATGAAACAACATACAATAAAACAAAAATAATAAAAAAGGAAAAAAAATACTGAGAAGGACCCACAGATAAGAATGAAGTGAGTAGGTTTATCAGAAGTTTAAAAAATGTTTTTTTGTAATAGAAGACATTGGCTATTGTTTTATGCATATGGCATTCCAGCACCTCCAACCAGCCCATGTTACACTTCAAGCCAAACCCAAGACCTTAATCCTCTTTAGTGATTTGATTAATTTGAAATAACAGTAGCAGAACCAATTCCTCCAGGTTCTGCTGACTCTTACTAGGCCAATCAAATATTGAAACTGTTGAAGAAGAAAACTTTTTTTAAAAGTCTGCTCTACTTCATTACTTTTTCAATGAGAATTTGCATACTTTTTAATGATAGACACCGCTGATGTCCTCCACACTGATGCAGGAAACATAACTAAGCATGAATGCCATCCCTTCCTGCTTCTGGCTGCCCCGTGTATCCAAATCTTCTCAGTTCCTTTATCTTATTCTAAGTCCCCTTAAAATTCAAACCTGCAACATTTCTTATCAGGTGAAGAAGGGAATTTGTCATCACAAGAACAAAACACACAACACACGTTTAAGTTTACAGAACTGTCATCTCCTACAGATTAACTTTCAGGAGATGCCATGAACGAATCCCATAAACAGCAGCCGAAAATACCAAATGTTTGAACCCTTGAACCCTGACATCTTGGAAGTCACTGAAGTTGAATCAGTTGCTGACCATGGACACATTATACCATATCATCCTCATCCGTGAAATACTGTGGAGGATGAGAATTTACCCATTGTCCTTTACACCCTGCATCACCGTGTACATAGCTAAGATTTAACATGTTAACATCAGAGGAAGGATGGAAGAGCTCTTTAGCATAGATATAGCATCTATATATATCCATATATACACTTAATTTTATCGAAGAGCAACACTGCAGCTTTGATATTTGGTGGAAGTTTCAGAACTACAAGTAATCACAGGTTTCCACCCTGAAAATCCAAACTGCAAGAGCTGGCCCGAGGCTGGCAATTGCTGCTACCACAGTTTCGGCTGAATGAGCTATCATTTGACCCTAAAGCACCTGTCCAGCCAAAACATATCACAGAATGGATGACAACAGCTATTTCAGCAGTATTTGTAGAGACAAGAACACATCAAGAGTCAATAGTGAAAGTAATAAAAAAGGATAAACTTTCCATTACAAATAAAACCCAAGAAAACCTTTCTGATCCTGTTTGTACAAGAAATTGCGTATAATGCCAAGGATTAGAAATGGAGGGGGAAAAATAAACTCCACACATTATAACTGGTCAAAGTAAAAAAAAAAGGATGTCACTATAACCCCCAGAAATAGCCTTCAGGAAAATAAGCACATCTTTGTGTAAGTAATTTTGCCACTGTGTTTACAGTTTCTTTGAGTACTTCTTATCTAAAGTTATTACCCATCTCAAAAACATGAGTGAAAGAAAGAAAAACAAACCTAGGAAACCAACTACTAAAGAGCTCTTTCAAAGCCACATTAGAAATTATATAATAAGCATTACTCCTCTCCTCCTGCCTTTTATCATTACTTAATGATGCATTGTTGGAATTGAGTGCTCAGTGAAAAACTTCACACAGAAGCCTTTGAGCCTAGTGATGACCTGACAAACTGGAAATTTTAGAATTAAAAAGTACCCCGGAGCTAGGTTTTTAAATTATGGTTTGGTATTTCAGGGATGCCAACATTAGGTATTTGTGAATAATCGTGAGCAGTGCTTTAATTGCACCGGACCTAGAGGAAACAAAAATGTCTCCACACTATGTTTTAAAGCAACACTTAGATTGGTATACTTTTTAGTGTAAGGTTGGTATATTTTTTAGTGTAACTCTCATTATAGTTCTAAGTTACCTGTCAGACAACACAGCAGTCTGATTCCTTCTAGATCTAATATATACCTGGATTCTATGATATCATTTAACAAGAGTGGAATGAAAGATACACCAAACAGGGCTAACCATGTCCAAACTCATCTACCTACTGCTGCTGCCAGTAGGAAGAGGAGTCACAGTTGCATGGATGCTGCAGAGAATGGTCCTCTGACATCAACTGCCATGCTAAGCTTCAGCTGCCACCTACCTTGGTTTTTTTTACCTTTGTCCTCATTGCAATTGTTCATGACTATGACTCAAATGTGCACTGCAATCTGAAGGCAGGCCTGAGCTTGCACTGCAACCCAGGTTCATTTAACCTTTAACATGGCTGGCCCCCAGCTCTGTCCCTTAGCATGGGGACTGCTTATTCCAGACAGGCTTAGGGCTGTAAGAGGGAAGACAGGTGGACTTTGGGCTTTTAGGAACACTCCCACATCATAACTAGTGGAGGACACTAATAAGGCCACTGAGGCCCGAGTGGGTGAAAAACAATCAAGACATCTTGTCTGTACTGAGCTGCCTTGATGCAAGTTGAAGGTCAAGACAAACATTTGTACTCTTCTACCAACTATTCCTAAAACCTTGAAATACATTTACTCAGAACAGAACACTAGACTAAAGAATTTTGTATCTAAATATACAATTTTCAAGTAACACAAGCAAGAAAGCTCCCTAAACCACTGCCCTTACTCTTTTTACCCTGTTTGGTTTTTGGGTAAAACACCACGAATAATAATCCCCAACTATAAAAAACATACACCTTCAGAATTCTACTACTGCTTGATTTTTTTCCACCAAACAGCAGTTTAACCCACAACTGGCTGTCTTGAGCGTGACCTGAAAAGTTCTTTTTACCTTGGGAAAATATTTGCTTATAGCCAAATCTACAGCGTCTTTGGAAAACAGAACACTGGTTCAAGATGTATATTAAGAAAAAAAAGCCTCTGATATGCAAGCAGCTGTGACCTTTAACATATGTTTCACAATCACAGGGAGCGTTTCAATTAATAACTTTATCAAACTGCTGCATTCAAATTGCTACAAATTATTTACTCAGTTTCATTAACAAAGGAGACTTTCTGCAACACAGCCAAAGTGACTCTGAGAAAAAGGTAGCATGCTGTGTCTGGTCACGGGGCAATCGAGCCCATTTAACACAGAAGGGGAAACCAGCAGAAAGTAAATGAAAAGAGCCATGACTGAGCTTGGAAATCTTCCTGACAGAAAGTGATCACATTTCAAAAAGGCTGTGATAAAGGAACCGTCATTAAGCAATTCCTCTGTGGCATCGGAACACATTAGGAGGCAGGAGCCTGGAATTAGAATTCTGAGAAGGAACTTTAAACACAGAGTACATCATTTTTTTACTCTGTTATTTACAGATTTATTGTGATTTTTTTTTTTCCCCCCTACGGCTACTTCTCAACTAACTCTGGGAGAACCTACACCACGGTCAAGAACTGTGGAGATCACTTCCTACATCTGATTACCCCCACGCTTGACTCATAGGAGTGTTGCAAGACACACACTGAAAGCTGTGGTGATCAATCCATTCATTTCTAAGACAGATGCATGTTACAAAATGCTTTTGGACTCGGGATGCTAGAAGCAGCTAACTAAGTTTTATGGTAACAGTTTGATTTCCAGAATAGTGGTTCTTTGCTTTAAATAACGCTTCTTAGGAAAAGGTAGGTATTGTTCAGAATAAGTCAGCAGCTGGAAACACCAGCAATAATTTTGTAAGGATGTTGCTAAGGGAAAGACTGTGATGGAAACTCATAAATTCACAAGGAAAGAAAGCTTACTTATAAAGGCTCAGATGTGGAATAAATAATGTATCTTTTCCGACTCTAGCTAGAGAAACTCTGAAGGAACCTTCATAGGGAAGCAAACCAATATTATTAAATTTGCTGCAGGTTATCCAATATACTTACATACTTTCCACTTGAATAAAGCAGGGTGGCCTCAAAGCCTGCTGCTAGGAAAATAACAATTACTACTTGCTCTGGTTTTTATACAATATCTAAAAATACATCTTTAATTTAGAGTCACTGTACACTAACAGTGACAAAGATACCTCTTCCTCGAAGGTGTAATAAGTGTATAAGGCAAGGCAGACATGGAAAGGAACATTTAAATCCTCAAAACCTTAAGCATCATACAGAAGCTGAAAGAGACTGATGGCCAAATTTGCAAAAATGCCTATTTGATGAAACAAAAACCACACCTGACCACTGTCTCCCTAGACATCCAGAGTGGTAAGAGTTCCTAAAAGTCTGCCTGATCCCCATCCCAATGCTGAAAACACAGAAAGGCTTATGAAAAACCCTGAACATTCATTTTCTCTGTACCACAATTTTATGAGGGACAGATGCAAGAGCACTTGTTACCAGAAGCAGACAACATACTTTTTTCTTAAAGAAATGGGTCAAAGCCCTCGAAAGCTTTTACCTGACGGTCAGGGATCTTACCTGTGAAATTAAAAATGTAAATTTGGAGTCTTTTAGATGGAAGATGGCATTGAATATTAAGTCATCAAAGTAGGATTTTTTTTTTTTATGTTTATTTCACATTTTTACCAGGGAAATGTCACAGAAATACGGCTAAACCCGGCCTTCATTAAAACAAAAAAATGGGTGACACATGAATAGTTCTTGCAAGGATCTTGAGAGAATGAAGGAGAGAGAGAGAGGGAGAGAGACACAGAGAGAGCGAATGAGAAAATGAGAAATGGGAAACACGGAAAACTTAAATCTTCTCTTTAAAACTGGTAGGGCTTAGATGCTCTAGCTGACATACTCCAGGACATGAACAGAAGTAGAAATGTACCTCTCTTGTGAGCTTTCCAGTAAAAGAGGGGTGTCCCTATCCAGTTCTAGACATCTAAAACTCACTGAATCCTATTTTATGGTCTTGTTTAAATCTTCCTTAAACATTTAACTTGCTTAAATGTCTCTCCTCCCTCAGTATGCAGGTATTTTTTGAAAATGATAGCCCATCATATTTACCAAAGGTTACATAAGAAAGCTTTGACTGAAAGAGAAATTAAAACCACATTTCATTAATCTTAACCCAGTACTTTTATGCTTAAAGTATTCCTTTTGTAATTACCAGTTTCCCCTCAACCAGTTTCTACCTTAACAGTCTCTTACTGAGAAGTCATTCTGCTACTTATACCTAAAGTACTACAAAGGGATTTAAGATTAGCTCTTTTTCTGTCCTATTCTTTTAGATGTTCTTCTGAGCTCCTTTGAAGCCATTTACGTTCCTTCTTCATTCCTCATTTCTCTTCCCAGATATGGCTTCTGCCTCCTCTGTCTCTTTGAAATCCCCATCTTCTACAGCAAGAAGGAGCACACAGAAGTAGCGTACCGAAATATCACCTCCTGACGTTATTTGAGACCTTTTTCTGACACTCCCTACTCAGAATCTTGAGTCCTGCAGAAATCTTCAGTGAAACTATGCGAAAGTGGAGAGAGTAACAAGGAGTACAGAGACGATGATGTCAGAAGTGAAATTAAAAAGACCTCTTTCCACCATACAATAGGTTAAATGGAGTTTGGAAAGGACGAAACTTTACCCATAAAGTAGCGAGTCAGAAAAGCAAGAGAATGCCAAGAGGACTAGATTGTTAGGGCAGGAATTGGTGGTTGTCCTATCACTCTCCCCACCTAATGTGGCCTTCCAAAACCACCTGGCTCTACTGAAAGACTTGTAGCATCAGCCCATCATTTTCAAGCTAGCCAAGCAGTTCTGGAGAGAGACAGGTTTAATGATCAGAGGTTCCATAATCTCCTATAATCATCAACATCAGAATCGGTGACTCAGAAGAAGAAGCTGTGGGGGAGTTTCTTTAAAAAGAGCAAGCAAAATAGAGTAAGCAAAGCACAAAACTAATTAAACTTCATGCAACAAAAAACTAAAGCATTTTTGATGCAATTTATTAAGGAGAAAAAGCTGTGAAATTAACAGCAATCAAAAACTAATTAAAGTTGATGCCATAGGAGCAGCTAAAGAATGCCTGATAACATTTATTGAACCAAAGAAACATGGCTGTCAAGTTAAAAGAAATCAACCAAACTCTGTTTTTGAATAGTTACACAAAGATAATTATTCTCTGGATGACACTTACAACATAAGATTCAAGTCATTACCTCAAAAGACAAAAGGACTGACATGCTGTGTTAAACTGCCTGTGAAAAAAAAGGGTCTTAATACAGAAACTTTATAAGTAATTCCTGGGTCTTGCATGTAAACAAATCTGAGTCATAAATCGAAAGCAGTGCACTACTGCTGTTATATCTGTTACTTCTATAAACTAATATTTGACACATATTTAGGAGAATACCTTGTCTAAGAGGGTACTTAGAAGCCAGACTCCCGGTGTTTTCATCCCATCTTTGAAACTCGTTTCCTCAGTGCCTTGGGCAAGTAACTAACATCTAGGAGTCCATTTGTTTTAGGATTAGGATGCAAAACTCAATTCCTGATGTCAAGCATCATTTAAAGTATGGCCAACTGCCAGAAACTCTTTCTTTGTAGAAAGTCTGGGTGGTATATGGTGAAGTGGATCTGTCGGCAGTGAGTGTAAGGCACTTTAATTTTCCCTGTGTAGTTGCATATCTTTTATACCACGGTCTCAGATTTATTGAAAAAAAAAAAAAGAAGAAAAAAGAAAAAAAGGACAAAAAAAAGAAAAAAAAAGAAAAAAAGGACAAAAAAAAGAAAAAAAAAGAAAAAAAGGACAAAAAAAAGAAAAAAAAAGAAAAAAAGGACAAAAAAAAGAAAAAAAAAGAAAAAAAGGACAAAAAAAAGAAAAAAAAAGAAAAAAAAAAAAAAAAAAAGGAAAAAAAAAAGAAAAAGAAAAAAAATGAGACAGACCCAGGTGTTGACGAGGGGTATAATGAGAATGAACATATAAATTCTAAAGTATGTTAAAAGCTTATGCTTAACTAAAAATCCATCTTGTAGCTCCTGTAGGAAGGGTCACAGGGTCCCAGTGAAGTCAATCTCATCCAAAATACTCAATTTCCAGCATCTTTATTCTGGAATTGTCATTTAAAACCAAATCAGGGTTTTCCAAGTAAATCTCCAACATTATCATCCTCCTCCTAAACACCATCACAAGTCTTCCATCAATTCAATGATCAAATAAAAGTCCATCTTGTAAAACATGAAACCATAGGCCACCGTACTACAGATCCCAAGCAAACCATCACACTTGTTTTGTTATTTTAATCTGCTCAGGTGAGAAGTTAAGTTTTTCATAATTCAGTTCAATGCATTTAAGTTTCCACTTCTTATTCTAATAAAAACCCCTGCCTGTCTGTGGCACATATCATATAAAAAAATTATCTCTAAAGACTGGTCTTCAATTCCAAAGAGCTGCAATCTGGTACTACTGACATGCCTAAGGTAGGTTTCCATGTCACATTAATCCACTTTTCATAAACCTGGCATTGTTTTTAAGCATAAAATATTAAGTTAGTCTGCTTAATGGTTCTGACTTTTTTTTTTTTTTTCCTGCGTTTTTACCCCCAAGGAATTTTTAGTGGTGGGGGAGATCCTCATTACCTGCACGATCTTTTTTATAAAAATGCTCACCATTACATTGTCAAAATACCCATTTTACTTTCAGAGACAGTCTACATCATTAACATGGATTTTTAATGGACCCTTTTTTCCTAGTCTGTTCAGAAATTGCTTAACATTTCAGAATGAAAGTTTTCTTCTTCATTTTGTCTACTTTTTAGTGATTTCATACTTTGTTTTTGTCTACTGTATAGCGATTTTTAACTCCTTTTTACCTTGGGAATAAACACTGGCTTGCAGTGAGCACTTGTTCATGTTCACTTCAATAGCAGATGAATAAAGTTCATCTTCAGTTGATTTCCAGTAAAAGGAGTATTCTCATGTTTGTGTATTATAGACTTCTGCAGCCTGGCACAGAACTTCTTTACGCTGAGAATCACAGAGCCAAAGTAACTTCTTACATAAGCAAGTTAATGTCACTGATGAGGACAGAGTTGTATCTGCTATTCCACATCATAATTGGGTGTGTTACAGACTCAACGTGCCTATTAGGCAACTGTTGAGAGTGAGACTGTTGAATTTAATTTCTTGAATGCACAGAAAGGTCCTAAAGAAATAGTTCTTCATGATTTTTAAGTCAGTTTTTCAGCAGGGAGCTACTGAGACATGAACCCCCAAGAATTTATACCCGCCCTGTTAGCATCACAGAAATTAATTTGCCCCTTTTACAGAAATTCCCAGGTTATTTCTCCATCCTTCCCTGCTAGGTAAGAAACAAATGAGACTTACCCTCCCTGTCTGGAGCTCTGCATGAGCCCTCTAGTTGCCTCATTCTCCTGTGTCAGCTGCTTGGTCAGTCTCTGTCTCTTTGAGTGGAGAAGAAAAAAGTGCTACCTGCCTTTCTTGCAGTAGCAGAATAAATGCAGATTTGCCTTTTTTTTTGTGCTCCTAATACCCACGAATTTACAGATAGTCAACACTCAAACCTTCTTTAAAACAGATTGGAACCGGACAACAGATTCAAATATTAACAAGGTAGCATTTGGAAGAAGAGAACGCGAGCAATGGGAACGGAGCAATCATATATGCTGCCATTCGCTAGGAACGCTGGCTAAAAACGGGTTTTCTTCCAATGCCTCAGATTAGATACACACTCACAAAATCCCAGAACACGTCTGAGAAAACCACACTGACAGAACACCCCTTGCAGGACGACGACTTGAAAATAGCTGCTCATTTCTATACCCGGCGGAAGGGAGCACGTTTGAAGACTCTCAGATCACATTGTTGTCAGTACCACATAAATTACACCAATTCAATTTCTATTACCCTCTATTCCAGGCCTATTAAATCTTTACTAACAGGTCTCCTTCGTGTCATGCCTGTACAGTGAGATGCAAGGCCCTTTTTATCATAAGTAAAACTGTGGTAAATGGGGGGATGGTTGGGTCAACATATTACTCTCAGACAAGGAGAGTAATTTGCACATTTTAAAATAAGAAATTAATCCTTATCGCCTCTATAACAACTTGAAGGACGATTCTGATCTCCTGTGCCTTGATCAGTTTGACATAAAAAAAAATACCCATTTATTTTTGGTAGTTAAAAGAAGAAAGAGGAACTTGATACAAAATATGACTGTCTGAATGTCTTCCTTCAAAATTGTTACCGAGCACACAAAATGAATAAGGACATTTTCATATCACTGCCATTTGATCTTTCCCTTTGCTACTCTCTCCCACGTTTGAAAACATAAACACAGATATAGGCTACCTGACTGTCTCAGGAGAAAAGGGAAGATTCTGTCACAATCTGGAAGAGAAAATCTGTATTAATAAGGGTTTGGGCTTCTTTTTTTGCCTGCAAAATGGGTCTATTACTGACCAGTGTGAAAACCATTCCCTCAGGAAGCTGCAGTGCACTGATAGATTGTATACAGACCCCTTTAACTTACTTCATTACAAATTGACAACATCATTGCCAGCAGATTTTGTTAAACACAGATGAACTGCACCTCTTAAAGTCTTCAGCAGCAAGGTTGACATTTTTTGGACAGTAAATCCTCTCATTTCTGAAAAAGCAATGATATACACTTCAGGACACATCGATCTGCAGGATGAGTCCAAGCTCATCCAGGCTTAAAAATCTTGGAAATAGCACAGGTTGACCTGAGTTGCATTAGCTTTTCTGAATTCCTCTATAGGCTCTCAAAAGAAGTAGTTCAAACATAACATGATAGGAAAACATTTACAACTGTCGTCGGGAGCCTCTGCATTGTGTGTTGATGTGGCACTGCATCATCCTGTGATGATGAACTCTGGCTCGAGCAGTAGAGGCAGAACAGAAAGAAATATGTTTGGAATAAACTTTTCTTACATCACCTTAACTGGAACACAGTCAGACAGAGAATAATGTGAGTAATAAAGCAAGGATGTAGCTGGCAAGAGTGGGTAAAATTTGTCTTTCTGCTTAGCACACTTTCATCTATAAATGGGTAGAAGTGTGCACCTCTTTGATAACTTCAGTACTCAAACCAAGCTGTATTTTGAAAGTCTAACTCACTACAAAAGGGAGTTATTTTACACAAAGCCACAACATGTTTCAATATTATAGTTTTAATTTCCTCAGGAGTTGGGAGTAGAAGAGTTCAGCAAAAGAGCAGGGCATCAAAACAAAGATACGTCTTGCTTTTTCACCCTGTTATATTACAGCACAGATGTGACCAAGGTCCGAATTTTTAACGAGCACAGAAAGAAATGGTTAAAGGACTTGTAAACTGGGCCTTTCTTTTCTCCCTATTGATGCTGCTTGATTTCCGAAAAAAGGCAGAAAAAACCCTCAAGATGGCCCAGAGAGAAAGCAGCAGACGTCTTCTGCTTCCACTAGGAACAAATCCCACCAGACACTGATGCAAAAAGAATCCAAAATTGTACAGGTACCCTGCTGCTAGACCTTCCCCATAACACAAAGTAAGGCTATTTAGCAACACAGGACCTTGTCATGCTGCCCCTTCACTTTCTACAGACAAGCACCCACAGGTGCCCCAGCCCTCAGCTGTTATGGAGCAGGAACTGAGCCTGTAGCTCACAAACCAAGGGGCTTGATGCCCCCTCTGAGAGAACTGGATGTTGTTCTGACAGAGAATACTTCGGAGGAAGAGCCATTCCAAGCAGCAGTTTGTGTTAGTGGGGTTTTGTTCTGTGGTGCCAAGGTTGATGCCTTGTTCTTATTTCCCAAGGGACTGAAATTCAGTTTCAGGTCAACTCTTCTACATATGAACCTGATCCTTGAAGTGGACCTTTCAATGGCTCCAGCATACCACACCAGTAACGAGTGTGTAAGGTGATAAGACCAAGCCTTGTATTAAATTTACTTTTCAATCTGAAGCTATTGAGTAGAGACAAAAAAAGGAATGGTGCTTTATCAGTAATCTGCGCACATAGGCTGATGTGTGAAACAAAAAACCCACGCTGACAAAACCATGTTATTCATTGAAAAAAATGACTAATTAATTTTTGTAGTAATGCCTCACTTTCTACCTTCTATTTTAAAACAAAAAAAAAAAAGTAATTGTGGTGATGGGATGGTGTGCTGGTTTGGGTGGGGGTGGAGTTAATTTTCTTCCCAGTGGCTGGTTTGCGGCTGTGTTTTGGATTTGTGCTGAACACAGGGTTGATAATGTAGAGATGTTGTTGTCATTGCTGAGCAGGGCTTACACAGAGCCAAGGACTTTTGTGCTGTTTGTGCTGCCAGGCTGGTGAGGAGGCTGAGGGTGCCTGGGAACCTGGGAGGAGACACAGCCAGGACAGGAGACCCCAACTGGCCACAGGGATATTACAGACCACATGACACCACCCTCCAACAGTGGAGGAAAGAAGGAAGAAGGCAGGGGACATTTGGAGTGGTGGCATTTGTCTTCCCAAGTCACCGTTATGTGTGTTGGAGCCCTGCTCTCCTGGGGATGGCTGAGCACCCGCCTGCCCATGGGAAGCAGTGAATGAATCCCTTGTCTTGCTTTGCTTGTGTGCACAGCTTTTGCTTTCCCTATTAAACTGTCTTGATCTTAAACTTCTGGTTTTCCTGCTTTTACCCTTCAGATTCTCTCCCTGATCCCACTGTTGGGGGAGTGAGAGAGCAGCTGTGTGGGGCTTGGCTGCTGGCTGGGGTTAAACTACCACAGATGGAAATGGAGTATTTTCATTTTAGAACAGGTTTCCACTCCATACATATAAATCTGAACTGAAATAAACATTTTAAAGTTATTAAAAAAAAAAAAAATGTTTACATCAGGCAATTTCTCTCCTCCCCCCTAAATCAAGTTTGATACTTAATGTATCAAACTTTTGAAAAGAAAATAATAAAATGGTGATATCTCCTTTAAAACAGCAAGTCCAGATCTCACTTTGGTTAAGTTCTGAAGGAGGGTAGCTTTAAAAAAGAAATGAAGCTTTCCTTATTAATGCTCAACAGCTTCAGTAAAGAAGCTTTTTGATCATGAATACACAGCTACACCTGAAAGACAAACAAAGATAAGATGTCTTGATGACTAAGTATGCCTGTTACAGAAGGTGTGGGTACAGTAGTCTAGTACTTTTTTTTTTTTTTTCAGATTTTTTTCTGTTTTTCTCTGTGGAAGATGTTCCCTTTTCATAGCCTTTTACAGAAGTTAATTTAGGGTGAAAGATTAGGCAAGCGTCATTCACACAAAAACTTGATACTTTGGTAATAACATAATTTTTGGTTATAACTGATGAGCAACCACTTTACCTGAAAAACACACAGGAAGGATTCTTGGCAGTTCCAGAAACTGGAAACCATGAGGTTTCTCAATAGCTTTACTGTGGTGATACTTCCAATTGAGTGCAAGAGTAATTCCAGTACGAAATTGTACACTGCAACAAACAAAGAAGGAATAAACCCTCCCTTCCATGGCTCCCTACCCGGCCCTACACTAACAGATGCTCACCCACAGGAAAAAAAAGCCATTTGAAATGCAAAAAAATTGACCCACCAACATCAAAGCACTGTGAATTGCGAGGGGGAAAAAAAAAAAAAAAAAAAAAAGAAATTATTTTTTATGCTAACAAGAGGAACCTGAAGCCTTCAACAGGTCTGAAAAAAATACCCATTCACAATCCTGTCTCGTCTGCCCAGGGAGAAAATTCTGTTTGTGTGAGTCAATTGCTAAGAAAGCTCTGACTAATGCAGATACAAGTCTGACTTTTTAAGTTGACATTTCTACTTTTCCAGTGGATCAGAACTGTCAGGAATGCTCCCCAGGCAGACCAGAGGATTGCAGAGCACAGTTATTCTATAGCAGTCTGAGTTGTGGCATAAGTGCTCTGATGGAATTAGTAATGGTGGTTTAAGAAACAGCCTCGGATTCTATTCCCAGCACTAGCAATTACCACTTCCATAACAGAATCAGAACAAAGGAACAAAATCAGATGGAAAAGAGCTGCATATTTTCCTGTACTGGCAGAGAGCAAATTCCCTTCTGCTGCTGTTTTCACAATGCCTTTAAATAACATCTGGCAGTGGGGCAGGACAGACAACTGGAGACAGGAGCATCTAAAGTGTTGCCACTAGACTTGCCAAGAGCTCAGCTGTACAGTCTCCTTCATGCCTCTTCTGGTTTTCTCACAAGATGTGACTATGATAAACATTTATTCTTCAAAAATTGAAAATGACCAAAAATGTTTTTTATCAACCACATCAGCAGAACATACTGTGCATCTGTAGAGGGATTAAATAAAATTTTGCTAGGTAGTTGGAGTAAAGAGCCTTTAAAGATAGCATTTGGCATGGGTTAATCACCTCTTTCATTAAAGGAAGGAATACATACTGAGAACATCTTTCTGCCATCCGATTAAGCAATGAGCCAATACAATTGTAAATCTTCCAGAAATTCCCCATGGTTCAACTCAACAGAGGCAATTCTTTACTTCTCAGACCCTATCTCTCATTTTCAGATAATCATTGCATTAATTGTGTACAAAAACTTTCTATCACGCTGCTAAAAGAAATGGAATGTGACTGTTCCGTGATTCTCCTTAGCAACCTTTGACAGTTTGGAGACTGAATTATTCATATGTATTTTTAATATAATAAGAATTTTAAAGCTCTCTCACTACTCAATTGTTCAAGCAGCATGCAAAACCCAAACTGTTTGATTATAGTATAAACAGTGCAACTGTTCCTTTTCTACTGTTCTAGTGGCTGATTCAACTTATGCCTCTGTAACTGAGGGAAAAACGATTTGAGGGTACTATTTAATTCCCACAATCATAGGCTATGAATTGATTTGCAAGTCACTGGGATTTTTTCTTCCTTTGGATAAGGCAGATTTTAAGTCTCGTCTGCCCTTTTTTTGTTTCAGTTACAGGTATTGTAAGTACTAGTTCTGTTCAACAAATACAACATATAGTTTCACACAAGTCCGATCAAGTTTGGTGTGTTCACTGAACGTGGTTCAGTCCAGACAGGTTCTCTCCTCTGCGCTAATAAGCTGCACAACTATGGTATCAAAATAGAAAGGATGAGATTTTCACTGAAACTAATGATTATTTCATTCAAGACGGGAAAAGATCCAAATGACACATGCTTTGTTTTCAGGCTGAAAAAATGACTGAAAAAACTGAAGACTATCAGAAGGGAAAACATGTCCTGTACGAAGAAAAATAAATACACATGTGCTAAGACTGTACATTGTGATGCACATTTTATAAACCAAGCTTTTGCTTACTGTCATAAACTGAACCAAAACCAGATAACCTCCATGGTAAGAAGGATCTAGCATTGTTTTTTTTTTGCTTCTAAGTGTTATTTTAGATAATGAGAAATTCTATTTAAGTTGGTTTGCTTCCATTTAACATACATTTGAGCTGTCAGTGTAGTTGCATGGCATTATTATTATTCTCTTAGGTCTGCTACAGATAGAAATAAAATAGTAATATTTTGTGACAGGTTACATTTAAAATGTTTGATCAGACTGATCAATGGGCCTTTGCTACAGAAGCTCAGCTGAGGTTCAAGGAAGAAAAAGCTAATAATTGGTCCAAAAGTTTGTATATATTTCAGCCAACTAGAAGGCACTTGGGACGCAGCTCCAGACTTAATAAAACTGCCACATAGAAAAAAATGCCTTTTTGCTTCTCAGACTTCCTAATGGAACTTCACATCTGCCTTTTTCTTTCAAAAAATACTCATGTTAGCATCTATACAGTAATCTTACATTTTGGTTTTATTTTAGAGTTCAGAAGCCTAATTTTTCTTAGCAGTTTTTAAATTATTTTATATTATTTAAGCAGCATCTTGGAAACTTATTAATATTTGACAATGAATATACAGATACATATTATTACCCTTCAGTTACTGTAGATTAACTGTTACAGGTGTGGAGTTTTAATTAATCTTTTTTTTTTTTTTTTAACATCTGTTAACATGACTTGAACTCTCTGTGCTACTGGTTTGTTGGTTTGGGTTTTTTTCTCCACTTACACAATTGCCTTTTGGTTTCTGTGTTTCCTCAAGTTCCTTTTACCCAGAGTACATGTCTCTGAAAGTAATCTCATTCAGGTTGATACAGTTCTCGTTTCTGTTCAATTTAAAGTTATTTTCTTTGGCTCACAGCAGAACATCACTGAGAACATCACGGACTCTCACTGGGTTATTGAGGATTTTCACCCCATATCAGCAGCTCATCAGCAATTACTTCTCTGCACACACATCCTTAAAGATCCAGGACATGATGATTTGTTACAATTTCTGTGCTGAAACAATCATGTTCCTTAAACAAGTTTCTACCAGAATGGGAGTGAGAAGATGAGCACTTCTAATAATGGTAGATCCTTTGCTTCAACCTCAGAAATTGAAAACACTATTATTTTTAGGCACATCTAGGCACTATAAAAGCATACATTTACTACCTCTATTTTAAATCTTTGGATATATTAAAATCCTCAGCTTGGCTGACCTTAATACTGAGGTCATCCTATAAGCTGCTCATGCTGCTTTTGGATTGGCTTCCTGGTATCTGATGTTAAATCTGGTCTATAATTTGTTTCCCACTTTCACTGGAAATTTAAATACAGTTTTCTATTTTTGGCAATATAGCAGGATTTGGCAATATATTCACATGATAAGGTGTGAATGTAACATACAAGGATGCATTAAAAAAAAATCAGTTATATTTAGTACTCATCTTTTACAAATTTGTTTCCATGGATATATTATACAGGTTTTAACAATTTTTTTTTACAAGCAGCTCTTCGTCCTAAACCAAATAAGGATTTCTCATTAAATTCCTTAATACCATATAGTGCCAGTCAACATGATCTTATTTTCAGGGTGACTATTTAAAACTAAAATGGTATGCTTCTTTACTACAGTCTTTAAACATAAGCAGTCCAGTCATTTACATTGAGCCTTCCTGGGGTATACAGAGTGGCTGGAAGTGAACCTTTAGCAGCACATTCTCCTTTTTTAACCCAAAGAAAAGCAAATTCATGCTACCAAGTGAGAAAAGATCCCAGCTGTCTTCACCTTTGCTAAGTGTGAGAACAGAAGTGAAGGAAAGCACGCTGCAGAGACCTTCACACTCACTGTGTGCCAGGCAGATCTAACTCAGAGAATATTTATCTCCCTTAGCCAGCAGACTCTTAAGCCCTGCTAGTACAACATTATGGGGACACAACATCTTGGGTCACAGGTAGCTTTGGGAATTCTCTACCATATTTGCCTGAGCAATGTGGAAATTTTTCCCCTCCCTGGCAAGCCTCCCTCTTCTCAGAGAAGCTGTAATGTCAAAAGCAACAGGGCTGAAGTCCACAGGTACAACTGTGTTATCAATCCAGTTGTCTCAGGCCTAGTTAATGCAGAGTGGGAATTCTGTATCATGCTGATAGAAGATGCTTTTCCGATTCCGCTGCTGTTTTCCCACCTAGCACTCACTGTCCTTAAGTCATATCCTTTGGAGTTCTTTTCCATCCACTTGGGTAATTCTCTAAAAATACGTTGTTGAATCACTCTCCTGAACTACATTTCTCCTTGACCTGCTGTGTTTTTATTCCTCCAGCATTTACTGACTGATAGTTAATCTCCACATTAACCCTTCCAAAAGCAGCTGGGATGGCAGTGACTGTAGCACCTGCTGTTAGTCCAGGGCGTCTGTGATTATACTGGATTCAATTCCAGTTTCTGTTTCAAAGTCAGCTTTTGAGCGATTGGTCCCAGTATCACTACCCAGTGTGTTGCAGAACCTTAAATTTTAAGTGTGGGAAATGACATCCACGTTTATAAGCGATGCTAAAAAGGCTGTTCTTTTCAGCTGAGCTAAATTGTTTGGAGAAACCTTGTGGAATCTGGACAGACATATCTGCAATATCTGAGCTAGTTTAAATGTTAGCTCAGATGTCTCTTCTTGGCACTGTGCCATGCAGATATTGTCATGTTTTCAGGGGTTTCTGGTTTGCCCTTGTAAGACGTTTGTCCTCCAGTTTCAAAGTCACGACTATACTTGTGGTGTGGATTTTTTCTTATTTCTATATCCAATATATCACACATCTCTGCCCAGGGAATACCTGAAAGTTCTGTGACTGTCTTTCCCTTTTAATCATAAATATTTTTATGCTTTTATCTGTGATACAGTGATATGCCATTTCTAAATGTTTGCACTTCAACTTTTTCCACTGCTGCTGTTTTCCTTTGAGAAGCACAGTTTTCACCTGACCTGCAAATATCAGTTATCCTTTGCAAAGTCCATTCTTTCTTTTCTCCAAAGTTAAGTTTTCCTGGATTTAACAATCACTTAGAGGACAAAACATTCAGGTTCTTGCCTACCTGGCAATTCTCTTATTCCTATGACTCCACTGTACTGAATACACCGTGGTATAACAATCAGCACTCTTGCCTGTCACTTAGTTTCTTCAAAAAAAAGACCTTCACTTATGATCATGAGCATATTCTCCCACTTGCCCTTCTCTGCACTCAAATTTTTCCTTAGTATCATTTGGTCTAAGAGTTGTCTGAAAAAACACCAACAGGTTCAGAATTTAATGTAATAGGTCTGCTTTCTTCAGAAACCCCAGGAAGTTTTGCTCGTCCAGGTGAACAACTAGGGAAGAGAGGGCAGGTGCATGAAATTTCTCTTTGCATCTCTTTTGAACTTCACCCCCGCCCCCCAACCTGGAAAAAAACCCAACAACAACAACAACAACAAAAACTCAAAACAAAACAAAATAAACTCAAAACAAACCACAGAAAGGAAATCTCACTCTTCACTCTTAAAAGATTCTTTGTCATTTAAAACAAAACCAGCCAGCCGCCTGAGAATCATGAAACTTCATTACACAGAAATCTTAGCAGTGTCATCACAACTACTGCTTCACTTCATCTTATTCCAATTTATCAGCTTCATTCTCCATTTAGCTTGAGCGCTGGTAAACTTAATTTCTGCACATACCCACACTTCAGCACAATATGATGCAAACTCCTACGCTTTCCAAACATATCTACAATACGGCCATTTACTCCCTTAATACTGCTAAGAAATTAAAAAAATAAATGCTGTAAGTGGGAGTAGTTCTACTAATTTATTGCAATGAAACAATATTCTAATGCATTGTAATACATTTTTTAAATGTAATTTTCATATTCATACAGAACATAACTGTCAGGATATTTTAACAGACTCCTGCTCTCTTTTATCACATTATCTTTTTTAAGATCCAGGAAAGCAAGCATTCCGGGTTTCAAAAGTGGCAACCTGTTTCTGAAACCGTGGGTTTTAAGGATAAAGTGAGACATTTCTTGATCTCAAAAGATCCAAGACAGCTTCCTTCTTTCCTCTGAGCACTAAGGAACTACTAGCCAAAATCATTTAGGCTTGTTTCCTACCCATGGCCCGGAGGTGAGGTGTACGGGGTTTGGTAGGGATGGAATTAAGTTCCTTCATAGCAGCCCATATGGTGCTGTGTTTTGGGTTCATGACCAAAACCACGTGGGAGACACATCAGTGCACTGGTTATTGCTAAGCAGTGTCAAGGCCTTCCCTGATTCTCACTCTGCACCCACAGTGAGAGAAGGTTGGGGGTGGCCAAGAGGTTGGGAGGGGACACGGCCAGGACTGCTGACCCAAACCGACCAAAGGGTATTCCGTACCCTAAGCTGTAAAACTTGGGAGTTGTTTTCTCCAAGCAGGGGTTGCTTGGAGAATATCTGGGCACTGGTTTGCTGGTGGGAGGGGTGCTGGTGCCTTTCCATCACCTGTTTTTTTATTTTCATTTCCTTCACTTATTAAACTGGTTTACCCTTGATCCGTAACTTTTTCTCAGGGCAGTGAGCGAGCATAAGAACGAACGTAAGAACCCATTAGTAAGAAAGAAAATTGCAACTCAAAGACTTAACACAGGTTATCTGTCCCTACAATGACATACTATGGGCCTCAAGGAAAGATAAAGAGCTGGCCAGATTGCTACTGAGAGTCGTGTGGCATAAATGTGAAATCAACAGATCTGAACAACATAAAAAATTAACTACGTACTTAGGGAGGGCTATTCTAAAAGATCTTAATGGAAAGCCCTTTGTGAAAACCAGATTTCTTTCTCATACAATCTTTTCTTTAAGTGCTAGAAGCCTCTCAAATATTATAAGGCATTTACAAACTATTGCTATTCAGCTCAGGGAGGAAAAAAAAGTAGATAAAATCCCGTGCCTCTGTATAACTTCCCCCAAGCTTTTCCAGATGTAAATTAATACCTCAAGATTTGTCTGGATAGTTTTCTTGCATTTTTCCCACTGCTTTTGTTGCTACTTCATAGGTTCACTACAAGGTATTATCTCACTGAAAGGGTCCATTAAACTCTAAGTAACAGTGAATCTATGATTTATATGTGTACCCTAGGATGGGGTTAAGTTTGGTCATCATCTACTGTTTGATACCATCTCCACTCAATTATGTAATAGGAAACAGAGCATGAGAAGGTGGAGATATAAGTCCATCCATCACTGCTATTTCATTTCACATTACTTAAATGTTAATGCTCTCAGTCCTCCCAACAATACAGCCTGTCTGCCTCCCTGTCTGCATAACTAATCTAAACCATGTATAGTCTACTTTCCTTTCTATTGCAAAAAAGAAACATTATTTTGTTTGCTTCTCTGGCTTACATTTTATACAAACCTATTCCTTTTGTCTACATGTATTCACTGCATCTTAAATTCAGCTGCTTAATAGAATCACTGAATGTCCTACAAGAGGTACATTCATCATTTCCCTCCAATCAGAAATATTCTCAAATTATTTTTGTAACTCACAAGTGCCCCTGCTTGTTTACGTAGATTAGAATCTGAGGCTGAATCACCACAGACTGGTGTAAATTTGGGTTGTACTTAAATTCAACATCCGGAGTTGGCTTTCACAAAACAAGTTAAAGGGTAAATACAGCTAACTAGAAAGGAGCTCTACAGCTGTAACATCTGAGAGACAGGATTTTCGTGCCTGAAAGTACCAGCCTTTTACATGGCAATTCAACCACCATTTAGTTTACAGCATTAGAGTACGAAATTCCCCTGCACTAATGAATCCTCCTAAAAATGACATACATGACACTGTCATTAAAATCCCATACCTTCTGCACTGTGAATTTCGGTCTCCCTCTAAATATCTTTTTATTCAGACAGAAAAAGGTTAGGAGTTGTTTTCACGGAGCTGATGGCACAGCTGGGTATCCCCATGGTCACAATGATTTGACTGGAGACACGTCCTCGCTCTAAATTTACACCCAAGTTCTAACAGAGTAGTGCCACCCCCCAGAGGAAGCAAATGCTAAACCTTATGGGCAGCTACTGTACCCAAACATGTTTCCACAAGATCACCTGAGGCAACAGGCCTACCAGGGAAGCCCTCAGGAGCTTTGCAAGCACGGTGCCCTCTCATAACCCCCGCCTAGTGCACCAGGATCTTTGAAAGCTTTCAGGATGATAGGGAGTTACATAAATGCCAAGTGCTCTTACACGTAAAAAAATCAAAGGTCATCTAAAGAAACATATTCTGCTGCTGAAGGATGAATAATCCTGAGGCCTGGAATATGCTTGCTAATTTTTTACCAGGACATGAAAGTGCTGCCACTTGAAAGCACAGGGGACCTGTACCCATCTATGATTAGCATCAGGCAAGTGTCTCATCTAAATCTGGTGTGTCACTTTGCGGCAAACTTACCATGATCAGTGTCAACACACACTTGTTTTACTACCAGCAGACCCACAAACTTCCCTGTTAAGGTGAAGAGCAGGTATTTTATGCTTGCACTTGCCTCTCTGAGCAAAACTGTCAGGTAATGCACACACCAGGTACAACTTTCTCTTCCTTTTTATAGTCTGATTACACATTTTTATATTGATGAGATTGAACACCTTTGATATCAACAGCCATTGTTCAGCTGTACATGTCTCCTCTATAACTCAATATCCTGCTCCATATTAATCTATATTCTCTACTGAATGGGAATATGAGAAGACTGCTGCTATAGCAAGCTGCATAAAGGGGTTTTTTTTCAGTCTTCTCTTTATCAACTATCTCTGTGTTTCCATGCTGTGCCATTTTTCCTATAGATCTGCATTCACATTTATGTCTCTCTCTGTTTACTGCCCACTCAAAATCCTGAAGAAGTGACACCAGTGAAGACAGACTAAAATAACCTATGCTAATTTAAAATAATATCCGCCCCTTCTACACGGTCACACATTGTGATTCTTCCAAAGGCAGCTATGCAATTATAGGTACTTGGGTGCACAAGGTGATATGGAGGTTTCTATGGCAATTATTCAATTTAATTGAAAATTGTGTTGGGAAAGACTCATTTCAAGTGCAGCATGCAATTTGCATTTGTTTCCGAAGAATCTGAACTGGCTTAGGCTGAGTTAGTGAATTCCTAATTTTCAGGAAGACACAGTCTTTAAAATTCCATAAGGGGGTGGGAAACCAAGGCAAGGTTGTTAAGCTTGTTAACATTTAAGTTCATGTATCCACTCATGCAATACAGTGTTTTTTTACTGTCAGGTAAATATTTTATGTTTCAAATTAAAGAGGAAGAGTTAAAAATCAAATTGATGCACAATGTCCTTGAAGCTACAAGGCAGAGGAACCAGAAAAACCCACAAGTACCAAAAAGGACAACAGGCAGACAGCATGCTGAAGGAGACAAGTCATCAATGAGATCAAGTCCACAACATCAAACATTTGTATTTTCATATATTTTAGCTACTATGTGTTAGAATAATAATGAAGACAAAGTTAATTCCAGACTTAATATATTTTAGAGTGACAAAGTATGAATTGGAGGGAAGCAACTGGTTTATCTTGGTTAGATAATAAAACAAAGCTATTACTTAATTTCCTGTAGGAAAATAGGATTTCTTTCCTCACCCAATTTCCATCACCACGATGAGTCAAACATATTTTAGGCCTCAATTTAGAAAAAAAAACAAAACAACCAACTAATCTACTTAAAGTGATGAAGACCTGGAAAAAATCTCTGAACTGTGGTTTCATATTCACTAAATTTATAGCATTGCCATTTCTGAAACAAAACTCTATTAAACTTCTGTTTGTGTCATTTTAAGACTGCCAAGGCTACGTGCCAAAAACTTCTCAAAAATAGCCCTTGTCTCCTTCATAAATATTAAATAAAAACTAAATTGATGTGAGGGTAGTGGTAGAAGTGTTCTTTATCAGCCACAAAATCCTCCTAAGTGGGAAAAACTTGTACCTAAAAACAGGTGGCCATGGCAGCATGTGACCAGAAGCAGAAGAGTAATTTTAATAGTGTAGTTTTGGTATTAGTGTGTTTGTCTCACTGCATTTCTGTACTTATTTAGAAGGTCTAAAACAGAAAAAGGAAGAATGACTCCTAACTTCAATGTCAATGATTGCATCACGGTTCAGAAGAGAGCAAAATGACATGAATGTGCTTTTCATAATATATATGTAATCCACTTTTAATGAACTGGACTCTAATAATTAACCTTTTGTGGAAAGGCATGGGGATGGGAAGCAGAAATTCCAGGTTACCAAGAGACTCTTTTCTTGGTCCATGGCAAGTTCTATTTTGGTCAGAAATTGTCTTTGCAAGACAGGGGAACCCATTTGTTGAAGAAGAAGCATTAACATGAAAGGGGTCCCACCAAGGACAATCTAGCAGTGGAGGGCTTTTCAAAACATGGACAATTTGCTCAATTTTTGGACCTGTTCTGCCATATGTTGGTGGTCCTAGCTTAATGGATGGACTTGATGGTCTTAAAGGTCTTTTTTAACCTTAACCATTCCATGATTCTACATGCTGACAGCTCTCACCTCCCTCATCTTTTGCTGTACATCCCACCCTCTTTTGATGTGAACATGTCTTCCTTCATTTTACTACTTGACCCTCTCACAAATATTAAAATATATAGCAATCAATAGAAAGGTTTCTTGAATTTATTTTTTTTTATGCTCCCAGACATGACAGAAATATACTCTCATTCCTATGTGTGCCATTCCCACAAATAGCAAATAACTTATTGAAGTTAAAAGTAAATTTCATCTAGTTCTGAATATGGCAACACCCACAGTCACTCACCTCTGATGGATATAAAGGCTACTGGTGATGCTCCTTGTCTAAGCTTCTGTTTCCTACACAGAACGTAACTCTATACCTATTCAAGCTTTCATTAATTTTCAAGGTTGGAGAAACATAGTATTAAACACCAATGTTCATGGTGCTGAAGGGATAAGTAAGATCTGAAGGTAGGTTTTGGCTAACAACAAAGGACAGTTTTGAAAAGACTCCGTCTGGGGCACTGCTGTCAATAAATAAAATGCAATAACTGGATCCAGAAGAATCTAGCTAATTTTTTTAACAGCCAAATTGTATGGCTGGCTGTGAGAAGTGGGAAATGAGGAGAGGAAAAAAAAAAGAGGAAGTCTTTACAGTTTCACTTGCCATCACTTCCTGAGAAAACCACCAAGGTAGAAGAGCCATAAATATCCCTCCATTTTGGCTCAATAATGCAAGCATCTGAAGATGTTTTTTTACTTATAAGAACACATACATACACACACAGAAAAAAAAAAAATTGTCAGTGAAAGCTGTACTTCATTTTCAGAAATGGTAGAATGTTTTCCATACAGGAATTGGAAGTACTGCTCACTCCCCTCAGACTTGAGACTGGAAATGTCACACAGAGAGGAAACTTTCACCAGCAGGAGAAAGAATAAATATCTTTGATTGAAGGACCTGAAGTTTTTCTTGACCACAGGAAGACATTTTCCTGTCTAATGGATGCAGACTAATTCCTCCATAAAATGAATCACCTACTATTCCTTGAAGTTTTGGGAAAAGCTGAAAGTTCAATAAAGAGTGTGGTCCTTTAAATTTACACACTTCAGCTCCTCACATTTCCTGTGGGGAATATAAATTGCTTCTGAGTACTTACTATTCTGCATGCCATTCAAATTTCTGTTGCTTCAATTCATTACATTAAAAAGTAATACAAACTTCAATTATTCATTGCAAAATTACAAATTTAGCTAAAGTACACAGAAAATTCAATTCACACCAAGATGGCTACAATGCTCAAATTAACGTATTTGCGGCCCTCCCACGTCCTTCTCAGCATCCTTTAAAACGTCGCTTATTTTATAAAGATACGGATTTGCTGAGTATTGATGTGCTCCATCAACAGACAAGTCCTCCCTGCTTTTGAGTTCTGCAGCCATTGCTCACCCATCCCAAATCACTAATGATTACAGCTGAAGCAGAGGAGTCCACACGAAGCACTAGACTTGCGGCTCAAAAGTTTGCACCTTATAAACCCTCTCATCTTCAATCCTACATTCAAAAGGTACTCATGATTTCAAAGAAATTGCAAATCAAATGATTACACGCTACAGGAAATTAGATAAAAGAGAAAGGAACCACTTCAACACCATCAAGAGATTCTATTCAGCTATTATATTAAGAGTAAAAAAAAAACATATTTTGATTGCAGCTTCTGCAGGTATAAAATGACGGGGTTTCAATTCTCTTTTATTGAAGTGCACAGATCCACAAAGTGTTTTCAGTCCTACAAGGTGTTTTAGTCTTGTAATCATTCAGCAAGGCATTTGGACAGCAGTTCTTTAATTTTAAGCAGAGTAATAAGTGCACTTGTTAAAATATGTTCTAGAGTATGTAGCACCTTTCAGAATAAATTCAAGTACCAGAATTAAGTATAAAAAAAAGATGAACTTCTTTACCACTGAAATCAACACCAAAGCTTTTACATTTTAAAGCCAAGTGATGAATCTACTACCCCTAACTTCAGTTTTAATTCCTTTACAGAATCTCACGTAATCTTTATGTTAACATTCTATTATGTGGAATGCAATGCTTTTTCAGTTCAAATTAAGATAAACATCTTAGAAATAAAAACCACTGCAGAGATGATGATCATCTTTTTGTAAGGAATGGATGTTTCCCTGTCTTTTTTACACTCTAATTTAACTAAAATTTTAAAAAAATCAGTGCATGGAAAAATTGGAAATATCAGGGCACAAAACCCAAGCATTTTTATTAGCTGTTAAGAACACCTACCACAGCAACTGTGCATTGCACTAACATCCACACTGCTGTACACTTGAAGCTAATAGTGGGATTACATATATATAGATAAAAATACATATAATATAGATGCATAGACACTAATAAAAACAAGTCACAAAGATTATGGGCTATTACTTCTCTTGCCAACTCTTGCCACTCATAAATGCTCTTCCAAGATATTTTGCAACAATGTTTTCCAAATTATCTTACTATCAGATTTTCAAATTCTGTTCTTTCCCTTTAATAATTTAAATATAATTTTATATGCGAGGGAGTACTCCAGTGAATGCCCCTCCAAAAAAAAAAATTATAAACGAAAAAATACATTCCTAGTAAATATTTTCATATTAGAATATTAAAGAGAAATGGTTTAAAACATTTTTTTCTTACAAAAAATGGTGCAGAAGCATGAGTTGAGGAAAAAATTTACCTTTCTTGTCATCGAAGTACAGCGTCTGTTGAGCTGGATTTGACCACTGGAGGGAGGTGTTATCATTTTGATCGACCCTGCAGGTCAAATTTGCTGTTCCCCCTTCAACAACCGTGACGTTCTGTGTAAGTGGAAACTGCCCTTGGCTGCCTGAGGAGGGAGGGGAGGGACGCAGAAGGGAAGAGAGTAAGAGAAAAAAAATTATTTAAGTTGTAGAATAGAATTTATTGCAGCAGCTTCCCTGAGATGACAGACCCTGAATTCAATGTGATCTATTCTGACCCAAGAACGGTAGCACAATAAACTGAAAAAAATTACATTTACAGTATATTCTCTGTATCTGAGAAACAGACAGATGAATTAAGAAATAGGGATTCTTCCCTCCCCGCCTCCCCCCTGCCCCGTAAGACATACTGTTTAGTTACAATTTTCTCCCCTCAGATGTACCCACAGATGGCTCAGTACAGACAATATAGTTAAATCACTGCTGAAAACATCACTGAAAGCATAACATAAAAATCCACACAGAGTTTTTAAAACAGAGGGCCAGGGCAACCATGACTCCCTGTTTCTTTTTATACATTTAGAGGCCTCTCAGGACGCCGTTTTTCATGTCAGGTTTGGAAAGTTGTTGGAGAGCAAATGTAGTGTGAATCTAATAGTCGATGCATACTCTGTTGAGGGAATATAACCTGATCTCATATGAAAATGGAAGAGATGATGTAGTAGGTCTCTTTCACATCTGTGATTCTATCCCAGAGCATTATGAATCACATTAAGTGCTTGCTGAAAAGTCACTGGGAAGATTTCCAAATGCCTCCACACAATACAGGAGCAGCATCACTCAGGTTCTTAAATCACAAGCATTTTCAATGGCATAGTTAGACTAAAGTGTTTATGTATTGGGAGAATAGCACAGCCCTTGTCAAACAGCACAAGACATTCTGACAAACAGTACTGCAAGAAGAGAGCACAGTCAAAACATGGAAGAAAAACATGGAAGTCATTTTTAACACAGGTGGGGAAAGAAAGAAACCTTCAGTAATCACCAAGACACATCATGGATTCTATGACCATTATCTAGGACATATATTAATTTACTCAAGGATACTGTGCAAAGGAAAGACAATCCAATACTCTAAATCAAACATATGCTTCTTTTTTCCCCTCCTTTTATATAAGTTCTGCTAATAAAAGAAGCTCTGAAGAGTATAATGCCAAGACTGACTCTCAAGTGGGATATGTCAGAAACTAAAAACCTCTCTACAGTCCCACAGGAGCAAACAAGCTCACAGACATGCCATAAGTACATCAAGGAAATAATATATACAACATTCACTAATGATACCAATACAGAATTCCAAATCCAGAACAAAACCTTCACAGAAACTTCCTATTTTAGTGGCTCTCATCGGAGTTGTTCCCAACTAAGTCAAACTGAAGCATACATAAAAGGCACCATAATGGAAATCTATTATCTAGTATCCAGGTTTCCAGATGAGCAGAGTAAGGAAGTACAAATTAAAAGATTAACAACTGAACTTCTAGTAGACTATTGATACTACCAAAGATATAATTCCAGCCAGATTTCGATTTCCCTATGTAAAATAATTCTGATGGCCTTAGATGTGGAAAATAAGTACCTACATCAGTGAAATAAATATTTCCATCAAAATGCAAATCTGAATAACTGGTATAATTTTTGCATAAATATCAACTTCCTACAGATGTCTAAAGATCATCATTTACTGTGTACCGATATTTACTCTAAGAGGGTATTTACTATCCACAGGGTTACAGATATAGTAAATAAAAAATAAGGAATGCTGAAAACACCATGGCTAATTTAAATGCTGCAAACAAAAAATGCCAAAATTCTCATGACATCCTCTGTATCTGACACTTCATTAATCAAACCCTGCTTCCTGAAAGCCACACGTTGAGAAACACTTGATGAGAGAAAAATCATAAACAAGGATGGCGGAAAAAAAAAAAAAAAAGAGAAAACAGAAAAGATTTGTCATTTCCTTCCATTTCCCCTCTTTCAATTCCAATGTGTCAAGGAACCTCAAGATATTGCATAAATTGCTTATCGCTTAAATTAGAATTTTAAAGATCCAAAAAAACCGCACACAGCCTGTTATTACTTCCACTAAATTACAAGCAACTTACCAAAGAAATAACCTTCTAAAGTATGAGTTGTGGATGGGAGGCTGTGTGGGCTAAAATACTTTTTGCATACAAAAAGCATTAAACAGAACCTACTGCCAGAGATTAGCAGAGCGAAATCTGTCACTGACATTAAAGAACTGGAATGGAAAATAGTTTAATAAAAAAACCCGCTGTAATGATTTAAGACCTTATTAACACAATTTAGGGGATCTCCCCATAATTACCCCGATCTCCCCGTAATTACCCTACATTCCCTTTTAGATACTATAGTTCTCACCCTGAAGGTGTCAGTGTACCTGCAGTCTATCATTTCCTAATGACTGTGAACTCACAGACTTGTCTGACCAGAAGAGTGGTCAGTATGTAAACTATTCTGATCAACCAGATAAATGGGTAATGTAGGTGCCACAATCTGAAGAGGACAAAAGAACTTTTTCTTTTCTCTGACCACTTTAATGCGTGCTGGAAGCAAGCAATAATCTAGCATATAAAAATGAGACCCAGACATTCATCCTTATGCCCTACCGACAGAGAGGCTGTGTGGATCTGGAGAACAGGCACAGAGCTTCATAGGAAGCTTGGAGTGGAGGAAGAGGTACAGAGAAAATGAGCCATCTAATATGGAAACTAGCCCAAGGGGAAAGAAAGGGCCCTGTGCAGAACAGAGTACAACAGATAAAGCAAGACCAAATGAATGGATACTGCACATCTCTCAATGAAGACAAAATCTATTAGCAACCGGACCGGAGAAGGCTGTGAAACCCTGCATGAAACAAATGAACACTAAAGAAAGCACCACCATTGTGAGTCATAAGTGTTAAAGAAGGGTTTTTATGCCACTAAAGATTGCATATGGTTCCGGGGGGGGTCTGACAGTGTTTGGTGGGAGAGGCCTTGTTTCTGACAAACAGGGAGGTGGCATGTTCCCAGGAAGGATGCCAGGGAAGGTGCCAGCCCATGCAAGTGCTCAGTGGGATGAAGAACCAAGGCCGTAGGTAGTGCAAGCTCCTGCTGCAGCACAGTGACCCAAAGCTGGAGACTACTGACTGGAATCATATCATTCCCCAAGGGACTTGCTTTGGAAAACCCTTTATGCCTGGGGCAACTTATTACCACTGCAAAAAACCCCATTCATACTCCCAGCATTGAATAGGCTGTTTCTGATCCATTTGAATAGGCCCATTAAATCAAGAATAGTTGGTGATGAACCTTCAACAAGAAGGCAAGTCTAAAGGCCCTGCCACATTGGGGCTGTCATAATTTCAACAACCTGACATTATCACTACGGTTCTTTAGTATGAACAGTTTTTAATATAGGTATTAAACTCCCATTTCCTAATTTCTTCCTTAACTCTGGAAGCAGAAATTAAACAAGACAACGTCCTCTAACAAAAGAATTCCACCTTGACTTAAGAAGTCTAGCAATGGAAAATTAATGGCCCCTTTGTTAACTTATTTCAGAGAGCAGTAGTCACCCTTGTTTAAACAAAACCACAGAAATTACTCCTAGTGTGTTGCTGTAACACTTAGCTCCCACTCGCTCTTATATCTTTTACCCTGCTCTGAAGAGCTGTTTCTTATCAAATTTCTCTTGTAGGCACTTAGAGACTGTGATCATATCACCCATTAACCTTCTTTTTGATAATCTAAATAAATTGAGCTCCTAAGTCTTCCTGTAGAACCTGTATTCTTCTAATCCCTTAATTAGTCTGTGGCTCTTCTCCGTGCCCTCTGCAATTTGTCATCTTTTTTTCTGAAGTGTGTTCCAGCCCAGACCTGGAAACCTCACTGTTGCAGTTACTGAAGGAAAAAAAAAAATACAAAGGTGATGCCACTGCTCCACCAGCACTTTGTGTTCTTGTTTGCACACCAAGAACAGTCCCCTTGGCTACAGGATCAGGTGGGAACCCAAACTGTGACTGACAGTCTACCACGATACTGGGATTTTTTTCTCAGACACCATTCCAAAGACAGGCCCTCATTCCAGTTCTCCTCCTGTAGCTCTTAGGTAGACTTCCCTATGTTTCACTGCGCTGAGCACAGCATTTTAGGTAAGTTCTGTACAATTTATTTCTTAGTTTACTATTACCTGAGACGTTTGACAGGTATGATTGAGGTAAGGGATACAGCTCAGATGATCACTGTTATAAAGACAGGGCTACCCACCCAGCTGACTTGCTTTTCTCAAAACAAATGGCTGGCAGTGACATTTTTACCCCACACCAGCAGGTCAAGACGACCACAAGTCAACCAGCAGGTCAATCCAACACATATATATCCACCACAGTACACACCATTACGTTCTGTTCCATGATCAAACCTCGAGGCAGGACAAACTACTTTACTGTCTGTATGGAGGACACTGATAAAGAGTAAAAAAATAAATAAATTACTGATGGCCCATATTACAAGTCCCTTCTATCTGAAAAGGAAGTAAGGAGTTCCATTAGAAACCACTACAATGTTATGCAAAGGTAAGTTGCAATAAGCAATGAAGCTATGGCAAAAAGGTGGCTGCATCTAGACATTGTTGTATTCCATTGTTGTATCCCATTGCTGTATCCCAGTCCCTCTGCTCATTTTAGGAAGCTTTTTTAGCAAAATTATTTCAACCAGTTTGACTAGATGGAGCTATAGTTAAGCATATTGTACCACAGGTTGTTTCTGCAATGCTTTCTGGAGGACCAATACTGCTTTGCAGTAGAACTGACAGGCTCGTATCTCATTAGCCACAAGCTGTTTCCTGTCAAGAAAAGCTTTTATTTTTCTTTTTTTTTCCTCCCCCCACCCAGAAATCATGGCTAAACTGCTTCTGCGGATTCTAACATTGATTTTTATCTCAGTATGTGGCGAGACTATGCAGAATAATTATCATTATTCGGTCCAGTTTGGAAACATTCATCAAGTGAGTTCATCTCATGTTTATTTGTTTATGTTTGGGTTAGGTTTCTTGCTTGGTTTTGTGGGTTCAGGGTAGTTTGGGGCTTTGGTTTTGTTTTTTTATTTTTTTGCAATTACAATGAAAGCTCTTTAATGAGCTCAACACCTCCACTTGATGCTTAGGTGATACATTCTAATCAATTTACCAGGCTAATTATAAATGTGACTAGGTGGCTGTAAGCACTGAGAAAACATAATCTTCTCTTTACTATTGCTTCTGCAAATATCTGTTCTTGCAGTAAACAGTTATATTACAAATTAAGAGCGTTTCACAGTATAAGTGCAGGAAGCTTTGTCTAATCATGACACTGTTTACCAGCAGGTCATAAAAAAAAAAAAAATTAGTTGTGGATAGAGAGGAGGGAGGGACTGGACAAGAGGTGACAGCAGTGAGTTAGCAAAGTTTTGGCACCTCAGCTCGACCAGGCCAATGTCCCTATGAGGTAAATTAAGCTCGTGAGCATATAGGAGGGAAAAAGTAGAGTTTACAGTTCTTTAGCAGAGATTTATCCTTTTCAGTCTTACCCAGAACCACAAAGCCATGGGCCTTTTATTTGATACCTTTACAGCATGATGTCAGTCAAAAACATGGCCCATAAAAATGCAAAGTTGTATCAGAGGAAATAAAGGAAAAAAAAACATATTGAACAAATTATTTTTCAAAAACGGTCTGATTTTTTAATGTTGATTTCATTAGGACCAGGCCCTAAAAAAAAAAACACCCCCAAAAAAACGCAAACAACAGAGCAAACGTTTGGTTGAGAAGGTAAGGAACTTACTACTTCAAATAGCAGCTTGCATCTGTAGGGAGAGTACATCAATTTTGGCCTTCTTGCTTAGTAAATAAACTGAAACACTAGGAACAAAAGCCAGTATGGTGAAACATCTAATCCACTGAATCACTTTCCTAGCTTTCTCAATTTATATATGAAATAATGCAAACATCTCCCCAAGGAGATGAAGCATTATTAGCTTGTCTTTATTTAATTTAAAGAGCAATGATACTGTAAACTGCATTTCATCAGGCACAAACTGGTGTCTGCATTGCTGTGCAACTAGTGTTTCTTGTAACTTTCTAATAAGAATGAATCCCCTTCCCTATTTTTTTCAGCATGAATATTAAATAGAAGGTTAGTGGAAACACTGAAGGAAGAAACGACATAAGTTGTTGCCTCTATTATTTCACTTAGTTTCTAAGAAAAGCCTTAAAAGCGTGGTAAAATATTGATGAGAGATTAAAGAAGATTAACTCTTGATACAGATCCACTTGCTCTATTTTATTTTAAAAGACAATACAGCAATGTACCTGCATGTTAAACTGTGTTCATACAGCGTTTTTAAAGAAAGAGAAAATTGCCTGAGCATAATTTGATACAGAGAGTCTTTGACGGGGTGAATTCCCCTTTGCTAACTTGCTGTCTTAAATGGCAATCATTTAGTCCTATGTTTGGATAGTATGTACTTTTCTAGAGTTTATGCCCTGGGGGAATGCCCTGTAACATGTTTGCTCACTGATAAACATTGTCTAAAAGAAAAGAAACAAAATATATATATATATATATTTAAATCATTTTTTAAAAAAAATAAATTAAGAAAATAATCAAAAACCCACAAGTTTCGTGCTCTAGAAACTGTTCCAAACTCCGGTAACAAAACCACTTGCAGGGAACACTGGAATTAATGAGAACACTGCAGAAAGTTACTACTGGTACCTCCAGACTGTGCATTCAAGGTCACTGGGCTTTTTTAAAGGTTTAAGCAATCCTAAACCAATGCACAGGACAAGAGTGCACTGGTAGAGCCTCTGATTTCAGGGTACAGAATTTATTTTAGACATCAGTAAGAGAGAAGCAGAAAATCTTTGTTCCTTCCTTCACTCCCTGTGTTTCGGGTGTATGTTTCCAAACCAGCAGCTAACTGAAGATATAATTAATTTGGAATATATTAGAGGGAAAGAGATTGCACATATAAATTGGAAAAAATGCATACTGAAGCACAATTATCCCATAATGACAAACAGGACCAAGTATGGGGGAAAAAAGCAATGAGGAAAAAAGTATGCACAAATAGTGCTGTTTCCTAGGAACCTTGCACAAGTGACTATTTTTACTCTTTTCATCTTATCACCATGGCATTATTTGTTTGCTAATGGAGAAGAGTATCCAGGGATTTTATTTATTTATTTTGAAAGGGGAAAAAAAAAGCATTCTCCTCCACCACCCTAAATTCTTGATGGAAATCATAAATCCAAACAGTACCCAATCCTAACACGAAGAATAAGGAAGTGCACAGTAAGTCCTTTGAGGATCTGGGTCTCATTGTCACCTTGTTTCCATTCCTAATCTTTAATATGAGAATAGTTGCATTTTCTTAATTCACGTCAATGCTCCAAGAAGATACCTGTGCTAATCTGCCAAATAGTTCAGCAGCACAGCCACAACATTGCCCCCAGTTCTACCCTATTTTAATCCTGGTTTGAAATACTCTGGGTAGATGTGAATGCATTTAACCTTAACGTTGGGAGAAGATATTTTGGAAAATACCACATTTACTGAAGGTAAGTAATGTTTAAGGAAGACGGAAATTGCAAGATATTCCAAAATAATTGAGAAAATTTTGGCTAGAGGATACGTAAAGATGAACCAAAAACATCAGAAACATTCCCCTTTCACTAGTGTTAAAACATTTTTTTTCCCAGAAAAATCAAAATACTTTGGATTTATTTTTCAAAATTAAAATTTCCACTGAAAGAAAGAAAAATTACATCTGTTGATTCCTATTTTTCCTCCTCATTTTGCTACAACACCTTTAATGTTTCCTTTCTCCATCTGTGAAAAATATCAAACCTATTGGAAAAAAAATGCTCTCTCAGCCTTTTCAGCTAATGAGTCATTATAGAAGAAAACATACTTCTATCTCTCCAGGAATGCACTTTTCCTTCTTCCTGCATCCTTAAAAACAAATAGCGGTGTTTGAAGACCAACATGCTGGTACCCCACCTGGCAAAGACTTTCTTTTTGTCTCTCTGTTTATCTTTGTTCCCTGTCCAACCACTTTTTCTACCTCAGCAGAAAACAACCAGGTTTTAAAATCCTTTCACTTTTACCTTTGTCTCACCACCTTCTGAAATGCCATCCAACAGAGAAGTGAAAAGACAGAAGAAGAGGCAACAATATAAGCTGTGCTGTTGTTTGAATGTTTGTAACCCCAAAAAGCATTACGAAATCAAAAAAGAAAATCCACCATAACTGAACTGCTTATCCTTACTTACAAATACCCCTGGAAAATCCTCACTCACCAGTTGAAACCTCCTGTATTTAAATGGAAGCTCGAATGATTCACTGTACCAAACGTCTGAGCATAAATGAAAATTAAAACTCTTCTAGGTTTGCCTTAGCATGTGCCCACATAGGAGCTTTTATTCCTGTTAAAATATAGAATTAAAGACACACCTTGTACATATTTGCACATATGTACCCAAACAGGACAGGGGACGAAGAAGAGAAGTGATAAAATCATCAATAAACCCCCACCTGTTTCTGTAAATTTAACTTCTCTTCAGACTGTATATTTTAATTAGACTAGAACAGCATATCTAAACGCTGTTCTTACTAACTCTGGTTTGGAAACAAGTCTAAAACAAGTCACTGCACCAGTACATTAAATAAATCCTTGCCACCTGGACTTCCAACACTTTCACTGCTCAGTTTGCTTCAGCTGATATGTAATTCTCAAAGGTAAATGAAGAAAACAGCAAAGGTGGAAAAATCAGGTTTTGATGAGAGGTGCTACGTGTGGTGCTACACTTCTGTGTCCTGATTACTGGATTACCAGTGTCTTGTCAGTGAAATACTCTGTAGTTGTAAATAGTCCCGATAAAGCATCCTAGTGGCAAACGGGGATCGATATCAAGAAGTTAGATCCTTGAGTTAGGTCAATGTAACAAAATACGGACAAAAATAAACATACTTTCAAAAAAAAAAAAATAATCCTTCTCATAAATATATTTACTGTGAAAACTATTGTGAGGAGTTGTGTGTGCATGTTGCCTTTTAACACACAAAAGGCAGTACTGTCTTAAAGGTGGGAAATCCAGCGCCTGAAGATGGTTTTGATCTGAACAGGCCTTGATGCCTTTGTGTCGATCAATACATTGATGCCTCCTGGCCAAATGGGAATGTTCCCTGAAGAAAACAGTTCTGATTCTCACAGAGCAAGAGTCAGAGTGATTAATAAAATGTTTTCCACTTGTGATCATCTGTATATTCACAAAGTTTCCGTTACTGATGATTTCACCAACCATGTCAATATTTGCCTTCTTTGATGTTTGACTCTTCCTCCAGGACAGAAGAGATCTCTGAAACACTGCTCTGATGAAGCTAATGAAAGTTCAAATACAAAACAACAGGTTTAAAACGGACTTCGTACTTGGTGGTTTTTTTCCCCTCTTTTGGTTTACACAAGACAACAAGACTAGGAATTCGGCCTGGAGAAGGATTGCCGTGTACAGTTCCAGTAGCCCTTTTGAGCCTAAATGGCATCAAACCATAAACAACAAAATTCCTTGGGCCAGACAACACTGTGAGGCAGCAGAACCCAGGTTTGAACTACAGACACGAAAGGCAGTTTACACCAAACAAGGCTGTATATTCCACTCTGTCTTCCACACTCATTGCTCGACACTTGCTCTTCCCTTCTGCTGCGTGTCCTGACACAGAACGGCCGATTCCCTTCCAACGACACCACTTGTATTTCAGAAAGACAGAGGAGGCTTCCTCTAGTGCAAGCTTCTGGGTGAAGGGAACATTTTCTCAGGTGATTGCTTTTTGTCAAATTTCATTTGGGGGCCTAGGTTCCTGTTAACAGATATTAGGAGATTTGGATTCCGTCCTGTTATTCTTTCGTGGACCTGTTTCCCTAACGAGTATTGCACGCAGATCAGTTGTAGATGTGGCTCTCATTTGGTGCAATTTAGATATCACTTAATATAAAACTACATTAGACTTCAGTGTACTTTGAAATAAAATCACTTACTCGACTGACTTCCCTTTTTCCTCCCTGTGGCCTATGAAATATCTATTGATATGGCAGTGCTGATCTGCAGCAGTTCTCCCTGCTGACTTAGGCCAGCAAGCTGCTCATGAATCTAGCAGATGTTTCAGTTGTCTAGGCCAATGGAAACCTTATGGACCCCTTTTTCTTCATCTCCTCCCAGGAGCAAATGTTAGTACAGCAGATATCTGGATGTGTGCCATGCAGCAGCAGAGACAGGAAAAAGCTGCTGTGGCTTTGCTAAGTGTGGTGTTGTATAATGATTGTGTTTTTTCCCAGTCCTCTCTAAAAGGGTTATTTATAAATGCCATGTTCCTCAAATACAGCTCAACATAAAATCTGGGGGGTTTAAAACATATCCCTAGACCTGCCCTGTTGTGCTGTTGAACCTTAGATTAATACACAGGTGTAAGTTAGAAAGGTATGTTCATGTGTAAGACTTCTATTTCCCTGACCCTACAGATTTAGAAATGCCCAAATGCACGTTGCACTGAACGGCCTGCCCCTAACAACAGATGGTACAGACTGAGCAAGTGGAAACTGTTAAAGGGGATTTAGGAACAAGAAAATTTTTTTTTTTTTTTTTTTTAATTTTGTTTTGAAAATGGAACATTGCTCAGAGAAGCCATGGATACCCCACCCCTGGAAGTGTCCAAGGCCACGTGGGATGGGGCTTGGAGCAACCTGGTCTAGAGGAAGGTGTCCCTGGCCATGGTAGAGGGATTGGAATGAGATTATCTTTAAGGTCCCTTTCAACCCAGGCCAGCCTGTGTTTCTAGGATTCTATGACAATTTAAAGGAAATTATATTCCTGAATTCTCCAGCTGCTCTCAAAAGATGCTTTCTGAAAAATTATTTTTTTTCTTACTTGACTTCACCTTCACAGTAGATGGAAGGAAGTGTCTCTTATTCCAACTCTCCAAGTTCTTATTCTAGAGCTTGTTTCATTTTTTTTTTTATTGTGACCTCTGGATCTCTTTTATTTGTGAAAAGTTAACATGGGCTCTGTCATTTCTAGTGGTCTATGAATAAAACACTTCAACCCAATTATCTGAAATCACATTTCAGATATCACATTTATCTGAAATCCTTGCCCTTACTATTCTTAAAAGTAACGATTTTGTTGAACAAAAGGAAGCAGCAGAAAAATGTTTTCCAAATTTCTTCACTTTATGCATTCATGAGATGTATTTTTAGATTCATTAATCCTCTCTCCTAAGCCAGTTAAACTCTGACTCTTCAGAAAGGGACAGGACAGGTGTGAGGTCAATGGCAGAACCAGGAGCTCAGGGCTGACTTCTCAATTTCTGCAAGAGGCATTACCATTGTTTACATTATTATCAATGCCACCTGGACTGAAATCTTTGTTTCTTTTTCAATAAAACAGCCTGTAGTCCAACAGGCCCGACAGAATAACTTTATTCATCAATTACTTTCAATTAGAAAAATTGCATATTTCTTAGGAAATAATTCCAACTCCTCACAGCAACAAGGATATCAACGCAACGATTCAAATTCTTTTGTCTTCCCTAAAATCATATTTTGGTATGTAGTCTTGAAAAGAGAATTCCTTACAGATATGAAATGAGAATCACAGTTAAAATAACTACATTCAAAAGGCAAAGAATCAAGTTAATCAGCTACATATAAATACTGTCACATTTGTACATCTAAGCCCTACTTAAAAAAATATTATTTTTAATTAAAAAAGGTCAGACTCAGAGGCTACAGTAACTATAATTGCTTTAGTATAGAAAAGTTTTGGTGACTTTCACAACATGTGATACACAAGGGCTCTCTGCAGTAACACTTTTTTTAAAATCCACTGGAATGTAAGAAATCAGCAAGTATATTGATATGTGCATTAAAGTAATTTTCTAGATCAGTGACTTGATGTCAGTAATGGTTGACTAGATTCCCTACTTGGCTATAAGAATATTTTAGTTGAAACCTTTTATTTTATAATTTACTGAATTATTCTAAAGGTTATTTGGTACCTAAAAAAATGTTGACTTGAGTGAGTTTCTTCTAGAAAACATCAATTATTCTGCACATGGTTGAAAAAATGTTTTCTTGATTTAAATCTGCAGGATAGCCAAAAATTCTGTTCCTAGTCACATTACCACGCTTCTTGCATTTTTACACAAGAAACTGATGCAAATATGCTGTTTTCCAGGATTAAATCATACTATTGTGTCCCGACCAAACGGCAGGAGTGCTAACTTAGGTATCTTTAAAGCCCATCGAGGTAAGTCCCGGCTGTGGAGTGACCACATATCAGAGAGAAAAAAAAAAAAAGTGCAGAGCCGCTGAAGGTTTGCTTGCTGAATGACAAGTATCTTTGGAACAAGCTTTAATCTTGCCAGTGTGGGCGACAGCAACCCAAGCTGACATATCCAGACCTGGTTATTACCTGAATCAGTGCCACACTCACACACCCGGACTGAAACGAAACTCTTGAGTTCACTCAGGGGCGCTGCGACCAGAGGCAGGAAGAAAAACCACTGAGCCAGTGAGGGTGAGCAGCCCCCTCTTAGGGATCTTGGAGTCAGAAGCACCAATATTCCTAAAAGGAACATATGGGGCGGCCACAGGTGTCCTTAATCACCCCAAAGGGGGAAATATTTGCAGGACTAACAAAAAACGCTGCTTTGCAATTAGGGAAATGCAAAGGAAGGAAGAATTTCTCAGTCGCCTCTATTAATGTATCGCTGCCGGCTGAGCAGCTTTGCAGCTTGCGAGCTCCACAAACGCATGCAACAAAGACGTGATTCCTCTTGCAGTCAGTTCTAGAGAGTGTTAATTACATTAGCACCGACTGCTGATGGTTTTATTCACAAGAAGAAAAGGCAAACATGAATTAAAATGCCTTAAAGTATACTACCAATTCATTTTGAAAATGTAGGGGGCTTACAAAGCAGAAATCTCCCACTCAGTAAGGAATTAATTACACAGCAGAGGAGGATATCTGATAAAATTTACCAGACTGATTTACCAGCTTCATTATAGAGATTTTTAAAATCTTTTTAACAGTTACAATAACTAGAGTAAACAGGGAAATATATTGCCCCATTAGGGAAATGTAAATGTCACAGACCCCATTTGCATACCAGGGGAGGGCAGGAGAGGGGAGGAGGAGACACAATGACTAACATCTGTTGCACAGATTGAGATAACTAGACTTTCTCTGGACAGCAGAGTGCATTTCTCAGGTGAAGAAACGAAAGAGCAACACAATGAATTGATGTGCTTTGAAGTGCAGGAATGTAAGTTAAATATGAGTTTCTGAACTTCTGAATTTTACAGTAAGTTTTTAAAGTACATTGCAAACAACAGACACTTGGGTTCAGGTCTCAGAAGGAGCATAATCATTTTAGTGGCTTTCAATCACAGTATGTTCTGAGTAAAATGAGTAATTTTTTTTTTTTTTCTAGCTGGTCTTTCTTACTTGTGTAAACCTACACAGTAGAAAATGCAACATGAAAATTTCTAAATCTTGCTTACATTCAATGCCTGCTTACATTCAACTAATTTTTTTTTCTTTCTGTTTGCACAAGGCACCTCGTTCTTGGCATTCATCCCCTCAGCAATCAGAATCCCAGCTTGAAATACCATATATGAGGGGAAGGTAAGAGAACTGATTTTGCTCACCAAGTGCCTTTGCTTTGAGTATCAAGACTTCTGTATTCTCAAGACTGTGCACTTGTTTATATACACTGACAAAGAAAACAAGCAAGTGCTTAGAACACAATGCATTTTATTAACATTGTTACTGCAAATTTTATACCCACACATGTCTACAGTTTCGCTGCACAGGCTCCTTTGACTGCAGCCATTATAGAGTAACTGGTCTTGTGGTGAAGCTAAGAATATAAAGATTTGAGAAACATTTCATTTGGGAAAGGTAGCTGATGATGCAGTGAGCATTTTCTGTGATGAAGTCATACCAGTTTAAAAAGAGTGCATGAAGTTCTATGTCTCTGAGCACAGAGCACGTGAAACAACAGAGAAGGTGACTTTGCTCATGATTCAAATCTTTTCTCAGTCAATACTCAGCCTGCAGGCATCTGTCAAACTTGGACTCTTTTTTTTATTTTCAGTCTGTAGCCCAGTGCTTAGTGCTTTCTCTTCAGAACAGGCTGTGGGAAGTAGGTAACTGCTACAGGACCAAGTCCAACAAGGGCTCATTTATACTGTTTCTCCATTTCTGACCTAGAGCAAGCACAGCTCTCTCCACACCATACCCCAATTTGCAGTGTAACCGTCAGTTTTACTGATCTTCCTGAGTTTCCTTCATAGAACCACTTACAGATTATTGAGATAAACTTGATTCTATCACCAGTGTATATCTTCCATACCTGACCTTTGGGCCAAGCAGTTGTGGAGTAGAGATCACTGCCCTCTCCAACACTGTTACATCACTTTTTTAAACCATCCTAATTTCAATAGTTATGTAACCCCAATTTCAAGAAGGTACAGCAAAATCCATAACAAGTTCTTTCTAAACCCTCAGTAAAAACCTAGCTTCTCTATGGTCTTCTACCTCTTGATATTACAAGTGCTGTTTTACTCACTTTTAGATGTTGCTCCTTCTGCTTGACTCTGAGAATCAAAGGAACAGAAAGAATGATAGGCAATGAAGACACCTTTTACCATCATGCATTGAATAAAAAAGCCTCAGCGAGTTCTCCTGGGCACCACAGAATTATAGTCTCATGCACCTACGAATCTTTCTTATAGCATTGGTTGGACTTCCCATTCTTCAGTTCTCCCAGAATAACATCCACTGATCAAAAAGGGACTTACCAAGACGGTAATGCCAACACAAGTCAAAAGCCAGAAGAAACGTAGCTTGCTACGATACAGACCATGTCTAAAAAAATCAGGGGCGTAAAAGAGGATTTGATCTTCTCAATTAATCTGATATAAAATTAAACCATGTCTAATTTAGATGTCCTTCCATTTAGAATTTATACTTTCTGCCATCGAAAGCAGTTGCCTCGAGGCCTTTTGTCAAGCGTGCTTCTCATGCGTGACAGGCTTGGATCAGTAAGTCTACCTGCCTTACTCTGCCATTGGCAGCAGAGTCTAGAATGTCTCTGCTGCTTTTCTTGAGATGCTTATTTCCCTTGCCAAGCTCTGCCTCCTGCACCCTGTGTGCTGCTGTCAGACCGGCCAGATCCTGAACCGAGCCTGCGAAATGGTTGGGCTTCAGCAGTCCCAGCCTGGCTGGCAAACAGCTGAATCAGTGCAACTGAGGTCACGAGGACTGGGAAGAACTTCTCTTATATCAACTTGCAAGAAAGAAAATCATCCCCAAACCACACATCTGTGATTTCCTGTGCGCAAGAGATACTAAGGTGCAAACAGACGCATATAAATGAAACATGCACTGAAATAACAATGCAGTGTGATTACAAAAGATGACTCAAAACCCAGCCAGAGTTCTCTTAACATTACACTAAACTCACTTACAGAAACAACTTACAACAATATTTCACAAAGGAAGTTTGCATATTTAAAAGGACAAGAATAACTGTCTGGCTTGTAGTTAAACATAATTCCGCCCTATGTTTTCACGGAAAAAAAACCCAAGGTAAGTGTTACAGTCTCCAAACAAGCCCATTTCTCTCCCACTGAAACACTCCAACATTATTTACACTGCTCCTGGGGAATTATTTTGAAATAATAAACTCACTGCAGCTAGTTCATCTCATTCCACATGCATGGAATCTTTCTTTTCTAGGAGTATATACAGGTTGTCAAATGTCCTCTGTAGAAACAGCCTTTAATGGCTTTGCTTTGGGGCAAGAGGGGAAAAAACCAAAACTAGGCCTTGCTTTTGTTTTCAGCAAAAAGCCCTTATATATAGCTCTTGTAGAACTGCACTGGCCTCTAAAGAGTTGTTTGTTATGTTTTGTTTCTTAATTCATCTCAGCTTTAAAACAGGCAGAACAGCTCCACCCAAATATACTACACGGAAAAAAAAAAATCTTCAAAATAAATGGAACTGCTCCAAGAAAAAATGAAAAAAAGGTGAGAAAATCAACAACTAAAATGATAAATTGGGATTTGCAGAAAGATGTCCAATTTTTTATTCAATCCATATGGGGAAAAAAATGTATATGTGTATATATATATATATATAAATACACATATGTATATACGCACACACACATATATATACAAATATATGTATATATGTATATAAAATCCAAGTGATTCCAAGAGCTGGAGCTTCAATAAAAGAGAAAACAAACAGAACACCAAACAACATGAGACTTGTCACAGGACAGCAGGAGATAAGAACTTTCTTCTTCAGATACGAATGAAAATGCAAAAGAAACAATTGCATGTTGCACCACTGCTGCACTCTCATTCTTTTGTTCCAAAAGCCACACAAGACGCACTAAGCTGCTGATACAAGGACAGGCAAAGCATGAAATCTCTATGCCAGTCTGTATTTGAGAACTAGTACAGCGATACAGAAGACTCACTTGCTTTTGACTGCTCTAACTACTGATGTTACAAATACTCTTGCTTCAGGCTTCATATACAGAAGGACAACATCACAGGGAAGAGAGGGGAAAAAAAATAAAAAAGTCAACAAAACCAGCAGCCCCTCTCACCCCCCAAAGCAATATCACATTTGTTTACATATGGGAAGTTCTGTTTCAAAAGCCTGGAACAAAATGTACAGCAAACCCAGTGCTTGCAGCAAGCCCTGCAAGCTTGTGCAGCACAGACACTCCGTTCACATCCAGCTGACACAGGACTTCGGGAAAATTAGGTGGAGGCACGTGGGGGTAAGGTATTTCTGCTTTTGCTACCTAGAACACAGTATGAATTTTTTTTTCAGTATGGATAAATGCTAATACAGTTATTGCAAAAGCGATACTAATCAAATTTTTGCTCCCAAATTACAGAAACCGTAGAGATCTCAGGAAACGTAACACAACGTCCTAAGAGCCATGGGGAAACCGTTCCAATAAGAAGCTGAACTCCCTCCCCTTCACTGCTGGAACTAACATTTGCAAGCCCTGCCAGCAAAGAAAACAAACTTTTTTATTTGCTCTCCCTCATATGCTTACAGATGACTGGACCAAAAGCATTAAAACAACAAATAGAGGTAAAAAGTGGAAGGTAACCTTTTTAGCACTTTTTAAAGCTGCCCTGTGTGGCTGTGCTATTAAAGACGAGGTAGAAAAGCTATACCCATCCTCAAACACACTCCTGAGAAGTCAGAAAAAGTTTTGCTGGTGTGTGATCATACACAGATTAATGACTTCAGAAGGTTAAGTCAAGGAGATGGTAAGAGCTAGTTCTACCCCATCCTCCAATTTCCATTCATGGTGTAAGGCTTCAGTTATTATCACTTAAAAATAGCTGAGAGACCACATTACCCAAAAAACCTCAACATTAAAAACATCTAAGTGTAACATCAGAAAGGAAAGCTGGACTAAAATGATACTATGTCTTGCAGACAACACTGGAGAAATGGAATCTTGTGAAGAGGGAATCATAAGGCAGAGAAGCAGAGCAACTGAACTGGACTGGAGACAGAGAGAATATTTAAATCATTGCTTTGGGCAGACTACCTGAAGATAACTAAAACCTCAGGAAGGTGGAGAAAAAAAGATCGTGACAAGAAGTCTGAACAGCAATGAGCAATTTTTAATTAGTCTGTAACACGCCTAACTTGGCATGTGTGGGAGAGGCCTAGTTTCCAAAGGGCAGATCGTAGTATTGGCTGAAAAACTGAAAACCACTAGTCAATTCAAAATTTCTAGCTGAAACAGCTTAGGTGTGAAGAAGGCTTTAAAAACAAAGAATAATAGGTTAAAGTATAGTGATCATTGGAATTGAAAAATAAAAAAAAAATCAGTAGGGAGAAAATTGGATCAAGAGAGAGAAAGCTGAAAGTGAGAGTGCTTTCAACACATCAGAGAGTGCTTACGTGTCAACACCAAAATATGTCCCAGAAATGCATCCATTCTGATGACTTTCTGTTTAAAAAAAATAACTTTACACTCTGATATGCCAGACAGGAACATTGTAATTTTTTTAGAAATGCATTTCAGATTATTTTTTTTTTTAAACATTGCTTTTTACATTTCATAATTCCTAAATTCCCAAATTGCATAAGAAATGCTAAACAAACTAACAACAAAGTATAAAAGAAAATTTTTAAGTTTTAGCAAACTAAAGCATTTTTAAATTACCTTGTTTCAATTTGTTTGGTTTGGGTTTGGTTTGTTGTTTTTTTTTTCTCCTTGATACATCACTGAATTTTAAGGATGGAATACCTTTCAAATATTTTGAATAAAAAAATTATTTTTTCTAAGATACACTATCTTAATGTAAAACTTTACAAAGAAAAAACAAAATAAACCACCACACCTTAATGAGTTCCACAACATTCATTTTCATGTGTAGTCTCAAGTTGCAGCAATAAAAGAGAGATTCTCAAAACACAAAGTCTATCTACATCTCCCTCTTACAGGTCATAGGAAATAACAATAAATTCTTTAAGTAGAAGCATAGAATAGACTATACTAAGGTTTCTAAACCAATTTTCATTCTACTTCAAGTTGGGTGTGGAGGGAATTGGCTAATAAAAAGTCTTACACACAAAACCCATTAAAGGAAGGCTTATTTCCCCAAAAGTGGGTCAGGAACAATTTCAACCTTGTTAAGGGGATGTGGAAACAAAGATTGTTGAAACAAGCAATGCAAGAAAGAGATTTTAAAGTCCTTTTTTTGTACCCAACCCGTAAGTTTAACAAACAAAATTTAAAGGATCAAAGCTAGCCTATTATGAAGCATTAAATTATCTCCACTGAAAGCCATAAATTATGTATGGAGCAGGCATATTTACTAGTGCTGCTACTAATGCAGAACACCTCTGAATGAGCACTGACTGGTGAATGTCTCATGTTCTTTTATGATGAATTATGCAGAAAGCCCCAACACCACACCTAAGGTGCTGGAGCTCATGTACACGAGTGCTTCAGAGTCACAGAATAAGGGGGAGACAGAAATAAAACCTTTTTCCTTTTGGTCAGGTCCAATGTTTCATGAAGATTTAATTGCCACTAAGACAAAAATTATTCTACTGAAAAAGTCAGACAAAATTGTCTTCTCCACTTCCCATTTTTTTATTTCTCTCCTCACTCCCCTCAGCACATCTCCTTTCTTCAAGTGATGCAGCCGCATAAAACTTTGAAGTACGGACTGCAGTGATGCACTAAATTCATGAAGAAAAAAAAGCATCTGAGAACGTAAGAACCAGCATGTATATTTGAATATTTCCTCCACGATGAACAGTTAATTTTCAAAAAAGAAAGCTTTTGCTTCTTTCGGAACAAAGGATGATTTCAAAACAAGTTCATTTATATTACAGACTCAAAGAATTTGAAGTCCTAGTGATGCGTGGGGAATGTCTGTATGGCCCAGTGAGGCACGATGCATCAGCTCTTCCCTGCTCCAAGGCAGTGACATCCAGCAGCCACCTGCTAAGCTTTTATCCATGTGCCTACACTGCTTGGATGCATAGCTGTGCCCGAGCTATAGTGTTTCTGACTCAAGACCCAAGTCAGTATTTCTTTCTTGGTTGCCTCACTGAACTCCACAAATTCCTGAGTGCAGGGATTTTTAGTAGACAATCAAAACCAAGTGCAGGTTTTCCCATCCAAGTCTGAAGCACGTCAGGAGAGAGCAGTGTGTGTTGAGGGACAAAGAAGGACTCATCTGGCTTGTTCCAGAAGGTCGGGAATATGAGATTAGGCTAAACCCCCCACCCATACAGTCATTACAAGCCTGCTTGTTTGCCTGCTACCTGTGTGGACACATGGCTGTGAACAGTTTAGTATTTCCTAAAACAGAATGATGAAAATCTTCAGGCAAGCCATCAGATTCGACTAAAAATAGGGTGAAACACACTTGATATGCAACTTGCCTTAATATAGTACATGAGGAAAATATGAAGTGCTGCTAAACGATACAAATCCCACCCACCCCACCCCACACCCCAAATACTTAAAGTGGCTCTGATTCCAGCTAAAATATCATAGAGTCATACCATAGAAAGGTCTGGGTTGGAAGGGACCTTAAAGATCATCTAATTTCAACAAACCCGCCAAACCCCCCTACTACAGCAGATCAGGTTGCTAAGAGCCCCATTCAGCCTGCTCTTTAACACTTAGAGGGATTGAGCATCCACAGCTTCTCTGGGCAACCTGTTGCAATGCCTCACCACCCTCACAATAAAGAACTTTCTCCTAACATCTAATCTAAAACTGCCCTCTTTCAGTTTAAAGCCGTTACCAGTTTAGGATTGCCCCAAACCGGCTGTAGGACCTTGCCCTTGGCCTTGCTAAACTTCACGAGTCTCACACAGGCACGTCTCAAGTCTGACACGCAGGGCATCCCTTCCCTCCAACGTGTGTGGACTCCACCACACAGCTTGGTGTTGCCGGCAAACCCACCGCGGGAGCGGAGGATCCCTCTGTTCTTGTCAGTGACAAAGGTGTTAAACAGCACTGGTCCCAAACCTCACCCCCAAGGAAGGCCATTTATCACTGGTCTCCACTTGGAAATCGAGCTGTTGACCACAACTCCAGCCAATTCCTCACGTCTGGAGCAGTCCCTCCATCGAATCCATGTCACTCCAGGTTAGAGACAAGGGTGTCATGAAGGACAGCAAAGGCTTCGCACAAGTCCAGGTAGATGTTGCCAGTTGCTCTTCCCTCACCCACCAATGTTGTAAGCTCATCGTAGAAGGCCATCAAATGTCAGGCATTAATCTGCCCCTTATTGAAGCCCTGCTGTCTGTCAGCTATCACCTCCCTATTTTCCATGTGCCTTAGCAGAGTTACCAGAAGGATCTGATCCATGACCTTGCTGGGCACCGAGGTGAGCCTGACGGGGCTGCAGTTCCCTGGGTTTTCCTTTTTCTCTTTTTTAAAAAATGGGGGTTGTATTTCTTTTCTTTTCTTTTTTTCAGTCAGTGGGAACTTTACCAACCACCACAACTTCTAAAATATAATGGCTTAGCCACTTCATCTGTCAGTACCCTTAGGACCCATGGATATATGAAAGTATTTTTCAGTCCTTGTACTATTTGAAAAACCCCAAGTCTTTTCTATTTACTTAGACCTATACAGAGGTAAAAATACATAAATTTCTTCTTCTTTTCGCACCGAAGACACTGGTTTAGCACTGCATTTTTTTTTTTCCCCCAAACTTCTCATTTAAAGCAGGTGGTTTAGTTTTCAAATCTTCAGGGAAAAATATCCATCTTGGGCTGAAACTTTATCTTCTCAATTCAGGAGAGAGGATTCATTTTTTTTCTCCTAAAGAAAGTTATAAACCTCATCTTGAAGTCTTTGAAGATGAAATGTATTTTCCCCATGCTCCTAGCTCCAGCAATGGCCTAGAGATTTAACAGGAAAGTAGGTCATTAGAGTCCCAGATACTTTCTTTGACATAACTAAATGACATTTCTTCTGGAATCCAAATGTCATTTTTGCCCTTTATTCTTAGAAAAATAGATGTCAATCCCCACTAGAAAACAGTGCAATCATTACTTTTTGATAGAAAATTTAAATCAATGGAAAATAAAATAAGTTGGAGGTACTGCTTCTTTTCAGCTTCTGTTTCATATCAGTTTTCTAGGTTACCTGAGCTGCCCAAGCCTCTTTCAGCCAGCCAGTCTTTTCTGGTCAAGAACAAACCTGGAAGTATACAAAGCAGCACGTGTGCATTTTGAAGGCCAGCTCACCAGCGAAAAAAAATTCTGCTAGGATGTTTCACCCTGATTTAGAGAAAAAACAAACCTGGCATTTTAGTGAACTTTCATGCTACAATCTGACTTCACGTTGTAATGCATTCAACAGCCACACAAAGCATAATGACTACATTACCATACTGCAGATAAGTGAATAGCAATGTCTGAAACACAAAGCTCAACAGGTTTCAAGTCTAAATGGGCTAATTTCAATCACAAGCCACCCTAGTTGAGAGAGCCTTGTCTTTCTTTTCACTGGTATCCTCCTGATGCCAACCCATATCTCTCCCCCAGCACAGTGTTTCTCCTCTAAGAATCCCCACTTCTCCCACACACATTTTAAGTGTGGCTGTGAAATTTTACAGATTGATTGGCATTTTGTGCTTTTCTATTATGCTCCCCCAGGATACACAATTTATGCCTAATAGAAGCTCACATCACACAGTCAAGGAAACAAAGCAGAGAGAAACAGGGAAACAATGTGTTTTCACAAGGCCTTAATACTTGAGTGACACAAGTGACAGAACAACACTGAAAATGGAAAAAAAAAAAATTACCAAAAACGCCCTAGGGCCTGGTGGCAAGCCAGGGCATGGCATAGCAGGAAAAATTCTGAAATGCAAATCAGCATGGAAGCTGAAAGATCTGAGCACTAGAAATATGGTTTAGTTTAATTGATATGTAAAGTCTGTGTTTAGCATTTACTTAAAAATCCTCTCCCCCTTAATTCAGTGCTTTCTTCCTCTTTCAGAAGTTCCTTCCTCCCATCACTCTTCACACAGGTCCCAAATATATCAAACTCGTGTTTTCCCTTCTTTTCCGTAACACGTTTGGAGGTTTCAACCTCTGACCCCAGCGTAAAGAAGTGAAACACTGGCATACGGGCTTTGACCAGAACCCAGGGGAAAGGTTCAGACAAATTCCTCTGTAACTCCAGCAGCACAGAACAGAGCACCTACAAACAACTCAACAAGATCCGCACAGTCACATGGACCTGTCTTTTCTATAACTAGAATCCTGCTAATGAAAATGTAGGGAAGTCCTTAAAAAACCTCCTTTTGGAAGTTGTCTCGTAATGTTGATCTATTGCAGGTTCCAGTGCTGAGCTACTGACCTTCTAGAAACTTCTGCCTTCATCTCAAACCAAGGAGCTAAAGAAATTAAGTCAGCAGCCTTGCAAAGAAATACGTTCTGGCATTAGCACAGCAGACACAAAGATCATTCTGGAGTCTCCATTACCCACGTCAAGTGTGCTAATCTGGACGTGCTCAAGTGCCTTGCTTTGCTAAAGACAAAACCTCTTCCCAGGTCTGACTGACAGTATTGAGTCCAACTCCCGGCCCTGCACACGACCACCCCAAGAATCACACTAAGTCTCTGAGAGCGTTGTCCAAACTCTTCCTGAACTCAGACAGGCTCAATGCTGTGACCACTTTCCTGTTCCAGTGCCCGACCACTCTTTGGGTGAAGAACCTTTCCCTAATATCCAACCTAAACCTCTCCAGACTCAGCTTCAGGCCATTCCCTCGTCTCCTGCCCCTGGTCCCCACAGAGCAGAGATCGGTGCCTGCCCCTCCTCTTCTCCTCACAAGGAAGTTGTAGCTGCAGTGAGCTCTCCCTCAGTCTCCTCTTCTCCAGCTGAACAGGCCAAGTGCTCTCAGCCTCTCCTCATATGGCTTCCCCTCATTTTAAGTGTGCTTCCCTGATGCTGGACCTTCCTAACTTAGATGGTTTCCCAGATCCCAGAAACTTGTAAATTCTCAATGGAGCTTCAAGGCCCACTTTTTCTCCCAAGCTTTTGAAGAGAGAAAAAAGCCAAAGATCAGAGGAATTATATCATGCCTGCTCTGGAAAAGCATTTTTACTAGTCTGCTTTCGGGGGAATATTTATTGTTTGAGTGGGATGGGTATTCCATTATGATAGTCATTACAAAAATTAAATTCTGTAAGAGAAGCCCAACCATGGGAGGAAAGCCTATTCATCCTTTTAATTTCTGTACATAACTTTATCTGAAAAGAAGCAAAAATTATTAGCTCATTAGTTTTAAACACTTGTAAATTCCTAAAATGCCAATGGACATCAATGCAGGGATTGATAATTCTCCCTAATTTCTGAGCTGCTACTTGGGAAGCATTAACTGACACACTTTACATTTTCAAAAGTCAGTGACAGATAAACACAATAAGTACTATTCCCCAAAACAAATGATAACTGTTACTTCTGAAATAAACTGTGTCATGAAACAAAGGGATTTCCAATGACAGATATTTTGAATGAAAAGCAAACTAAAAGAAAAGCAAAAATTTCTACCTTGAGACCTCCAACTAAAATCAATCCTTTTTCTCCTGATGCACCACACACAGCACGTGGAATGTGCACGCATAGAAATGAGAATAATTATTAGAAAAACCACACAAATAGAAAAGCCACCCCTCACAAAAGAAGAAGCGTTGCAGTACTCTCAGTAAGAGTTAAGAAAAGTGAGGCTGCGGGAAACCAGTTGGATGTGTTCCATCGTGCACAGGCACTGATATAAACCAGGAGTCTAATCTTTGCTTGCACCACCTCAACCAGCAGGAGGAGGAAGGCCAGGATTTGGCAAAGTGACAGTGACTTCCAACAGCAGCTCTAAGGCACATGGGGACCTGCAAAGCCCAGGTAGGACCTCTACTGTTGGCTGCTGCCAAGGATGTTAATTCAGAATCAACAACTTCAGGCAAACACTGCATATTTCTCTCCATCTGTAGTGATCCACCAGATCCTCTGGTCAATAGATCAACACGAACCATCCCATGACCCGATTTTTTGAAATGGTACTGTGTGAACAGCACAGGAAAAAAAAAAACCTCCCTGCAAAGTACTCTGCTCAAGCGTTTTCCACCACCTTTCCCTTATATGCAGTCCATCACTAAAATGTAAGGAAGACCTTGAAGTTATTAGCCCTTGAAAGAATCCCAGGGTAATGCTGAGCATAATGCCTACTTACAAAGAATCTAGAGATCCTTATGGAATTATGGTAGCACACATGAAAAAAGTCTTAGCTGATTGAGGCCTTTATGCCTCAACCAAGAAAGCGAGCTAATATTAATATAAAGCTACAAATGTTAGCAGTGATAGTAAATCCTCAGCCATTTAAACACCATGTGTTTCACTGACCGCTGTCCACTAAAGTAAAATAAATTCTTTGAAGATCTGATGTCACAGAGAGATTTAAGAAACAAGTCTTGAGAACCGAGCTAATGTGGAGAATCAGAGTAAGTCCTACGGTGTTCAGTAAAGGATTCGAGGAAAAAAAAAAAATCCCTTATATTTAAAGCACTTTCTCCACTTCCTTTGGTTATAAAAGCACTCTGGAACAAAGCTAAGCCCAAAAGAAAAGCCTATGCTTTCGGAAGTGTTTATCAACAGAGGAGTAAAAATCAGTGACCGTGGATTTACTGTAACCAACTGTTACCTTTTTTCTCTCCAGTATTTAAGCATAATCATCAAATTCCTTTTCTCTCTAAGACATTTCGTCTCAACACAAGTTGAGGAATTCGGAGAAGTTGACAACCTGCCTCAGAGCAGCAGCAGCTCCATCCAACTGCCAGATACTGGGCAATCATGCCCAGCAATTCCACAGCACGTTTGAAATACCACAAACAATTCTTGGGAACTCACTATATCCTTTTGATTGTACCTAAATTAACAGTCTGGACTCTGAAGCAGTGTTTTGTCTGGCTGGAATCTGAAAAATTACTTAACTGAGGCAGTACACAGCAATATGTGTCTGTGTCCTGCGTGTTCACGATACTTTCATATGGGAAATGCAATGCACTGCCTACAGAAATTCACTGCAGATAACCACAAGGGCTCAGTGCTTAATACCATGACCAGATTTACAACAGTACATCCATTCAAACAGCAAATAAAGGAACCACATTTCCAGCAGAGTTCTATTCAAGTATGGCAAGCTCTCCTAATACACTGCTTTTGACAGTCTGGTCTCAAACACTTAACAACCAAACGAGGGCAGACAAACTGGAAAAAAAAAAAAAAAAAAGCCAATCGTGTCT
>VXAY01001857.1:442723-460585 GCA_013399855.1 Oxyruncus cristatus
AAAAAAAAGGCAATTAGAATTCATTTTAGCCATTGTGGAGGGAAGAGTGGCCTATCTGAAAGCTGGGAATAAGAACTGGCAAAATGCTTTAGTCGATGATAACCAGGTCCACCTCAAAATGGAACATCCTTCCTGGAGTCCCTCTCCCACAACTGTGCTGCACTTCACAAGTGTGAAAACAAACATTATCTTGCTCCATCCCAAATCCTTCTACACTGGCTAAATAACTATTTAGTCAATAAATGACTGACATATTGGCTCAGTGTAGATGTCTCTCAAATGAAAAGGACACGTCAACAGCAATAGCCTGCCCCTACAGATATTGTTGCAGGGAGGCTTTGTACTTTCCTTTGCTGTTTCTGCGCTGTTCAAGTGGCTTCATTCCATAATGACCTGCAACTTTAATGAGCGTGTTACTTTACCACAACTGTTCACAGTGCTTTTTACATCTGTTCTGGAAAACATACAAAAATAAAACGCATTAAAAGCAGTAAAGAGGACATATATGCTTGTCAAACTGCTGCTTCCACCGCTGCTCCACCTCAGAAAGGAAAAGCTGATTCATATTTTCCCCTTAGTACATAGCAGAACTTGGGACCTTGAATGGAAGAAGGATTCTGGCTGGAACCATAGTGGTGAGCATTTGGACTGTGTGCACACGACATCACGTGGAAATCTCAGCTGTCTCAATATTGGAAAGGTCTTACAGATTCTAGGGCCGAGTATTCCCCAAATATAATTGCGAAGGGTGCAAGTGAGCAAATTTGTTAAGAACTATTATCATCATAATGATTCCAGCTTTTTCCCTCTGAGGATCAGCTGGAGTTTTTAAGGAAAAAAAAAGTGTAGAAACATATTTTGTGAATCTTCTAAAAAACCCCTCTACAACTCAGACAACTGTTTTCTCTCACAAACTGGCAAATGACATATATAAAATAAACTTAAGTAGATATGCATGGGTTTTTTGAGAGTCTAGAGTAATTATACTGCTTCATGTTATCTGATGGAAATATCTGTGAAATAACCTCATATCTTATCTAATGTGAACTTTTGAATGTAAGAAGACTTAAAAAAAAAAAAATCAACAAAACCGAACACATTGAGACTGAACATGAAATTGAAAATACCATATTCTTTTCACCAAAACAGAACCTGAAGAAAAGATAACAATTTCCTATCTAAATTCATTTCTCAAATACCTGCTCCTGTGTAAGTGTTGACAGCAAAAGCGTGCAAGGTAAAGCAATGTTTCATATGTGCCTTCACAGTCCTTCTGCACTCTTAATATGGTAGTTCCAAAAATGTTTTGTTTTTTATTTTTCTGAGCACTGTCTTCACAGACAAGCACCAAATTTTGTTCTTCATCACCACTTTCCTCCCCCTCAGAAGTGCTGAATATGAGAAAACTCAGACTTCCATGAGAAATCGCGGAGGAAAACTGTGGCCAACATAGGGATGAAATCCACACATTTCATCCTCACAGGTCTAACCAATGGACAGGATTTAATCACTGGAAAAAAAGCACTGGACCTCCTGTGTTATATTCTGGTAGCAGTGACTAAACTACAGGGGAGGGAATACCAAAGAGACAGTAAAGGAATGGTTATTAAGGCTTCATTAGCTTTGTTGTTCTCTCCAAAAGGTGCTTTTAATACCTTAAAGTGACATATAAACGTTCTGCCCTTAGAAGTTGAAACTGTATTTTGAATAAAAACATCATAAGATTTTACAAAGAAGAGTTCCTCTATTTCAATGGCACTGGCATATCTTAAAAATTTCAATCAGGCTTCAGATCACACTATGCTACTACAACAGTCTTGGTAAGTTTTTTGTAATGACCTTGTAGTAAAGGTGGAATATGACAAGCTTTTATTTTTACATGTCTCAGGGGTGAAAGCTTATCACCATAAATAAATGCTCCTCCAAACTACTGCGAGTTATGGAGTTTCCCCAGGCTCTACACTGGATTCACACTTTCAAAATCTATACACTTCCACTAGTTTTTAGTTTTTGCCATAATGTTGCAGTGTGGCGTTTTTTGCAGGTGGACACCCTGAGTTATCCCTCCCTCAACAAAGAAAACTCTGCAACAGCAGAGCTAATACCTGACTGATGTCAATAACTGAATAGCTCAGAACTTTGTGAAGGTAATGCAAATAAGAAAAATAGCAGTGTTTGGGTCTCCTCTGGGTACATTTATTTCATCCAGTTCCTAACATGGACAGATGCTGCTGCTCCATGTTACTTGCTTGGTTCTAGTTTTGCCTTGAATGAGACAAATGCTTGTCTAATTACATGTACTGAAGAAAGGCCATGAAGTGGTGGGTTTAGACCCTGTAGGTCTTCCAATTGTGTTAATCATTTCTGATCAACACAGTTTATCCTGGTTTATATGGTTTTCAGTCCAAAAACTGGAATGAATGAAACCTATTATTTACCAATATTATTTACAAATACTTACCTATCATAGGATCACAGAATCAGCAGGGTTGGAAAGGACTTCCAAGGTCATCAAGTCCAAACCTAAATCCACTACCACCGTGGTTACTACACTGTGGCACTAAGTGCCACATCCAGTCTCAGCTGTATAGAGCAACACAATAAATTTTATCATATGCCGTAAGAAAATCCAGGAGATGGTTGGGTAGAACATGTACATTGATGGAAGTCTGATGAAGTCGGGAGAAACAAATAGATTCCCAGATAAAAGATAACATGAGTCATTGCACAGCTGCCCAGGCAATAACAGAGTATATTTGCACAACATCCTTCACGTGATCTCTCCTGATTCAAACTTCGAATAAGCTGATACCAATTTCACTGACATAATGAGAACAAACAAAATAAATCAAGTGAATAAAGTCCAGAGTGATCTTTGCCTGCTGGATAAGATGCATTTAGACAGTGTATCAACTGCTACGATGATTTATATTAGAGACTGAGATGTATGTTTTAGGTAGCGTTGTTAAAGCTAAATTTAATCTTTTGTTTAAAGAAGGAGTTTAAATCAGTCTCCTCTTTTAAAAGGAAGGCAGAAACAACATACCTCTGTATTTGTAGAGGAACTGACTGAAAGAAAATGTTTAACCCTGGAATTCAAAGACAAAGACAATTTTTCTGGGGATACGGGTGCAACACAAGTCAAGAAAAAGAGGCATCTCAAAAATCTCCTGCTTGTTCAACAGGCTAAAAAAATAGTCCTGTTAATATCAAACTTGTGAAGCAAATGAAATAGAGGTAAAGGCACACACAGTACTTAAAAGTGTAATATAAAAATAGAAAAAAAGTTTGAAGATATCTCCCATCAACAGGACTTCCTCTAGAAACCAGTTGTGGAGAGAGAATATAGCATTGTGTATATATAGACTGAATGGGTACAAAAGTATTGCTTCGTTAGGAGAAGCAGTGGGACTATGATATGAAGGTTATTTTCCTCTGAGAAAAATCAAAAATAGGGCTATGCAGCTAAAATGGGGCAAAGCAGCATGGCAGAAATAGCTACCAATGCAACACGGTTTTAAACAGATTGCATAGTAGGAATCCTGCAAAGTTAAGCCAGTTACATCTTTCCCTCTGCAAACAGTCTCCTCTTGGGAATCTTCTTGGAAGTGTTACCATTTCTAACCTGTTGGCCTCAGGAGCCTTAGGAACAGGAAGGAATGTTGTACTTCTCAAGATGCACACGATAAAGTGATCTTTCCGGAGGGCTTGTTTTCCCCTCCTACAACAGCAACTGGCCTTTACATTTATTTATTTATTTTTTTATTTTTATTTTTATTTTTTAGTAGGTTGCCATATTCATCCTCACTATTCCCAACTAAAACAAACAAACGAACGAAAAAAACAAACTAAAAAAAAACAACGCAACAACAACAAAAAAATCCCAAACCTCACCACGAAACAAACACAAAACCCAACAAACCCCACAACCAAAACTACCAGAAATTCCAGTTTGCATGTGGAAGGGTTATAAAGCCAAGTGCCTAACCTCATGAGTTTTGGGGCAGCTCTGGAAATAACTTTTTAACAGCAGATGACAAAGAGTATATCAAAGAAATGAATATGAGGAGCACAGAACTCCATTCCTCAAATAATTCCATTCAAATGAAGACACTTGGCCCCTCTCTTTCACTTCCTGACTGAAAATGGACACATCATTAGCAGATCTGGCAAGACCACAGAGCCTAGAAAACATTGCTAACTGCTGCCAGAAGATATTTGCAAAAATATTGCCCCCAAATTGTCACAATGGCCCTTCTTGAACAGTCAAGCCATCTTCAAGCTGGTGCTTTGCTAGAGGAAATGCTCATTTATAGGGATCAAGTTAAGCAAATCTCACCTGGTGCATTATGGAACAGTCCTCAAAATACTTACGCACTGAAACAATTCTGAGATTTTTCAGGTGGAATCTTCAGTTTCTGCTTCATCAAATTAAGTGCCACAAATGACCATTTTCATGTTTCATTTTAGCCCCTACCCTTTAAAACCCTTCTGAACTAGACTTCTCAGAAACACCACAAGTATCCTGTCCAAAACACGACTGTGCTGTGGCAGCATCTGCCTAGAGTAGTCCAAAGCAAGATCCATCATCCTTCTATGCAAAATCCAAGTATTTACCCCTTTGGGAGACCACAAAAAATCTCATGCACTTTCTTCTAGGTAACAGAAAATCTAAGAAAGAAAACCATGGTAAAACAAAGCAATCATAGTGCGAATCTGCCCTGGAGCTGCAACATCCTCCAGATACTTCAATTTGACTGGAAGGCTCTGAGCAACCAGATTTAAGTGGGTTTTACTTATTCAGTAGTTAGGTCTAGATGACCTGCAGACCAAATGACCTTCCAACCTAAATTAATTCTAAGTGCCACAAAGCAAGGGTGAAGTAGAGAGTTCAACAGCTGCTTTGCAGCGCTTAATACAAGCAGTCTCCAATAAAGTCTGAGAAAATACTTGAAAGGAAATAGCCCTGAATGCAATGTTTGAGAGCAAGGGCTGTAGTGGTCTCCTTGCAGACAATCCCACAAGAAGGGGGAGGGAACAGTTTTCCCGTGCTAACAATGCACAAACAAAAGACAGGGGGTCCCACAGAACACCACCTTCTAATGAGCTCAGGAAAACCTCAGATCTCAGGGCAGGCATGAGCCCCAGCTGCACCTTGCTTGAAAATGGCAGCACAAATTCCAGACTTTCAGAAGGGAAAGACAAAGATCCATAAATAAGCTCATAGACATAAAGGAGTGCTGGATTTAATCTCATAAGTACTGAAAGTGAGACTCCTTCTGAGAATTCTCTCAGTTGCAAACTGATGTTTCTGATGCCACATTTGCCTGTTAAGTGTGATACTTCAAAAGGATGAACAGAACCTTCTTTAATGCTTAGACAGAGCAACAAGAAAAGCAGTAAGACATCATTTACTTCATGTTTCCCACCACAGGAGATTATAAAATAGGTCCTACGCTTTAGATAAAAGGTAGAACTATTGCAGGACTGAATTCCTTGTGGGTATTCGGCACCAAAGGAAGAGCTGAAGACTTCTTGAAGGCACCGTGCAACCGAGCAAGGCAACTCCAAAGATAATGCATAGCACGGTGTCGAGCCTAGTTTATCATCCATAGCCTCAGCTGTGTGTTCAACATGCATGTGCACTTCTGAAATAAGGGTGTGTTAATGTTCCCAGATGAGGGGGGCCCACGAGTAGTTCTGACTCATTCTATAATTCCAGCGCCGCCAGGGCAGTTTCTGTTTGAATGGCAGTATATGGGTATGTGAAGTAATCACTGAACACATATGAGATTATGCTTATTTGTGCTGAAAATTTGCTCCTGTGGATGTGTTTTGGTTTTGCCTTTTTTTTTTTCTGTTAATTATGAAGGTTTTAAAGTCTTGACCCACCGTTTTACAGCATCACAGCTGAATATATAACAGTACAGAGCAAAACAAATTTCAAAGCATGCATAGGCAAATACATGAACTCGACTTTATTCACTCCCCTCACTCATGACACCCAATGCATGCAAAGTTTCTGAGGAAAAAAAAAAAAAAGCCATGCAAGGGTTTAAAAATAAATAAATAAATCTGAGCTGTATTTTAATTATTGATTTAACTGTACTAATACATAAACACCATCAGTGGGCTGTTTTTTCTGATTGTCATTATTGTTCTACATCTTAAGCTAAGCAATGTATATAACTGAACTTTACAAACATCCTAAATATGAGTTCTTAACTTCCAAAATACACCTAAACACGCACAGATATTTGCCTTAAAACCTGATGTTTAATTATTAGAAAACTCAATTTTATCTACCAGAAATAACAGAAAAAAAAATTATGTTTTCATGATTTTCTATGAAAATATATGTTCATACATAGAAATACATACACATACACATGCATGTATGGATTTATATGTATATGTAACTCAAAATACACCCCCTCAGGTTACATTTGCTACATCACTGCTTCTTTGAAATGCAGGAAATGGTTTACAGCACTGCTGACCTTACATGATTAGTTCTGAAAGGTTTATTTCTTTGTCACACTGATTTGTGGCAATCACCTTGCTGCTCTGAAGTCATGAATCTCTGTAGGTGTTATAGCATGCCTTTCTGTACATTGGTATGCTATCAGAAACAGTGATGATCCTTTATACCGGTGTGAAAAGATGGGGAATGCTTAGGAGACATTTAGGAGTTCATTGTTCTCTGTTCAGACATTTATGACTATGATTAGAGATAAAAAATAAAAATTACATTTACATATTTATGAGCATTTTTATGCAATATCTTCATTTTGATTAAAATGCCAGAAGTATCCCTGCATTGCTATAATGCAAGTCAGAAATCTAACTACAATGCACTTGGGTTTATCTTTTCTCCTAAAAACTCCCTAAATTAAAGCAATGAACAAAATACAGCATGGGCAGTGCTGACTGATAAAAACAATGAAAATATCCTTCCCTTAGGTGCAATTACGAAATTGCAAAGAACTAATCTGTCGTACAAAAAGACCTAAAGATATTTTTCTTTGCTTTGAGAAACAGAAACAACCTTGTGGGAAAATGCGTGGGCTGCAGGACCATGCAACACAAATTGAAGAGCGCAGGCAAGAACTCACCTCTAGCTTTGTTCTTTGTAGCAGCCACTGGAAGCAAGGAAAAGATTGCACAAGAAGAAGAGAACAAAGATAGATTAGACAGAAGTTTGAGCAGGTAAGAATACAGAGAAACTTTATCACTATCGATTCACAGCTAACAAACACAGTTTCTAGGATTATTTGACCTATTTATTAGAGACACTGCAGTGCTACGAGATAGTTCAGATCTATGATTCTGTCAGAAACCCTGTGTTGAAAACTTAGAAAATACATCAGGACACGCACTCAAAAAGCATGGTAAGGAGAGCAGAAAAATCATGGACCATTAATCACAAGCAGGTGAGAGCATATGTACACACATTTGTGAATTCTAAAACTTACAGCACAATTTGCCGGGCCAGAAGTGCATTCTGCAGTACCTAAATCTTATATCTTTCCCTTGCTCCTGTTTCTTGAAACATCATTCTTCTGTGAAGCTGATGCAAACAAACATTGGTTAAACTGCAGACACTCCAATGATTTATGACCTATGTTATATGATCATTGTTTTTCTTCACCGAAGCCAGTATCTTCAGATTGTTCTTGCACCAATGGAGCACACAAAGCAAAAGGGGCAGACGATATTTTAATGAACAGTGATCAGTGTTCAAACTCAGAGAAAAAGGGAGGAGACGCTAAAGTCTTCCTTGAGTACCCTGAAATCACACAGTTTCATGCTATTAACTTTGTATGCCCAACAGGGTAAGAAAAACAAGGGTAGCAGCTTAAAATGTTCCACTAACATCTGCCCTACCACCGAAATAAATAGAATCATTATTTGCTGTTTTCTGAGGCTCATAGATAGTGCTGGTGATAATCAGGACATAAAGTTAGAATGGAATCACTCTGTTAGCTAAATTACACAAAAAAGATACTCTCCACAACTCTCTAAACTATCAAGTGCACTCTGAAAAGGCTTACATTCAAGAGCATCTCCACGGAAAAAAGGTACCTCAGAAAAGAAACCCGATGTAGCTCCTCTTCCTACATTAACAATTCAAAGGCTGCTAAACTTGTGACCAAAGGACACAAAAGGAGAAAGACCCAGCTCCCTGTCTGCTCTATTTGCTGCTCTTGTTCATAGCTAAAGGAGTTTGGTTGGTTGGTTGGTTTGTTTATGTTTAGGTGTTATTATTTTTTTTTTTATTTTATTATTATTATTTTGTTTTGTTTATTTTGGTTTGGTTTGGCCTTTTTTGGTCTGGTGTTTTACCAATCAGTCTTTACTAAGACAAAAAAGGAGACATAGCCGTGAAGGCCAATTTGTCATATATGAAGAAACTGCTGGAAAGCTGAGACTTTGAACAAAAAATGTCAGTTTTCCAGATTTTTTTTTTTTTTTTTCTGCACTGATCCCTCCCCTTTACTTCCAGATGCACCATACTGAATTGGCATAATTCTCCTGGCAGTGAAAGCAAAACAAAAAAAGCAGGCTCGTGATGTCTACACTCAGCATTACTTCATGAAACAGCTCTGCTTTGGGGAGGTACAATGAGTGCAGATGCTGCTGCAGAGCTCTTTCCATGAGGCTATTTAACAAGACATGTTCACCTGCAAAACTGCCTGTAAATCTAACATATGCTAAAAATTGCTTGTGCAGTAAACAAAATTAATGGTGCCATTCTAATTTCATAAAAAGTGAACAGTTTCTCCTTCATGCAAATATAAGTTGATAATGAATGCACTGAGTTCATCAACCTGTTCATTTTCTTACGCTTCCCATTCTTTTTCCGTCCTAAGAATTACATCTACACCAATGCATCGTCACTTCTAGTCAGATGAATCACATAAACTTCACAAAGGTCTGCAGAAAATACTATCTCTCCCTCCCCACAGGAAATTTAAAAGCAACGGGAGACTTTATAATTATTCTCAATACAAAAGATATATGTGTGAGTGTGTACGTGTAAATATGTACTTGAATTCTTCAGAATAAACATGTATACACACATATGCCTATGGAAGTTACATGATCTGTGTATAGGGACACATATACATGTATATTAAAAGAATCCAGGCATTCTATGATTAGACAGCTTTATTTTGAAGCATGTGCACTAGACAGAGAATTATTACCTATCATGTACCAGTAAATAAAGAAAAGATATAAATGAGATTGTACATTATAATTGGAAGTAGGGCAGGTTACTAGGCTTGTTAGGCCAATTATAACTCTCTGCAAATCCACTAATAGAGGACTAGATGACAGTAACCTTCTTAAAAATGTCATGTTCAATACTTGTAAGTTTTTCCACTGACAGCACGGTCCAATTACAAGTCAATTCGTAAAGTTCAAACTGCACAACAGCCAAATTAGCTGAAAATGGTCTTTCAAAATATAATTCTGCCTACTGAAGGCACCTAGCTGGAGCTGTTTCCATCAACAACCCATCTTTCTGAGAGTTAGCATGAGGCAAAATTCCCTTTCATTGCTACCACTGAGGTAGGTATTTCTCTATCCAAAAGCAAAAATAAAAATAAATTTCTCTCTTCCGTCTTTCCTCTCCCTGTCATTCTGTGTAAAGAGAATACAATTTTCAGCAGTATCTATTATGGTTGAAAATTATTAGCATTACATGAAAAGTCATAAAGACAAGCATTGGTAAATGTTTCTAATGAGCATCAGTAAGACTGAAACTTAGCAGAGGGAAGGTGAGATCTTGGTTAGAGCAGCAGATATGGGATAACTCAGCTTTTTACGCCACTGAAATCAGTGACAAAAGACCTGTGGGTTTCAGCAAACAACGTTACAGTCAAAGGATCCACTTCTGCTTTAACTCTTCGGCAGGGCAGTTGATTTCTCTGCATTTCACATAACACATTTTCTTTTTTTCCCCCACCTAGACTTTCTTGCTTGCTGATTAAAGAGACAAAGTCTTCATGGCCGTGAGTCTCTCCTCAGGGTAGTATACTTATAGCACATTGATTTGATATTTCTGTTATACAAGTAAAATGGCTTAGGACTGGCCAGTAGTAATTTGGGGGTACAATGTAACCTAAAATCTAGAATTTGCTGTATATGGCTGGGACGTACTGTACTTGGCTAAATTAACAAGACAATCAGCAAATGGATAAAAAGGAAAGGCAATGACTTCTGGAACTTCTGTATGTTCAGGGATTTCTGTAAGAACCATTTATAAGGGTGTTTTTTTCTTTAGTTACTCTCTCTCATCTTTCTTGGGAAATTGATTCTGGACAGGGAGGCATACTACAGAAAAGTGTGAACAATGACCTTTGTTGGAATTTAAGGAAAATTTTAAAGACCAGAGAAGAAAGAAAGACAAAGTGGGAAGAAAAGACCATATTTTCAGAAGTCGTGTTGAAAGGCACGAGAGAGAGAGACTAGATTTCTAGGTATGGCTGAGAAATAAATCTCTTCTACTTTCTCTGTCAAGATTAAACAGCACTGCATTTTCTGAAGGCTCTTCTGGTCACAGAATATGTAAAACAAAAAGGTTGGAAAGGTCTGTAGAGTGAGGGGATCACAGAACAGCAAGAAGTCAAGGTCAGAGATCTCAGGGGAGTCCACTCTGAGAGATCCAGAAAGGAGAGGGAAACCGCGCCAGGTCCTCAATCATGGCAGTTAATTTTCACAGAACTAAGGTTTTTAGGGCATTTTTAAATCAGAAAAGCAATTCTGTTGTAGCTGTGCTGCTGAAACAATGTTTTTAAAAATCACTGCCTGAACGTAAAAAGCTAGATTCAAATTGCAAAACCCCTAATATACCCTTGCTCTCAGATATCAATAATATATTGTGCTTTATTTTCTGTGATATATCTTTCTGACTTCTTGCTTTTTGTATGCCAACAATTGTTAAATTACATTCTTTGATAAATGGTGGCTACAAGTTGTTCAATCTTTTCTCCACACTCAGCTGTCTCTACAGTGTTCAATTTTGTGGACATTTTTAGACAGATTTGATATAGCATTTATTTTATTTTTCTCTTATATGTGATTTATTATTCAATTTGGGGTTTTGTCTTCTGTCTCCGGAAAAAACTGCATCCTTCCAATTACTTCAATAGCTCGATAAAAAACAAAAAAAGGGAAAAAGTATTTCTCCCAGATATCCAGCTTACTTAACCTTTTATTTCAAAAGGAGAAGGAAAAAGGAAAGTGAAAGGTTTGAGGTCAGTCTTGTTTTCATTTCACCTATTCCATGCACTAAGAACACAGACAGAGGGAAAAAAAAGTCCAAGATCTAAATGTTATAATGACTGTATTCAAGAAAAGAAACGAGATGGAAGTCACATTGCACATAAAGTCACATAAAGCACATTGCATTGATTTTCTCCTGAATACATTTCCAGCAAATCTGGAGGTCCTCTCATCTTCAATAAAAAATTAAGACATCAACAGTCTACAGGATGGATGTATTTAGTCATCCGTATTTTTGCTCCAGTCTTAAAACCTCCTGTGATCGTGGAATGTGAAAAACGATCAGAGAAGCAGCATAAATAAATACCTCCCACCCCCACAGAAAAGCCCACAGACACCCACACAACCCTGCTCCCCAACACACCCAATATATAACATATATAACGCAGATTCGAAGTTTTCAAAGTAAAGGTAGTTATTTTTACGCCATCTAAATTTAGATTTTTCTCTTTAATTTTAGGATGATTATGACGACAACATTTTTTTCCCCCTTTGGGTAGGCTGATGGATTATCACTGATCATTTAGGTCACCTAAATGCCAGCTCTAATTCTCCGACTGGAAAAGTTCCTTTGTGTGACAGAAGGCTTAGGAGGATCATTTTCTCCAGAAAATAATGCAAATTATTATGTTGCCACAGACTAGAGACGGATTCAAAGCAAAGTTACCAGTATGTGCTGTAATTTATCATTTCAAAACCAACGTTTTCCAAAAGCCACCAGAGGAGAAAGAAACCACTACCATCACCAGAAATTCTTGGTGGGAATTTGAGTCTCCTGCATTCAGGAAGACATTGCTGCCAAGACTTAGGAGAGTGCCCGAAAGATGACAGAGAAGTCTGGGATTTTAAGAGTTCTTTTAGCTTTGGATACAGTATAAAAAACCTAGATATGTTGTCATAGATAAATTTGTTTGCTTCTGGTTTTCTGATCTCTCCTTTGATTGCCTTTATTGCTATACCTTTACATTTTATACTGAATATTCTTTTTTATATATAAGTTCTGCACACTCTTCTCATAGAGATTTCTAAAATATCAGTTAGTGGCATTTGCAGATACAATCAGAACCTATATATTCCTAGATAAGCTTTCTTCTCTGTATTTATATAACCGTTAAAAATCCGTGCAGTGATGCATATGTAATTAAATGGAATGGAAACATGTGACCTCCTACTATTCTATTTATTCTGTGTTCTATCTTTGCATCATTCTAACCACAACACAAGTTCCTAAAACGACATCAGCTAATTTCCCTCGGAAAGAGATAAATTTCACTTACTCAACTCATTGATTGATCTTCAAAAAACCAAGAACTTTTTTGGTTCTGAGAATTTAACGCATTTTTTTCCCTCAGGGTTCAAGAGGAAAACTACAAATGAAGTGAAATGCAATAGCAGTACGTGATTTTGCCATGACAATAATTGTTTTTTTTTTTAATCACAGCTATAACATTGAATGTATAAAATATAATACATATCGAATATATGCTATATAGTAGGGATTATGTGCACATATAGTAATTTTTCCTCTTAGAACATAAAATAGAGTCTTGAAGATAGAACTGAAAAAAGGGACAAATATGCTAATTTGGAAGGGTTATGAAGAGGTCAGCCTGGGCTTGAAGCACCATGAGTTGTCTTTGGACCCTTCCTAACAGACTGACTAACATATTGTGAAAACATGTGGTGATGGGGACTTCAAAAGCTCTCCAGGTAATCTCTTCTCAGCACACAGTTGTCCTCTCAATGGTGAATTTTTTGCTGACATACAACCTAACCATCCTATGTAGGAGACCACCTCAATCACTGAACTCTTCTCATACTTTCCATGGGTATAAACAACAGAACACAAACTTCTCTAATGCAACCGTTTGCAAATTAGAAATTTTATTATTTATCTTCTGTGCCTAAAAAAAAAAAAAAAAATCACGTTCTTCCACTTCCTTAATATAACGTTTTTCAACTTCCACTTTATTATCTTCCTCAGTTTTAAACCTGACTAGATTATCACATGCAGCGACTTTTATTACGCGGCACTAATCACAAAATGTTGAAAAACATGCAGCTCCATTTTCTTTCCGAAAAGTAGACTATAAATATAGTAATTTTGTTCTCAATACTCATTATAGCTGGCGTGATGGAGATCAGCAGAAGCATCTTATAATCCAAACATCACCAGAGTTCAGGATTCCAGCTGTAGCTGATTCACATTAGCAGCTGGAAACACGGAACACAGTATATTACTGTACAGTGACAAAAGAAGATGAGTATAATCATGTCCTAAAGGCTCCTCTCAAAGGCATTGAGATAACACGATTTGCCTGTCCCAAAACACCAACTTTATGCATGTTATAATACAGCTGGACACGTGGTTTCTACAAGCAATGCAAGTTGCATGTAGGCAATTTTATCATAAGCTGCATTTCCATAAGTCATCACAGAAATTTCACTTGCAAACAAATAACGCAGTTGAAAAACAAGAGTAAATACAATTTTTACACTCCACTTTTTCAAGGTAACAATGTTTTGAGAAGTATATATAAAAAACACTCTGGAGTAGCAGAATTAAGAACTCTACCAAGCCATAAGCATGGTTCTGTCAGGCAGAAGTACAAGTACTCAGTTCAGCTTTCAGATCTATTTCACTGATGTTCTAAAACTTCAGACAAATATTTGAAAAACTTTAATATTCATTCATCATCTCAGACAAGCTATCAAAATCGTTCATCACACAGAACGCGCACACAGACATGCTTGCCCAACTTCTGTGTGTGTCAGGTCTCCAGAACAAATAGAGAGGAAAAGATCCTACTTGGAAACACTTAGCAAACTATTTAGTCACGAATCCGCTGTCATCGTGTAACTGTGATTGGGCAGAAGAAGCTGTAAGCAGTAAGCTTACAGTGTTTCTTTTCAAAACTGCAGATCAATCCATGAAAAAACACTTCAAACTATGCCTTGTCCATTTTGCTCAACCCAAGAGCAACCTGTGACATTCCTGTCTCATGTCAGGTTGGTTTTTTTTCTAAGGTATATGCTATCTGACATTATTATAAATAGAAATTTCCTCAGTCTGCTGTGCTTATATACATTAGTTTCTAGTCACAGTCCACGGGTCTGATAACACACAAAAGGCTAATGGTTCCTGTGTTTGAAAATAAGCCCCTACACAAGCTGCATGAAGTCAAAAATACTGTAATCCAGAACAAGGAGCTCAGTAGACAGACAAACAGCCAGGGTTCTCCTTACGTTACCTCTACTTGCAATTAAATCATCTACTCTAAGTCATAAGAAGGTTTTGAAAATGTAACTGTTTTTTAAGCCCGTGGTACTTTCCCTATTATTTATTTTTCTTTTTAAAAAAAAAAAAAAATCACAGCCCTTGGTATCTCTATATAAGAAGTGTTACACCACAACCATAATAAATCTATGAAATGCTTTCTTAATAAGGTTAAACTATGCGTTAAGGGCAACTGGGGCAGCAGCAACTGAAACATGTGGAAAGAAGTACATATTTCAAAAGACAGAGAATTAAAACCTTAAACAGAAAAAATAAGACTTTTTTTTTTTTTTTTAAATCCCCCAATATTATCAGTTCATACTTCTCCAAATATTAAGAGACAAATTTGGGTGACGGACAATACTGATGAAAAAGCCCCCGAAACATAGTAAATTCAGTGCAAAGCTCAAACACTTGGATTTTCTTAGGTTTAAATGAACATCAGCACCTGTGTTCTAAACATAAGCACTTCTTCAGCTGGAGAATGGGAATTTCAGGAGCAACAGCAAACCAACCACAGTATTCTATTAAGACCCATAAATACCAAAATGAAGCTTACACCAAAACAGTACTAACTCACTCAAACAACTCAGTTTCAAACACGTACTTAGTAATTTATTCTCAGAAACATGGTAGGAGGACACATGGCATTCCATACGATTTATTTATAGCATCTAACCCAGTTTGGGTAATGGGGAACTTAAGGCAAATCTTTCAGCCTTCTCTCATTAGGTTACTAGTGAAGTAATATTAAAAAAAAAAAACAACTTTTGCATTTTTAAATGTGATTTACTGCTGTTTTTTCTACATTGTTCTGACAGTTCAAGGAACAAGGGTAAACTGAAAGAAAAAAACCTAATTCTGTGTACTGTGCCCAAAGTTCAAATATTTGACTGCAGTCATCTGCTACGCATAATCATACAAAAAAAAAAAAAGGCTAACTACTATTTTTTTCCTTATATCTGGCTTTAAAACAAAGGACTCCAGTGTTGGAAACAGAAAAGACTCAGTGACACTCCATGTTGTCAGTCAATATCAAATTTGATGTTAAGGTGAAAAGCTGCCTTGGCAAGACTTACTAAATAAGACTTCTTTTTGTAGCTTGGGCAGGACACATAAATGAGGAATTGTTTTTATAAGAATGCACTGTCCAGAGATAATTTCATCCTTATTATCAATCTTTTTGATCTGATACCATCTTTCACTGTATATCTGAAACTTTACCTGACTATATGCATTCATTTAACAAGCTAGTCATACTAAAAAAAAGGCATTTCATTTCCTGTATTAGTTATAATCTTCTGCTATGGTTTTAAATATATACGTGTGTTGAACATGCAAACAAATACAGCTAAAATAATCAGCTATCCTAGAACTTTCCCACAGTTTCAAGGACTACAGCTGAAAATTCACAAATTGAAGCAATTCACAATTCTAAACTAAAGATTTTACATCCACCTCCCCTCTCTTCTTGTGTAAAGAAACACAAGAAGCCAATAATTCTAAATGAGATTAAGACTGGAGGAATGAATACCCAGAATCTACAATCATATACCCAGATATTCAGAATTTGTAAACTCATCAAACAGCCATTAAGTTTTTCAGGCAGGAAAGAAAGCAACAGAGGGCATGGCCTTAAGCTATGCCAGGGGAGGCTTAGGTTGGATATTAGAAAGAAATTCTTTACAGAGAGTAATCAGGCATTGGAATGGGCTACCCAGGGAAGTGGTGGATTCTCCGTCCCTGGAGGTTTTCAAGATGAGACTGGACGTGGCACTGAGTGCCATAGTCTGGGAACCGCGGTGGGGTTGGATCAAGGGTTGGACTTGATGATCTCAGAGGTCCTTTCCAACCCATCTGATTCTATGATTCTATGATTACATTTATAATTTAAAACACTGCTTAAAAGGCTTAAAAATTAAAGTTTAAAAAAAGCTATAATTGTTTCAAATGTTATAGTCTTTATATTGACATGAGCCCCGTTTTTGTTTGATCTGAGCATTAAAGGCATTTCTAGTCCTCCTTGAATTATATTGCCTACAAATGATTTCAGTACAGTGGCAAGATTAATTTAAGAATTTATCTATGTTTACAGCGGCTATTAGTAGTCCTGGCTCTCTCTATCTCACTCAAGTTACTACACAGGCCTAAAGTGTTGGCATTTAAAAAGCTGGAAGCACTGTCTGTGAAGGAATATTCAATCTGGAAGCTTTTTGCAGCAATAAAATAATAATAAAAAAGTTTTATCACTGAGGACTAAGTTTATGGGCTGAAAAGCTCTGCCTAGGTGGTCAGCAATCATAATTAGAAAATTACATTGATATTTAAACTCTCTTTAGATTGCACTCCATGTGAACAAGTTTCAGAAGGGGTGGCTCACACCTTGCCAGCCTAACCAGACCATCCCCAGACTGCTGACACGAGCTGTTGATGTGGTTTGTCACAGCTTTGCTCTGCACTGGGGCCTTTTACTATGTGCCCTGTAGATGTACACGTTGGCCATCCCTCAAAACAGACCAGACACATTTCATGAACATCTCTGTTCTGTCTCAGAGTCACCAAAAGAAGGACTTACTACAGAACATCTTTACCAGGGTGTGTAGACACAGTACGTCAGCACGTGCCCCTGGCAAACAGACACACTGATGATGGAACACGGATCACTGTAGAGGCAGCAGCAAACCAAAGCTTCTGAGTGACTGCCAGAAATAGGTGAAGCAAGGAAAACAACATTCTGCAAGTTCTGCCACTTTGGTGGCAGGAAAATGAGAAGACTGAAGCATCGTGCCTCATAGGTAGCGCAGGATCTTTAAAACCTGAGCCTAGTAGAGGTAGCAAGGTCACATACATATTAGGATTAATTGAAAATGATGGATGACAAAAGAAGTTCTTCAAAGTCAACAAGTAAAATTAAAAAAAAAAAAAAACACCAAACAAAACAGTGAGGTAAAAAAGATTAAGGCAAAGAGAAGAGGGGAAAAAAGCCAAGGTTAATTGAAAAGGAGAAGATTAAATTCAAAATCAAGATCAGGGAACTCAGAGAACCAAATATGTATGAGACATACTACTCAAGAAACCTTAAAATTTCAAACTCCAGTTATCCGCACTTTCAGCATTTCTATATTGAGAAAGTATAAGAGGGACAGGGGCACTCTCTGCTGGGTTAAGAACTGGTTGATGGCCAGGCCCAGAGAGTGGTGGTGAACGGGGCTGCATCCAGTTGGGGTCCGGCCGCTAGTGGTGTCCCCCAGGGATCAGTGCTGGGCCCAGTTCTGTTTAATATCTTTATTGAT
>VXAY01001857.1:460990-474692 GCA_013399855.1 Oxyruncus cristatus
GCACTGGTGAGGCCACCCCTGGAGTGCTGTGTCCAGTTCTGGGCCCCTCAGTTCAGGAAGGACATGGAGGGGCTGGAGCAGGTGCAGAGAAGGGCAACCAGGCTGGGGAAGGGACTTGAGCACAAGTCCTATGAGGAGAGGCTGAGGGAGCTGGGGTTGTTTAGCCTGGAGAAGAGAAGGCTCAGGGGAGACCTCATCGCTCTCTACAACTCCCTGACAGGAGGGTGTAGCCAGGTAGGGGTTGGTCTCTTCTCCCAGGCAACCAGCAGTGGGACAAGAGGGGATGGGCTTAAGCTGTGCCAGGGGAGGTTTGGGTTGAATATTAGGAAAAAATTTTTTACAGAGAAAGTAATCAAATACTGGAATGTGCTGCCCAGAGAAGTGGTGGATTCTCCGTCCCTGGAGGTTTTTAAGATGAGACTGGATGTGGCATTTAGTGCCATGGTCTGGTAACCACAGCAGGGGTTGGATCAAGGGTTGGACTTGATGGTCTTGGAGGTCTTTTCCAACCTGTTTGATTCTGTGATTCTATATAGCATATAAGAGAGATTTACTGTGACTCTACAATAACTGTAAATGAATATTTGACATAATAACCTAACTGGAAAGTCTTCATATCTTATTAACAATTACTTCCCTACTATCATTACAATAGTCTCTGCCTGTGATCCTTCCTTCTAACACTGCCACAAGGTTGTTGCATTACTCACCTTAGAAAACAAACAACCCCCCTTTCTTACATATACATAATAAGCACTTTTCTTGCACTTTCAGTTTCTCATATTTATTTTTCCTTTCATTTCAGTGAAACTACTCTCTGTATTCAAAACAATGTAAATGTATAGTTAGCTTTATATAGAATACATTAATACGATATAGGTAATATTTTATATTTTATATCTTGTTTCTATATTGTCATAATCTATTTTTATATAAGATAGCCATACGCTATGTTATATAAACTTACTAATTCAATATCCCTGGTGGCATATAACATCAATAATTATATTCTATAAAACAGTATAAAGCAGTATATGTGATATTTTAAGTGTGTCTACACATACAATATAGCCCGTAAAATATAATGCATTTGGGTACATTTGGACAACAATGAATGAAATCAGGTTAGAGTAATGCTTGCAGTCAATTGGAAAATGAAAGATGATATCTGTTTCGTGGAATACTTTAGAGAAACTTTTGAATAATATCGTTTTAGGAAATTAAAGACACTAAGTATAGTCAGAGCGACTATTTACAGAAAATTATGTGATTCTTGGGGTAATCCTCTTCATTATGACTTATGAAGTAAAATATCTCACTGCTCCTACCATGATAAATGTGTTATGGTAAAGAAATTATTTGTGAACCCTGTACATTTCTGAACTGTACAGTAATTGCATGTTGACACTTCATAGCATTTTGATTCATAATGCAGATTTTATGATGTCTTGGAAGAACATACACCAGAGAAATTATTACTCAAGGTATTCCACAGTAATGCAGCCTGAAACCCTCCTGAAAAACAAACCCCCCAAAAATAAATCTCCTGCGCCCCCCAGCCCCGGACACCAAACTAGTCTGCAAGGTAAATAAGTTACTATTGGGTATTTCTAACTCACTCCTTCATATCTCTGCCAGCATGCAAAGAAGCACACAACCCCCCTGTATGGCAGAATAGTGTTTATATATAGTGTTTAGCTTTAATCACTGCTGGAAATGGAGGAAATATTTCAAAATACCACCTGTTTGTAGCACCAACACTGTACAATGGAAGATACTGAGCAGAAGAAGGCAAAAAGGTGGGCGGTGTCCATATTTTTGTTTGGATCTCAGTAGACAGACCGAAGAGATTTGTAGTTCAGTGAAGGAGCACAGAACAAACTCCAGCTGCGAACACGTGCCCTGCAAGAGCCAACCAGGTCCCCAGCAACTAAGTGTGCAGCTCACCAAATTACACAGCCATGTTCTTGCCTTGCACACCTCCTGGAGGCTGCCAAAGCAGAGAGGAATAACAGAGCGTCCACATTCTTATCCTAGGAAACCAAAGAAACGTTTCAGGACCATTCTTGAAAGGTTTGTACACGCACCTCTTTCATATTCAGCACAGCTCTCGCAGATTAGAAGAAGTTTGCACACGCAGCCAGTCACACCATACATAGAAACTGGCAACACAACTATGACTACTCCTCCTTAAAAACCTCACAAGCCTTCTCTTCAAAGAGATTTATGAATAATGGGAACTAAATAATTCATGGCACTGCAGATCCAGCCCAAATAGCCTCTTCCTTTTTAAGGTTTCAGTTTGTAGATGTGTGATCAAAAGCCTTCATCAGTCATGATAGTGGCATTTGTACTCAGTCCAAACAAGCCGTATTTGCATCTGAATGTTTTTCATTGAAATGAGAGACGTAATATGCGAGCCAAGTTCCAACTAAAAGGCGTTTTATGCTATTTAAATTCAGTCAAATTAAAGGGCTGAATGCAACCTAAAAGGTCTCCTCTCAGAACAGTAATTTGACACATCATAAATAAGACGCGTGTTTCTGCTAGAGTGCCTCAGCACTTGTCTGATAATTTTACACAGCATCTCAACAGTGCTGCCTCTTGAGGACTAACAGAGGAAAGTCCCACATATAAAGTAAAAAGGTAAACAGAAACTTAATGCACTGGCAGATTTAACTCACTCTTTACACAGTTACAGGAAACGACAGAATCATTTAGGTTGGAAAAAATGTTCGAGATCATCAAGTCCAACCTTTAAAATCAAGTAGGTAAAAGCAGTTGCTCTGTGAAGGCAACACTGCCATGGAAGACATTGCCACTAAACGTTTAAGCAAACAGATACACACCTTGTACATCAAACTCTCACCCTGTTTTATCAATCCTATCGATTAGTAAAGTGAGGACCATACTTTGCCACAACCATTGCTCAGGTTTAGTACTACACTGAAAAGCACCACATGAGTCCCTCAAAAAATAACAAACAGAAGAAACCAGTCCATAAAGATCTCAAGTAGCAAACGTAGAAGGTCACAGGAATTTCACGTCATAAAAGGAAAAAAAAGTAGCAGGAGTAGATAAAAATTCTTGTTCTTGCCAAGGGGAAATAAATACAACCCTCATAAATTGAGGTCAACACTAATTTTAAAAAGACTATTAAGAACCTAAAATGCCCTTTTCTTATGAACCTTAGTGGGGATAAACAAGGTAATTCTTTTTAATTGTCATGGGGGTTTACTGTAAATCCCTTACTTTTTCCTTTTTTTTATTTTTTTTTTGAGGAAGTCTTCCTATTCTACTTAGCAATGACATGAGCTGATGAAAGAAGGAAATTAGATATTATGTATGATCCCATATTGAAACACATCACAGGTCAGTATTTTTATTTCAAGTCCATCTAGGTTGGTTTTTTTTATTGCTTGTGTTTTGTTGGACTTGCTGATTTTTTAAAAAAATAAATCAAATATATTAGTTTGCTTTGCAGAGATCAGAACCTCATTAATTACTTATCCAAAGTATATTATAATGAGGTCTTAATTTTAAAGTCCTTAACTTTAATTCAGTAATTAGTGCATGCACCATACATGAGAGGCACTACGATGATCCCAATGACACTCATATTAATTAATATTCATAATATATACGTATATTCATATTATAGATATATAAGCCATTTAAATATTTAAGGAATGCATGATTTCAAGGCATCACTGAGTTTGAAAAGGAAAGAAGAGTTTTTGTGAACAAATGCTAACAAAAAGAAGAGGAATGTACTCCTGGACTCAGGGCTACTCCACAGCTCCTCCACAGACTTGTCAGGAAAACAATAGGGAATGGCTTGTGGCAGACTAGCACAACCCAGCACCAACACTCTGAATGCTAATGAGTAAAGCCAAGGAATAATGCTGGAGCACCATATATTGGAAGATGACACTGACGAGGGCAGATGTAGAAAAATGATTATCAACTTCAGACCCCTAGAGCAGCATGAATGAAATCACATCCTTGTGTTCTGGGAAATAAACCAGGCAAGTTGGATATAAATAAAGGCAGCCTTTAATTATCTCAAAGTAAATTGGGAGCAGCCCACGATAATTCAGAAGTGGCGTTATTATAGTACACAATGCAGAGTTAATTCAGAAATCAGTTTGTTCAAAAGCATCAACAGCTGGGTTTAATAATAGACACAATGAATCAGAAATGAAGAAAAACTTGAGATAGAAGATTATTGAGCAATTTCAATCATATTATTAGATTTACAACTAAACAGTGGCAAAGAACCTGTACGTTAGAATTATTTAAATAAAGGAAAACAATAATTTGGATTGATGAGCTGCAAGAGTGTAAAAAAATTAACTTTTACATTATTTGGTCCAGTTGTGTTTCTGAGATTTTTTTCGTGCTTTTACCATGGCAAAAGCTAACTTACATTCCTTCATTTTTTTTTTAAATAAAAGCTTTCTTGACAGAAGACCAATATATGATTTGAATGGAAAAAATGCTTTAGCATTAAAAAAGGTTTTAATTATACAATGCTATCTTCTGATATTTCTATTCACATTCAATTAGATTTTCTTCTGCAAATTCTCTCGTGGTTTTTACAACTTTATAATTTAAGCATATGATGCTTAAATTTCATTGCAATTGGGAAAGCATGGAAAAGGGCACAATCAGACTATCAAATGATTAAAGCCACTACCACTGACAAAGCAAAAATACTGTCTGACTGCAAGTTTAGTTAGAATGACTGGATAATTTATTAACAGAACTATGAAACTGAACTTGGTAAAACACATGGCTAAGTTTTACATATAAAAAGGAAGTATGCAGAGCAAATACTGTAGTGCCATAACTTGTTCTGCATACACCAGAAATTAACAGCTTCAAGTTTTTTGATTTGTTTTGTGTGCTTTTTAAGGGAGGACAATGAGGCTGTGTTGTTCAGGCAACTTGATGTCTTTCTAGGTAGCCAGCTAAGCAGTAACCACTTCAGCTAAAATTACACTTTTCAAAATGTTCTCTTGTACATACAGTTTAGATTTCAATCGTCATCTTGGTTGAACTGGTAAGTGACATTCTGTGAACAGGTAGGTAATAATAAGGTGACAAAACAAACATTAGTATTCTGAATCAGGTCTGCCTAAACTATAAAAATCCCTAAATCAAGTTTTATGACATTGCTCTGGAGTCAGAGAATGGATCGAGAAAGACACGACACCATGACACACTGCCTGCTAACTTGAGAGAGATAAATTATTTCTTGTTTCTCTTCTCATTTCACCATGAAGTCTGGCCTACACTGCAGCAGCCACAGTGCTCTGTGGCAGTGTGCAAAAGGGAGCTTGAAAACATCCACCTTTGGTTCTGCTGTCGGCTCACTCGCACCAGAACCACGTGATTGCAAAGCCTCCCTGGAGAACCACAGAAATACTTGGTTCAACTGTCAACCAGCACATTAACAGTAAAATATATTCTCATATATGCAGTTATTTTAGTACTGATTCCCAGTAAGAACAAAAGTAGCTCTAGGATGAAAAGCATATTATTGAGAAGATGATGCTTCACAGTACAATTTTTGTGCATAAACATTAGAAGACGACTTCATTTTATTCTGTCTTCCTTCTCTATCTGCTTTCACCCACAATAGAAGTACGCATACAGAAAGAGAGATTGCCATGGTATTTTCTTTGGTTAACCATTATTTTGACAAGTTCAATTCATAACAATACTTTCAAGAAGAGAAACAAAACAGCTGCTACAGTCAGCACATTGTCTACTAAGCAGTACTGAGAAGCAAGTACTCTAAGATGAACACTGTTTAAAACTATGATTTCAAATCAGATTATCTGCAAAGAAACAAAAAGAATGTTGACAAAAAAAATGTCACTCAGTGTAAAACACTGGTATCAGATCTGTGAGAAGCTGTCAACCAGAGAGTAACAAGTATAAATGTTTGGGCACTAAAACAACTTACTGCAAACATACAAGTGTTAAGAAACCGTATTAGACTCAATATTTTTTTATTCTGCATTTCTAATACGGGAACTAGTAACAGAATTATCATTTGCACATAGGCGACACTGCGTGACCTTCCATATTTCATCATATGATAAATAATTCCAAAGATATTTTCACTACCAAGTATTCCTCCACCTCAGTTGAAATATGTAACATACAGATAAAGTATGTCTCAATGACAGTCAATTAGAAAACTTGTGGGAGGCAATGAACTAATCTCTCTACAATTAACCTTATGAATATATACATTTATTTGTTTAAAATTACCATTTTAAGTCAACACAGGTTTTCGTTCTAAGATTCAGACATTTTGCTTCCTTTAATGACAGAAGTTTTCTATTCTTTTTTTCCTTAGAAGACAAAACAAAAAGGAAAACACAAAACAGTCTTTCAATTGATTTTATATGGCTCTCAATCAGAACTGCAATCTGACATTCAAAGAGGGTGGGAGAGAAGAAAAAAGTTTTGGCCTGTGCAGTATAAACAAATAAAAAAGTATTTTATGGAAAAGATATGCATGTAAGAAACAGTCCAGGCTAAAACAAAAGTCTAACACCCACTGAATAAGACAAGGATATTTCTACTGACTTTACTAGGCTATGAATCAAGCAATAATTATACCAGGAGATTACTGAAAGAAAAATAACAGTGATTTAGGAAAAGTAAATGGAAAAAAGGAAATAGCCCTAGAATAATCTCTATAATCTGATATCAACCTTGGCTAGGTGAAAGTGCATTTTTCAGCATCCTGTAACACAGCAATTATTGGAAGTCACATGACCATATTATTATACACTTATCAGCTAAGATGGATGATTACTGTACATTGCAAACTACTGGTAAAATAAATTAACCAAGAAATTTTTTATCAAGGAGAATATTCACGGCAAATAAAAACAATTTCTTCACAGACTTGCTGCCCAGAGAAAGTGATGACTCAGACAATAAGATCCAGGAATCAATATGCAACCAACACTGTCACAGCAAACAGCTACCTCATGAAGTTACTCCAATAAGAAAAGAAAAAAAAAAAAAGTGTAAACTTGAGAAGTAGAGCAAAGAGACATAAGATGGTCTGTCTTCTGGTAGGTATCATGTGTGGTTGATTTGTTGTTCACATCCACGTGTTGAAAATCAGTTCAACGAAAGGGAACCACTAGGAAGTGATCATTGGCTGTCTGGGATTTTACTCCCACAGCTGTCACATGCCATTTCATACTTTCACCCTAAAATTCAGAGATGTGTGGAGAAGCAGGATGTAGCTTTAGCAGTTTCTAAGTTTCTAAAAGGTGCATAGTTCATTCAAGTACAGAAAACTATTTGTTGTTCTAGATTTTTAGAAGAGGTAAAACACCTGCTCCTGAGGAACACAGGGTCTTTTATACGGATATAATTATACCTAGGAAAGACAGATCAAGGTCCTCTGCAAGCTTAATGCCACACTGAGTGAACAGTCATCAAAAGTCCATGAAAAACAGAATTAACAATAATCCCAGCTAATTTAAAAAACACGAAGCTCAAAGCACTGGAGAAGACATTAAGGACCTAAAAGTATAACAGTAATGAGGAGAATTAAATAGCAGAAAATAATCATCTTGAAATGAAACATTTTTTTAACCATTAAGCCTCTTTATACTGGGACCATTTTGAATTAAGTGGCCATAAATCTAGAGCGAATGTTCCTCTCTGTTCAACCACCAACCACTTGTTACACCCCCCTCCTCTTTCATGCCAGTACATTTCGAACTACGGGGAGAGGCCGATGGAGGAGCTGATCCAGCTGGAACTAATTTCTTTGCATTGTTGTTGTGGATTCATTGGACTCAGTTCTCCCATAACTGTTACATATTTCACTCTCATAGAAAGCCTCTCCTTGCATCTTTAATCTGAAAATATTACATAACATGCATCACAGTTGGTACCAGGAACACTGCATAGCTATCAGATATAATCCACACCTTGTCTCATAAATAGAAATTGATGTTAACAGGAGAAAAACAAACAGAAGTAGCACGCAACTTGAAACTTTCAGCATCCACAGACAGGAGACATTTAAGCTGATGTTAGTTAACTCAGAGAATTTGCCCAATTTGATTGAAGGTTAACTTTAAAGTTTTAGCTTCAGAAGAACATACTTTTGACAGATCATAAAGATAGCATCAGAAATACAGCAACTTATGACAGATCATAAGGTTACTATAATTTATAGGCTAATTGTGTATTTAACCTCGGACTGAAATGTTCCAAGGAGAAGGTGAGGGTCTGGGGGGTATAGGGGGATGAAGCCCACCTAATAAATTCAATCAGTCATTTTATTTATCAACCAGGAATAAAGCATAATAAAATAATGAAGGGCATAGTGAAACCATCCAATTTCTTTTGAACTTTATTCCTTGAGTGTGAAAAATCTGCCTCTATGAAATCATGCTAAACTTTCAACTGCAAAAAGGAGCCAATTTCCAAGGCAGTGTTTAATTAATTTGTGGAGTTACTGCTGTGAAAGTTCATTGAGACAAATATTAAAGCTGTTTTTTAAAAGGGTTGGATAATTTTCTGATGATAAACAACAGTGGCAGCTTTGTAAGCAAAGACAATGATGTAAGAGTAATTAAATCCCATGCTTCAGGGTATAAATAGAATCCCTCTGCCCCAAGTACAGCATGAATTATTATTAATAACATTTTCTTCATCCCTTAAATGTAAACTCTTAAATGAGCTCTAGTTTTTGGCCACTTGTTAACCTGTTTGCCACTGCCAAGGGCAGCACATGAGACTAGAGAAATCCATGGGCTGACTCAGTATGGCAGTGCTCGTTTTTCCATGAAGGGCCACAACACCACGAGAGAAATAAATACAGAACTAAGTCTCGTTCCAACTACCTACTACAAACACCCTTCATCTAGTCTAACTCCTGACCACTGCACCATCACCAGTTTCAGCCACACAATGCCAAGTCTTTTGCTATAAATAAAAGTGAAGGTGACAAATTGGCCAACACAAGCAGAACCAGACCACAGGAATATTACATCTTCCAACTATCTTTTTGAAATTCCTATACAGTTGCCTTTTTTTTTTTTGACAGTGGAGCTGAGAAGAAAGCAGAGAAAGAACACTATGCAAAAAAGTTGTTGGAAAACATGGAAAAAGTACCTTGCATACTATTGGATACTTAATTGCTAAAAGGAACTTTTTAAAATGTATTTGGGCCCAGGAAATGCAACGTGTACGCATTATTTCCTGCTGAAATATTTTTAAGACTTCTTCTGTGCCAAACCGCTTCAAAGAACTAAAACTTTAGGAAACATGAATAAGATCATTGATCTGGGGGGGGGGAAGGGGGGAATATTAAGGAGAAGGAAAAGTGGAAGGAAGCAGACATATGTGGAAAATCATATAAAATTGTCCTTTCATTATCCACATATTGAGCAGAAAAATTAATGGCCTCAGACAACATAATACATCACCCTAAGTCTATTAGGAAAACAAGAGAAGCCCACAAAGTTTATTAGCGTGTCCTTAGTTATAAACCACTAAACAAAAGCTCTAGAATTTTATCAAAGAAATAGGATGTCAAATAGATTTACATTGTGATCACTTTTAGGCACCTATTTTCATACACACACATATATATATATACACACCAAAATTAAAATAGCAAAAGTAGTTTGGCAGTGTTGCTTGAAACCACTAAGGCCTATAAGTATACCTTCCCAAAAATGGCAAACACCTGCAGGAAATGGTGAGTGAAATAACATGAAGCCAATAAAGGAGGTTAAATACAGGATCCTGTCATATTTCCCAACGAGAATTTTTCATACACTGCAATACAATAACTCTGAGTCTGCAAAGCACTGCGACCCAAGGGCAGCTGCCCTACACCCGGAATCCAGGGGGCTGCGTTAACAACTCTCCCCTCATCACCGCTGGTGAGACATTCATTATTAAGGGGTCAAAGCTCAAAGTCCCTGGCTACTGAGATGTCACTGGAATCTGTCCCCGAGGCTGCTGAGAAGGGGCACGCTGCTTCCTTCTTCCCAATTACTGTGCAGAGCAGCCAGGAGAACCCGAGCCGCTCTGCGGGCTGCCCCGGCTCACTCGGAGAGCAAGGCCATGAGCTTCCTCAGCCTCTGGCCCTCCTCTGCTCCCGCAGACAAGTGACAGCAGCAACACTGACTACAAACAGGTTGCAGAACCCCTGTAACAAGGACCTGAGTAAATGCATTTCAGGTTAGATTCAATATTCTCCCTCGCCCCCAGGCTTTCAGAAGTTGCCATCTGCAGCCACATCAGTACAATGTGCCTTTCCGAGTTACTCTGCCTGCAGTTCCTAAACTCTATGAACACAAGTTATATCTACATTCAGAGTTCACATAGTAAAGGGAAAAAAAAACCACAAACCCCAAAAGTACCTCCTCCTTCCTGAGGAATTTTCACCTCAATTACAGAAGTGAGACAAAATTAGAAAACTAAACCCAGGACTTTTCTGAATGAGTTCCTTCTATTTTTCACTCCTGAATTCAAACTAGTTATCTACAGCAAGAACACAAAATCTAACCCCCCCCCATTGTTAAAAGCTTTGTTTTAATAATGATAGACTCAGTTAAAATAGATTAATAGTTATCCTATCTATGTGGGATTAAGAGTGACCTTCAGAATTAACAGAGCCGTGATTATAGAAGGCAGTTCAACAGACACCCAGATTCAGAGCTTTGTTCACTCCATTCACCTGACTGCAATTCATGAACTCAGTCAAAGCATTTTTGTGTTATAGCAGGGAGTCTAAATGATTTTTCAAATGCAGAAAAAACCCCATACAGACACTTATTTTTAGTGTCTAATTTTTTATACCTCTGACAACAGCCGCACAGCTGAACATGTTTTGACCAGGGATTTAGACCAGATGACTCCAGCGGTTTATCCCAATCTCAGCTGTTCTGTGAATCTGATTGAGTTCCTTTTACAACGCAAGACAACTTAGAAGAAGCAAAATCTTTTATTAAATCCATTTGTAGACATGGAAAAAAGTAACCTGAATTTACTATTAAACAAAAAAACAAACAACACAACAACAAAACAGAAAAACAAACAAACCACCAAAAAACAAAACCCCAGGAAATAAAAGTGGATTAGTTAAGTGGGGTTAGCTCAAAGTTTTCCCTCTTGCTGTTCCAAAGAATGAGAGGGCTATGAAAAATAGCCAGAGTGCAGTCAGCAGTGTGGTAGAATATCCAGGCTGTGCTGCGGCTCAGCAGAAAACCCTGTCATCCATTCACCTTCACCCCAGTTTTATAACCCTTTGCAAAATCTTAGCATTACTTCTCTCTTGCACTGAGTGTGACTGCAGACATGCCAGCTTCAAGCCTGGCACTGTAACACCCAGGGCTAGGAAGATGCTCACTGGTCAAGAGCGTTGGAATTATCCCTGCTGGTTTTCTTTAATAAGCTGCACCAATATGCCATCATGGAATCCTTTGAAAAGCAAGAAGCTAGGCAATCCAGGCAATCCTCACCTCAGAAACATCACTGTGAGGTCTGCTCTTGCAGCAGATGGAAAACTTTCTCCATGAGGGTAGTCAAACACTGGGACAGCAACTGAGGAGTTTCAGCTTCTTGGACACACTCAAAACCCGTTCAGTGCAGGCCCACCCAACTTCAGAATTGTGACTGCTTTGTTCAGGGTGTTGATCTCCAGAGGACCCTTCCAGCCTAAGTTACTCCACAGTTAGCTCCATCAAAAATCATTAGTTGTAACGTGCAATGAGCTCATCTTCAAGTCTGCAGTTCTAAACTTCAGTTTGGGTATTTTATTATAAATGATATATTGGGTACGTTGAAAGACTAATAGGACTTATGACCTATTACATCTCACTCTACAATTAAAGTTCTAAAATTTATTCCGTGTCCTGATTGGCAAACATTTAGGGGAAAAAAAAAACAAAAGCCATCTCTGAATTATATTAGGAATTAAAGATATTATTTTTTATGGAATCAAGATTTGAATAGGTACAGAACCTCAGGTCTGGCTACATACAAAAGGATTCCCCCCTCCCTGGTTGCAAATTAAGAATTTTTATAAGAAAAAAACCTTTGCTCTTACAGAGCAAAGGTACAGACAAGTTATTAGCCAGATGATACACCGTTTCTGTAGACTAGAAAGAGATAACAGTGGTATTAGCCCCATAAAATTGCAAATATATTCTCATAGTTAGAATTTTTAATTTGCTTATTAATTTTACATAAAATTGCTAACTAGTTTATGTTGAAGATGACTAACAGTACCAAGCAAACACTAAGGCATCCCAAACCCAAGAGTTTGGCAATCTGAAAACCCAAGAAACTAGAACAGTCTTGCAGTGCCTTTACCATCAAACTGGTCCTCAGAGTACTGAAGTATAAAAGTGTGCTAACAAGCCGTTTTGGATATTGGCAGGGGAGAATTCTGCTACAAAGATGGTAAAACTTAGCCAGGAAAGCTCTACAGCATAGAGGGGCCTGAAACAGTTACACTGCATGATGGAGTAAATGACAAACAAAGCAAACATCAACAAAGTTTACCTACTTTCCCTGCTGTAACAGCAGAAACACTCCACTTTCACCACGGAATGTATTCTCCATTGTTTCAAACGCCAGACACACCCAGAGACCAGACTGCTCGTTCCACGTCAAGACTCTCAGCAAGAGCCCAGAACACAGCATTGCTTAACAGTGCCTTTTATTAGCAATTTTATAAGATGGTATGCTCATCATCAGATCCTTCCATAGTATACATAACACAGACTACTCAAGCATTTTTTAGTGTTGCTGTCAATGCATTTACCAAAATGCATCGATGTACTTAATTTTCGTAGCCATTTACAAGGCGTGTGGTATGGAATGTGTCATGAATTCTCTCCCTTTTGCCGCATTTCTCTCTAAAATACATATTCTCTCTCAAGTTCCGGACCTTCATGGCTGCAAATTGTGTACTGCATCACGTCACATGTTAGATTACAGGTGCTAAGACTGTCTTTCCACGCAATTGCAACTAAAACAAAACAAAAAAAAAAAGTTGCAGTTTTAGAGGAGTTTATAACAGCAAGAACAACAAGATCGATATCTTACATTTGAGGTTATTAAATTTCTACTAAAGATCCTATTCATCAAAAACATCTACACATGTAGCCTCCCCATTTTTAATCTCTTAAGACACGCATACGAGTAAGTCAGAAAATCAAAGGAAAACATCCCTGCAAATGGTTATGGGTGGCAGCTTAACACTGGTATTGATTAAGCACCAAGAATATACTGGAACTTGACAGAAAAGTCTCCTGACTCCAGAAATCGATGCAAGATGAATCTGCTTAGACTTTTCTTTGCAGTTTGGGGAACTGCACTGCTGGGTGTAAAGACAGGTTTCCAGCTCTGCCATGGGAAGGGAGCACTGCCGTGTGCATTACAAAGCCACTGAGCCCCCACCCCACATGTTCTGCTTCACCCTTGTCCTTCTCCTTACACATCCTACCAAAAAAAGGTAGGAAAAGCAGAGGAAACCTTCAGTTAGGCTTCCTCTCTGACCTGCTCTTCAGAAGAACCTGTCTCTTCCTCTCTTATTACAGAATCTCTTAAAATTGGTGTTCACGGAGAGGTGACATGGCTATTTCCCCGAAAGTATTTTTGGTGTTGAATTAAAGATTTTTTTTTTTTT
>VXAY01001857.1:474712-571581 GCA_013399855.1 Oxyruncus cristatus
TTTTTTAAAGACTCTGAGGACTCTACCATTCAATAACAATTTATAGGAAAGGAGGGAGAACTCACAAAAATGTCTGTTGCATAGTCTCGGTACTACTCCCGAAAAAATCAAACCATAAAAACATGCATGCACGCAGCTTAAGAGGTTAGTTAGCTAAAACAGGCTGTAATTTTTGCATTGTCTTCAGAGCAGCAACAAATGGCTAGATTGTACTCTGGAATTTGGATGCTCACTCCCACGCACAGAGCAGGGGAGGGTTAAGGGTCTCACTGTGGTTACAGGCCTTACTGCATTGAGCATCACACAAGCTCTGGCCAACAGAGCCCTTGTCCAGAGAACTGTTGAAGCTGCAGGACAAGAGAACCAAGTCAGCAAGAATGTGCTGTAGGCACACGTTGCATGGCTTTACAAGAAAGGAGCAGAATGTATCACTGGAATAAGGAAAAGGTATTTTCGAGGGGGGGAAAAAAAAAAAAAAAAAAGAGGGGGAAAACAGCAGAGGATTGAAACAGAGCAAAACAGGAGAAGAACACCAGCAGAAAAAAAGAAAAAGAAAAAAAAAAGGACAAAAGAACACATTCCCAAAAAAGCAGGAGAAACATGGCTGAGGCTATTCTGGTAAATCAATCAGAATAAAACCAACCAAACAAAAACAACAAAAAACGCCTCAATAGCATCCAGATTCAACAGTGACAAAACAAATAAGGAAAAAAAACCCCCATCTTTAACGAAATCCTTGACTTGTCTGGAAACTCCCTTCATGCTCAAACAGCTGTCCCCCTCCCTACGCTGTGAGAAGTGTGAGACTGACTCAAGAGAGGCTTAAAGCCTTCTCCTTATTCTTTTTGGGAGGACAAGGGTGAGAAGGGTAGAAAATAGAGGTCAGAACAATACGAAATAAATTTCCAGACAGCTTTCATTTCGCTTCCTGACAACGTCTTCAGCTCTTGTCAGAGGAAGCCAGCGCAGCATCAAAGCACGGAATCACCAATCATCTGTTCAAATATGACCTTTTGGGTGCGTTATTGCAGTGGTTCGGACATACTGCACAAATTAACTTACTGAACGGGGGCACCATGTTCCTGAAACTTCTAAGGAATTGTGTAAAAATAACGAGTACAAGGTGTAAGTGACGGTGAGTTTCATAGTTTTTAAGTCCATTTTCACCTGACCAGTGTGTTAGGCCTAAAATCCATCATAGCTGGCATGCATTTGGTTAGTTAGGCTGCTACTATAAAATTATCGAAAGAACAGACACTAATCTGCCCTTTCTTTATTGAAATTCTTAGGCAGCTTTTCATGTACTATTTTTTATCTCTTTTTTCCCCTCTGCCTGAACGAAGAATGTTGAGTAGAAACTGGGGAAAACTCAGGAAACAAGTGTCTGTTTTAACTCCGTAGTTGTTCTGTCTTACATAACAAATTGTTTCCTGTGGGAGTGATCTAACCAGCTATTATTTTAAAGAAATACCATTATATTGCTAAGAAATAATATAATAAAGCTACGCAATAAACACCATAAGTGAGTACAAAGCTCCAAGGGCAGATTAGCAAGAACAGTTTCTACATTTACTGGGGAACAAGCAAATGACTGACCACCATCACCTCTCTGGGAGGGGAAAGAGGCCAGTATAGTCTTACACTGAAAACAGAACCACACCAACACATCCAAGGTGTGCCCAGCAGGAAGAATTAACTCAGGGAGAATACTCTCTTCTTCTGCTCATTTAAAAAAAAAATCTCCTCTTAAAGAAAGGTAGAAGTGTTTTTGTGACTTAACTTAGATTTCCTGAAAAACATTTACTTGAATTTCTTGAATTTTAGTTAATGTGAAACTCATTTTTATACCTTCACATAAAGAAAACTGAAAAAAAACCCAAAGAACACAATTCTGTGTTAAAAATAAAAATCTTCAGGTGCACAAAAATATAGTTTTGGGGAGAGTGGGAATCGTTTTCATCCCATGAAAGTTGTGTTTTTTTTTTTTTTTAAAGTGATACTTTTAATAAAAAAAAATAAATAAAACAACAAAGAAATGAAAAAAAAACTTTCCCAAAAGTTTAAAAGCAAGGGGGGAAGGAAGGGCGTTGTTCCAGTTCAACCAAAACTAGTGTTTGGTTGGTTGTTTTCTTTCCTGAGATAAACCTTCACGGTCCTTTTGCCGTAGTAAAAAGCTTTACATCATTTGTGAGCTTTAAGGAATAGCCCAATAATGACCAGAATCCATGGGAACAGACGATTGTGGAATTTTATGGAGTCGAAGTTACTAATGGTGACAGGAGCAACGTTCTCTTACACGTGGCACTGCAACTCGTGCTCAGTGGCACCTGTGCAGCCTCCTGCCAAATTTGGAGGCAGAGGAAACACCTCCTTGCAAAGGGTGCACCCTTAGACTAGACAAAAATCACCAGGCCTGGGATTAAGAACTGTTAAATAAAAGCACACCTCCATTTTGTTGGCTGCACTTCCTTTACTTGCACAGAGAGCCCAGAGGTTAAAAATCAACACGCGCATGAATAAACCTTCAGACTTTTTCCAAGCAGCACACAATAAGGACAAAAGAAAAAGTGCACTTGTTCCAGAAATGCAGGGCACTTTATAGGGATTTTTAATTTAAATATTTGTTCCACCAAAAAAAATAATAAAAAGCCAACAAAGGCCAGGATTATCAAACAGCTCTCTTTTTCCTTCAGCTTCTTTGTAAGGGGTTTGTCAGTTTGTTATTGTATACTCACTCCTCTTTAGACTCCTACTTGTAATATTTAATTTTTCTGCTGGCCTGGAGATAACAAATCTGTTGTCAGCCTGTCTGTATATGTCCATCAGATATGCACAGGGAATAAAATGGTTAGAACAGGAGACAAAGGGCTATTCCTTTACCCCTGCCTGACAAAAATAAGATTCACCGGAAGATGAAGCCAGCTATGCCCCTTACAGTGGCAGCAGGTTGAAGAATGCTTTCTATTTACAAGTATTATTTGTAGCATAGAGGGACACGTATTGCCTGATGAATCTCTAACTGTATCGTGGATAAAGTAGGCTGTTGCACTTAAGAAACCCATAATTTGCTTTATTGGAAATTTTCACTATCCACAAGAAGGAAAACAAAATGTATGTGTAGAAAAAAAAACAAACAGTGAAACTAAAAATATATTTAAGAAACACCCTTGAATATTTTGCATTTCTTTAAAGAACATCTCCTTCAACGATTGTTTTGCGAAGCATACAAGATGGAGACATCTGAAACCTCTTCTTTACAAAGAAGAACAGATTACCACAATTCACAAAATCCATTGAACGTCCAGTGACTAAAACACCAATGCATTCATTCAATAGCCCTTGAAATCTACCGGTAGAAGCCACTCTGACTTCACCTGCAGCGCTTGGCGGGCAAGATTCAATCAGAAGTTGACATAAATATGCTTGTGATGACACTCAGCTTTGTGCTTTTCTATTAGTTTGTTTCCCAGATTAATCAGCATTTGTAATGCACTTCTGACACCTGCATGAACACAGCATACTGCAGTAACAGTGACTGTGATTGATATTTCTTCGTATGTACTTGCTATTAGTACAATTATTTATTCATGTTATACTCTTATGAAAACCACTATTTCATGTATGAACAGCTCTAAATGATTCCCATATGCAGTAGTAATTATTTATGATATTTTGAAGAATTATTTAATATCTGCACTCAGTCAACTCATTTTTAAGAGACAAAACTCAATGCAAGATGCAAAAAAACAACATGCTGGATTTGTTAACTACACTTAAATAATTTGCAAACTACAATAACAAAGACATTAGCTAAGAAAAATAGAATATTCAGAGCCGTTTAGTCTGAGCAACATAGTACATATTCATGCACACTCATTGACAAATATTTACAAAACAAGTAGCAGGTATAAGTAAGTGGCATAAATAAAGGGCCATTCAGAAAGGCACTAACAGTTCATCTACCCAGGAAAAGAAAACCATCATGGGACTATCAATTGTCAGACTCCAAAGATTTTGAAATTTCAAGCAATTCTTACTTCCTTAAAAACAATATGGTCTCGAATATATCTTCACCACACCGAAGGGAGTGAACAAGAATATCGTTCTGTATCTTTCAATAAATAGGTGGAAAATTTATTACCCTCAAAATAATTACTGCCAGCAATATTTACGAAACCATCTTCTGGATTGAAGATAATACTAAAGGTTTTTCATGAAAGTAAAAAAAAAAAAAAAAATTAATTGAGTGGCTATCATCACAGTAAGTACCAAATTCCATCATTTCATTACGTATACTTTTCCGAAAGAGGGCAGAGTTCCAATTTCCTCAGAAAAGTGTAGACACACATTACAGGAGAGGTGCATTACAGAGGAGCAATCTGAGGAAAGGAATAAAACACGCTGCAGTGCAAGGACCAGCAACCTGAAAACAACAGTAGGAACATGAGCAAAGCACGGAGTTTGTCACAGAGGTTGCAGCGCACAGCCAGATGGAGACTGAGAAGCCCCTTTCAAAGGTAACAGTATGGAAGCCTTCCAGAAGGGGAGGGATTGGGTGTCCCTCTCCCATCTGACAGACAGGGGACAGCTGTAGGCAGGAACTTAAGAAACGGCACTTTAAATGTTGCTGACCACACCTCAGCCAAGAGAGGAGGAGCAGGAGCTGCTAAGCACAGTCTGACTGACACCTTTAAAAACCATTCCTAGCCTATGCTGACAGAGCACCGGCAGAAGGAGCTCCACACCCCTGGAGATGAGCCCAGAGAAGAGAAGATGCTGAAAGCAGCCCGTGTCCGAGCTAAAGGACTGAACAGCTGACCTGGGAGAAACAGTCAGCAGCAATTCCCTGAAGCAGGAAAACCGTTTGCTGCTGTCGTCTGCAAGTCATGGGACCCAGTTGTCCCACTGTGCTACAGAAGCAAACAACAGACCAAAGGACTGGCTGAGAACAAAGAATCACAGAGAACTTGAGACCGGTAAGGACCCACCGAACTTGAAACACTTCAGAAGCCATCTAAAGCTCTTCGTTTATATATTTGGACACTGAAAAGTAGGGCATGAGATACAAAGGACTCTGTCCTTAACAGAAGAAGTCCTTGAGAAGAGACAGAAAATATTAAAAGCTTATCCTCCACAGAAAACAAGTTGATCAAGGAAAATTTTCTTTGCTGAAACTGTCATAACCTATCATGTCATCCAGATGATCTGACAATTCACATTTGTAACACATTAGCCCCTTCGTTATAAGCATTTCAAATACAAGTTCAGAGTTATTTCTTTTCTCCTCTCCTGCTAGATTGTGGTAGTCTCAGCCCACTGATACTAAACTCCAGAGCTGCCTTGTGTGTAGAACAGCTGGAGAGCTGGACTGAAAAGACACATCAGACTTTACGGCTCTCACATGAAGTCTTGTCAGACATGCTCATCAGAGAATATCACAGACAGCAAAATGGGGCTCGAGGAACTACATACCGAGTTCACATCCGTCACTCTGTGCCTGAATCTTCAGTCTAGCTCAGGTCTGCTGAAATCTGGGCTCAGCTACACTGGGTCTTTCCACCTCCAGGCAGTTTGTGGGTGTTCCACAGTGATTCCACCACGCAACAAGGGGAAAAAACTCTGTTGCCCAGATTTAAGCAGCTGTCTGGATTCTTACACGATATTTTAGCCTTATTTCAACACCTCCTAAGAAAGAACAAGAAAAGCTTTCAAAACTTTCTTCCATTCCTTTAGTCCTTTTTTTTTTTTTCCAAACTGATTTTCAGTGCATTAAATATGAAAAATAGTAGCTCTGCATCACTGAAGATAGGACACTGAGAATTTAGACAGGAAATTTTATGGGTTTTATGAAAGGTGGGACATTAATCAGTATAATGATGACATTTATTCAAACAAATGACCACAATACAAGGCAAATGTATTAGCCACCTTAACAAGTAAGATGAAGGACACCACCAAATAACCAAAGATACGCTTTGTTCTCAAATACGACTGCAGGATAAACTGTTCTCAAAGGAAGAGACAAATGGATGGATTTGCCAGATTATGACACTGTGAACATCTTTTATACCCCCTCTCTGAAGAAAGGTGTGGTGGGTTGACCCCACACAAAGCACCTAAGCTGCCATCCATTTGCTACCAAACACTTCCCCAGCAGGATGGGGGAGAGGAAAGGAAGGACAAAAGCAGCACAGGGTCTGCTATGAGGAAAATGAAAGCACACTCGGTATAATAGTCTATCAATACTCAAACTATTAATCTTTTCTCTGGAAAAGCCTTAAATTGAACTAAAACTGATAAAATATCAGAACCCCCAGTGAAACTTCTCTAATGACAAGACTAGTAACAAAAGGACAGCGAGCAAATTAGCAGCTTTCACTGGGTACAATTTACCAAGGGAACAGGCTATGGTGGGAGGTGATCTCTTTTGTACAACAGGTAATAAGTAATCTGTCACAGTTCCACCCCAAAAATTCTGAATGGGGAAACCACAGAGTGTATTTTCTGCAATGTTTACTGCAGTAAAATTCAGAACCCAAACATTCGTTACTGGAAATAAGGTGAAAGATAATGGTACACAAATTGAATGTAACAAATTACTTACCGGTTTTGCTCTTACTTGTGCATCGTAAAAAGAAGGAAGACGAGAATATAATAGAAATTTAAGGTAGCAATATTAGTTAGTCACTATATGGTATAAATCCCATACTGGTAAGAAATATGATACAGTGATGGCATAATTGTCTAATATTTCTCTTCACATTTCAAGTTTGAATATGTTTCCCATGAAGTCAGAGACTGATGATAAGAGTCCTAAATCACTTTCCCTTGATCAGATGGCTTTTCACATAGCACAATGCATCAGTGTTGAGAAATGCCAAAGAGAGGTGATAACAGTCTTCTTAATAAAGACTGTTGGGCTCAGAATATTAATTCTACTGTTTGCTTTGACACTCGGTGACATGAGAAAAACAGAAAGCAAGGCCATTTTCCAATGGCAATATCTACACTCTGCTTGCAGCACACTTTAGTACAGAAACTTCTCTTTCCCTTAAGGGCAAAGCCGCCTTCCAGGTGTGTGAAATCAGTTCTAATCCTAATAAATGCTCATCTCAATCTCACAGTTAGGCTGCCTATTTCTTATTCAAGATGTCACAGAACTTCGCTTCTTATTGCAGCTCCTCACCCAACTCTTCCCATGAAATTCCACTGTTCTCTTCTGGCTTTTCTTGGATGCTACCCATTCGTGCCTACCCCAGAACCCCTGTCCCTTGGCACCACTTTTATGAGACCTACTAATGAAGTGAGATGTCTTTTCCAGCAACCAATACCTTTCATCTTCCTGGTCACCAAATTTTTTTTGTTGCTATTGGTTCTTCTTCTTGTAGTAACAGGTCAGACAAAAAAAAAAAAAAAGAAAAAAAAGAGAGACTTTTCTTCCCTTGTGCTCCTGGAACACCACCAGTAGCAACAAGGCAGCAGTTGCAACAGTCTGAGTAGAATTTCAGTGAGGATAAAATACATTACAAGCTTACAGTTAGTCAAAAGGTGATATTAAATGGCTTCTGGCAAGGGATCTTTACATGTAATATATAATTGATCTTCTTTTTTTTTTTTTTCCTGAAGGATATCCTAGATTCAAAGCAGATTTAATAATAATACAAAGTCTTTGACAACTATTTGCACAGGATAACCACATGATTTAACACAGATTGTAATATTATAGTATGATATGAATTATCTGAATTTTTTTTTTTCTCAGGAAATTGACTACTGATGTACAAGCTGTAGTAACTTCATAGTTTATTCTGTAACATATTCCCAAGTCCTGACAATAGAATTACCATCAGGACCTAAATCAGTTTGCAATTAACTTTACTTTAAAATATATTTCTACAGAGTGCTACAAAAGTATTTTTGGAGAACAAAACAAAACAAAGGGTTAGCCCCTGATATTCTCACAATACCAGACCAGGAAATTCAAACTCTAATTTGCGTTGGCACTGTCAGCTATGGTTGATACCAGGAAACCCAATTACATTTCAAGAAATAAAATCCTTCTCTACCAAAGACCCCATTTGATGGCCCTTTCTTTTCATACTGCATTAGTTCACACTATAACAGGCTTGGCTAACAGCTACAGGAACTCTGGATCCAAAAATATCGGATGCACTCGTTAGAGCATCTACAGAAAAGAAGTTTGCTTTTCTCTCTGGCATCAACATCAACAGGCATCACACTTTTCTGACTAAGCCTGACATTCCTGCTCAGGCATCCAAAGCAAACTTTTCAAAAAAAAAAACTCCAAAAGCACTGATTGAGGATACCCTCAGGAAAAAAAAATATTTATGAGTGACAGGAAGCTGACTGCTGAAAACGTATATCACACTCTCTCATCTATATGCAAACACTTCAGAAGCTAGAGGGAAGCTATAAAACCTACTTTGGGTATCAATTTTACGTTTTCTTCTGAAAACTAACCCCTCGTAGCAAGCTTAAGATAACAAGTAGGATTTTTTTTTCTTTTTTTTCCTGCTTGCTCTATGGTAGCCCATCGTACAGGGTCCTGGCCAGGCTGGGGCTGAGGGGTCACACACGATCACCACCCGCCACCCGCCCACTAAACAAGGGGCATTTTGCATCCTCAGTGGCCTTGTTCTGAGATCTTACAAATGCACTTCAGAAGGATTATTTTTGTAACAAAAGCCTTTGAATTTCATAGTCAAAACGAAACAAGAATTTTTCAGTGTGAAAAGTTCAATTACGTGAAAGTTTCCGTAGCCAGTATGCACCTCCACTAACTGAAATAGGAATATTTAACTGCCACAGGAATACAAAATGCATTTTAATGAACTCCTGGAGGAATGAATCGTAGCTCTTCTCTTTGTTTTTCTCCTCTAAGTTGGAGAAAATAATTTTCTTGGAGGAGATCTATTTTTGTCCACTGACAGAAGAAAACGTAACCATGGGCAAAGAAATCCAGCAAATATTCAGCACAGTGAAAGAGCAAATCACTGCAGTCACAGCAGTGGTTGAAGTCTCCCTTCCCTACCAAAGGAACAGCACTGCCACGCTCGGGCTTGGAACCACTCACATTCAGCACTGACCTCTGTGTGAGATTGTTCTCCCTGTGTTAAGTGAACAAAACTAGAAGAGTCATCTAAATTAATGCTGCATCTTAATCACACCATCCTCATTAATGAAAAATGGGGTTTTTTTTTCTGATGGAAGGAAAAACCGACATTTCCAGCTCCGGTACGAAACAGTCAGACATAACGAGGAAATTGTGGTTTGCCTCAAGGCAGCATTAGAAGATGTAGTAATTATCATGCTCACAAATGAAACTTAATTTGCAAATGGAGGAGTAAATTATAAAAACAGCTGCAAAACAAGGAATCTTGGTGACCTGGCAATATGATAACGATGACCCTCAACTACTGAAACAGCTGTAAAGCAAAACAGTGTTTGAGAAAGGACGAGGTTCTTAGTAGGGATAGTGTCCCAGAAAGAGGTTTTGACCACTTTATAGAAATTGTTTAAAAACTCAAAATTTACTCACATTACCATTTATGTATTAAGCCAAACAATTACTTTAAAAACAGCAAATCTGCCCCAGCAACTCTGATGCAAAATTGCTATAAAAATCTCAGATAAACAACCGCAGATGCCCTTATCTTGTGTGAAGAGCAGGAGTTTCAGAAGAAGCAGGCTTACACATAATCCCAGTTGTATTGGTGTGGTGGGAAATATTTATCATCACCAAATTTGATATAATCATACCTATTGTCTTTTTTTGAGACATGTTTTGGACACGTTACCACAACTTATTCAATTAAGTGCATATTAAAAACTCAATCACTGTCATACTTCAAAGTACTTTTTGGTGACAGATGAGAACTACAGACATGCTACATTTATTCATTATTTCAGCTTTGTCTTCTAAAATTCTCACTTTTTAATATCTGAGGCATTCCAGGTGACAATGCTGAAACATCCACATTTCTGAGGAAAGCATTAGACCCCAAAAGTTATTTTTCTGTGCAGCCTTTGTCTTTTGAATGTGACACAGTTTTACACATATAGGCATATATGTATGCTACACCAATTCTGTGTGTACATAAACATTTTCATATATGTATTTTGCCCTAATGTAAAGATCTTACAGAATAGTGGGTTGTAAATTCATAGTTGGACCCTCAAGAAATACTTTACAAAACAAATTTTGGAGTTCCTTATTACTGATGGGTTTTATAAAGCCCATAAAAAGTGAATTGGTAAACAACAGATGAAAACATTTTTTTTTAAGTATGCTTTATATCTATAACCTATTAGATATCATAAGGTCTTACACATAAATTGGCAAAGCTTTGTGAAACTAGATTTTAAAAGGTTATTTGAAACAGTATAATGGGAAAACAAGCCATTATTATCACAGCCAAGTTACTTAGAGAAATCTTTTTATTATATAAGCAAGGTTCTTTACAGCAGTTAGAAAGGCGATGTATAAAACATGCTGCTAATGAAAATAAATATGGAAATTTATTATAGGAACACAAATATTAAATTCAGAATAGTCATTTTGCTTCCTGAATTAAAAAAGTACAAAACTTCCTACTAATTCCACCAAAAAAAAAAAAAATTCTTTCTTGACAGGGCCTTCATTCCTTACACATTTATCTTTAATGTAGAGGGTCACTGAAGAGCTCTAATTCCATCTCTGGAAAAGAGTATTTTGTATCTGAAGTCTTCACAAAAAAAAAATTCTAAGATAGCTACTTTGTCTCTCTCTCCTCCCAAAGTTCCTTTTGTCGTTCCAAACATTTTGAAGAACAAATTACACACATTCTTAATCGCAGTGACTTAGCCAACCACTACGGCTTCCCACTTTGTTTTAATTCTGGCTGTGCCACTTTTCTTTGTGTTTTTGAAGTCTAAATTTCAGATTTTTTTTTTTTTCTTTCTTTAAACCTCCTGCCACCCCTTGGTTTTAAGTGACCTAATTTCCTTTTGTGCTCTAATTTTTCTGCCAGTGACCTTCAGCAGAGCCTCCTCCTTTCACCCCAGCGCTCTGGGAGATTCTTCAAGAACACTGTGCTTGATGTGGGTCTCACAACTGCATATTCCCACCCACAAACTCAAGTAACTTATGCAAAGGTAAGACCCTTAAGCTCTTGGTCTCACCAAGCTACTTCTTTATTCGGGTTCTCTACTACCACGTCCAAATTAAAATTTCATTGGCCTTTTCTTATGGATGTCTAGCCTGCATTTCAGGTATGTTACAGCTCAACTGAATCTCTTCCTTCTGCACCTGCCTTTCCCTCCCCCCTCCCCTTTTTAAAATCCCTTTCATGAATACTTCCTATAGTAATAACCATCCGCAGATCAGCCTTTTCAACTTCACTTAAATCACTCTATTGGTTATAACCCTCTGTGAAGTCCTTCTCTGTTTTGGTCCACAGATGCCTTTCGCATGGTATCTTATGCGGAGAAAAAGAAAAGGATGGGGAAAAAAAAAAGGGCAGGGAAAAAAAAAAAAAAGCTCATCCTGGCTTCTGCATGCCTGCATTCCTTTTCTGGGCCTCAATAAATGCAATTTTGCACTGCTCAAACCCATTCCAAACGTGGCTAACATTGAGCTACCACCAAAGAAAGGGTTTATCAAGTGAAGACGCTCACACTGCAGTATTCCATTAGCAATGGAATGAACCCTCTGGATCGTCGTGGGGAAACAGAGCACCGTTACACAACTTAAAAATGTTTCCATACTTCTCATTCTAAACTCCAGTACAATAAAGGCCCAAGGAATCTCACCTGTGCTCCATCAGCACTTCTTTAAAGCCATTTACATAATTTTCCTTATTGCACAAACATAAGCTTTCTTCATCTTCACAGCCTTCCTGTCCTATCCCATTCTCTACCTCAACATTACGATACCTATTTGTACTTCTTGACCCAGGCTGGAAGCCTCCAAACCCCATTTAACGGAAAGGACAATTCCACAAGCTGGCAAACCTCAAGTATTAGTCTTCCTGAAACAGCCCTTTAAAATTCACCTTCCTCATGCTGCCAGGATCACAGCAAAGGCTGTTACAACACCGAAACTGCAGCCCCCTGTGCCAAGCAGGGTTGTGACACCATCCCACTGCTTCTATTTCTCTGCTTGATTCTGGTTTTTGCACTATACTTAGCTTTTCTATTCTTGCAAGACATGGACCTTCTATTGCCTCTGTGTTCATAGATCAAGTAGCACAGCACAGCCTCATTCACACTTACAGAGTGAGTGGAAAATACTAATGTGAATGAATTGGAACTAAAACCTCACTGTGACTACACCTTTTAAATTTCAATGAAAGACAGCTGGTCTGGGAAACAGCTGCATGACCACTTATATTTTACAACCACCTTTTAAAAAAAGAAGGTATTGGGTACACCCATATCAGAGAGAGGCAGGGGAGGGCAGGAAGGGGCAGAGGGAAGAGTTTTATGAAATTAGCATTCTTCTGTAGCAAAATGGTGCCTAAATATTTTCACTTAAAACCTATGTCTAGCTGGCAATGTAATCAACAGTTAATATTTACGCTCATACGAGAAATTTCTCAACCAAGATAAAAAATTCTTGATCATGTATTTTATATTCTGGTCTCTTGATTATTTAGACATTCAGCATCCATAAACAAGCAGTTTATCCATGCGATCAGCTATGTGACACCAAAATTAACAGACCCTTGAAAAAAACCCTTCACAAAACAAACAAACAAAAGCAGGAAAAAAAAAAGAAAGTTGATTACTATGCTTATACTTGGCTTAAAGGAAAGCTGACAAATTATGCAAAACCACAAATGTCTCTTAAGGCCTCAGTTTCTGCAATCATATGGATAAAAGCAACATTGTGTATTTTTTGTAAATTTGCTGCTTCAGAAGGTACTGCTCATTAAGATACAAGCCCATGTCTGATACCAGTGACAAAGGCATTATTTCAAGTGCAGTAACTGAAAAAGAAACGAAAATAACGCAGCACCTCAAAGTAGTAAAGGACAAATTGTTTCATAAGCCAAAATACACCATAATATATCAAGACACGGTTTTCAGTTGGCAATGCTACCCTTTTGTGTGTCTGACTATAGAGAGATCTAAAAATGTATCTTCAGCTGAACTATTTCTCAAGCCACAGTCGTTTAAAGCTGCAAACATGCAAAGCCCTTGCAGCACACTCACCCTTTCAGCTTGTCCTAACTCTGCAGCCCAGTGGTTTTTTATACCAAATGGAACATGGCTTTGCTTTCAAGAGGTCCCCCTACAGATTCTTTTCACTTTCCTGCAGATTTGCTGCTAGAATTTATAACTAGCACTTCAAGCCTTTTCTCCCCCTCGTCCACACTGGTTTAACTTTTTATGATGGCAGATAATTGTTTTGGCCTTAGGCAAGGAATGTGCTCTCTGCTTAGGAAGATGGCTGCACTGCATCTTTATAAGGGAGCCAAATGAGGAATAATAAGATAGTTGCAGAACATTACTTTTTTTTATCTTATCAATTATTGAAGAACGACTCTTCTTATTAGTATGGTAAGAATACTAATAAGAGGTCAAAATATAACACTAGGCCCTTGGTATTAATGGTAACAAGAGTCATGGTGAACAACAATTCAAAACAAACATTATTTAATGAATATAGCGAGACTATGATTGAACTACAAAATAAAACCCCTGTTATTAAAAGAATAAAGCAGAAATGAATCTCAGTACTTGAAAAACTGAGGGAAGTCCATCTTCTGTACAATCTATATCCACTGTCTTACTGAACCATAAATATATCTTATTTTTACTGGCATGAGTATCATCTGAGATGTTACAACAAGAAATAGGTTTGTAACATGTATAATGTGCATCTATACTAAAACAGTGCTATTCATTAAAGAGAACAATAATCTAGTTCCTTCTCAAAGTTCTATGGATCTGAAAATGCTAGCTCAAACATTTTTCAACAGAGGCAAAGACATACTGGATCATGTCCCACTTAGAGGTGACCAAGAGAACAGAAAAAGCAGATGCTTAAAACCTTCTTTCACAACTGAAACTGAAGGTGGATTTTTGAAAGAGTGAAGGGTGGGGCCTCTGTAGGAGCCCAGAATTGGATACTACTTTATTTTTGCTCCTCCTTCTCTTTTTAATATGATATCAATAATTACCAGATAAGGTGGATTTTTTTTTTTCTGTGTTGAGCCCAAAATGAGGGGGAAAAAAAAAAAATGTTGGTCGCAAAGATAACATGTGGAAATAGAAATTCCCTACAAGACTTAAAGCACTGGAAAAGAAGCAAAAGCAAAGATAGTCCTTCTCATCACCTTAAGCAGTTCTGTCATAACAGCTATAATTCTTTTTTCTATTTCCCATATAAGTCTACACCTCCCAAGGACAGCAAATATCATTACAGGAATACTTGGGGGAAATCTCTCCACTGATACTAATGTGTTCATTCTGTAGTGGAAACACCAGCCCCTAAACTTTGCAATGGTACATTAGAACACACACAGCCTTTAGCTTTCCTCTGTTTCCATTATTTTGCTGTTCTTTTTTTTTTATTTCTCAGTACTTCGAGCACTTAAAGTTACTAAAGAAAAAAGAAAAAAATCAGTTTGAATTTAGTCATAATCACAGCACTAACAGAGATGTTTCAATTTACATGATTCAAATTTATTACCCACTTTGTTAAAAGTACTTAAGAATAATGATGTTCATGAAAAGGTTAGTTAAAAATTCATAGTATTGTCAAACATTTAAGTGGTAAAGGCTATTCTTAACTCTCTCCAATGCTTATTAAAAGCCTGCCCTTTTTACTATGTTTTTATGTTTCTAATGGTGAAGTTTTTAAGTCTAAAAGATGAGGGCTTGCTTTTCCACGGAATAGAACCCAAACAGGTTATTGTTAACACCAGCTCTTCTTCCAGCATCCTTTCTGAACCTTTCCTGTAGAGGCAAACTCAAAAATACCACACTGGCAGCAGCTGAGGAAGAAAACATGAGTTATCCTTTGGAGATTTCTGCTGGCAGCTGACTGCTGGATCTATTTCCCACTGGTGTTACAAGAGTACAATATGGCAGCAACAAAACAAAAAGACAAAGACGTGGCTTTGCTGATATCTCATACTTTAGATTCAGTTTGGAAATTAGGGGGTTTTTTCCAAGGAAATTTGGTTAACAAGTTTCGGACTGATATTTACATAAGTACCTCTGGTTTGGCTTTTGAGAAAGAGACAAAGACACACAGAATTCATGCAGTTCTAACTTCAGATATCTTCTCAATCACATACACCAAAACTATGATATGCCTGGAGTATTTTAGTTATGAAGAGTTTACAAGGTTTTCCTTAATTCCTGAATGACTACCTGGTAGCTCTAGTATTTAATAAAGGTATGCAGTGAAATCCAAGTGGTTGACATATAAACCTCCAGAGGCAGCACTAACCTGAGGCTGGCAAGCATCTTCTCTTCTGCTTTGGTTGAATGACCTTTTACTTGACCTACAAGCATGAGTATCACTGAGGAATACCAATGAGAAACACAAGTAGCCAGCTCTCTCCTACACAGGTTCCCTGGACAGTCACTGGTACAGAAGATAATGTTAAAAATCAAAGTTTAGGCTTTGTTTTCTAGATATTTGCATTTGTTCTTCCTAAAACTTGACAGATTTATCCCCTTCTGCCTTACTTCCCTCTCTCCTCCAGGCCTTCATTTTTGAAGTTAGGATTTTCTAAAACTGCTGCACAGAGAAACAAAATATTGACATGGCTGCCTGATTGCCGTGGAATTATTCCACAGAGGAGAACTCTGAATTAACATGCAACATCATTTTAGCTTTAATATTTTGTGGTTCAGTCACTAGACCTTGCAGCTTATTGCGTCTGTGAACTGCATTTCCTTCTGCCAGAAAATAACCTTCTATTTCAGGCACTTGAGGTTAGGGGAAAAAAAAATATCCTCAAACAGATTTCATTAATTCAGGCAAGAGAAAGTTAATATCCCATGGCACAGCCGATTTGTTTGTAGGGGTGTTAAATGCATCATTTCCCTAATAAACTAAACCACTAGAGGAATGTGTAGAAGTTGGTGTTCCTTCCCTCAACCCATAAAAAAAAAAAAAAAAAAGGCAGCAGTGTCTGCCAGGTGAACTCTGAGGGAAAGTACTGAAGCACTGATAAGGCATTTCTAAGTGAGTTAAATGGACTGACATCCTTACCTTGGTATCAGAAAGAAAATATTCTGTCTGAAAACTTTGGAATGGTCTCTTTTCCAGGACCCAGAAGCACAGTCCATTTATTGTGCCCTCAAAAGAAGAAGCCTGTTCTAGCAGTGCATCACCTGCACTGCAGTTTGAGCATCCAGACTAAGTACCCCGAGTCCCTGCATGTTTACAGGCATCGCTTTAGAAATAATGGTTTTCATTTTGCTGATCTTCATGAAGTTCTAACTTATCATCGGATCAACTCTATAAAGAAAACAAGGCCAGCCATCTGAATAGCACAGATACATGGCATCACTATTGAGCTTTTTAAAAAAGTGGAATAGATACAGGTGATAACATTTGCAGAAAAGAATACACATTTACTTGTGTTAAGTGCAGGAGACACGCCCTCTTCACCTTCACATAAGCCCCAGTAAAACAGAGTAGGATCTTACTCCACAAATCCTTCAATTTAAGAAACATATTCCATCTTACATGCCATGGAACTCACTACCCAACTATCTTTGCTGTCCAAAAGGAGTTAGAAAGCCTGCAAAGATCTCAAAGGTCCCTCAGCCCCTTCTATTATATATTAGATTAAGTGAGAGCTGGCTCTATCACAGCCTTCTGGGATGGAAGGACAAACATTTGTTGGAAACAAACAAGAGAACCCTACAAACCAAAAGCTTCCCAGACTGTCCAGTTCCCAACTGCTTTCCAAAACCTTAGTCCTCAGTCCTTTTAATTTGAACTGTACATTCTCATGATGGGAAGATCACAGTCCTACAGAACAGCTGAATATTTATAAGATGAAAGCTAAATATTTTTGACACGTCAAGATATATTTGAAACATATCATTAAGCAAGACAATTGCCTAATGGATCACCGTAAATGTTAACACTGTCACTCAGAAAAATCTCTGCATACATCAGTATGGGAGATATCAAGATTTCTGTTTTCATCCATCCGTTTTTGTCTAGGGAAATATGATACACAAAACAATCAGCCCTCCTACAGTCTTTTGCAGTATCTTCTGCTCTCTACCAAATAAACAAGAAAACAAGACCCTTAGATTTTGCTGAACAACAGCAAAAATACAAATCTAGCTTCCTAGCCAACCCTCACACATTTAAAAAAAGTATGTGTCACTGCAAATGCCTACGAAAACCAAAATTTTCTGCCCTCAAAGGTTCCTCCATCACCTCTCAGAGGAGTAGAAGACTGGTCTCAAAGAAAAACCATTTTGTATTAGGGAAGATTAGACTTGGAAACTGTTTGGATTCAGACACTGGAATGGGCACATTACTCAAAAGTCAAGGGACTTTCATCCATAATATTATTAAGCTCTACATGTCGAGACTCCTGGAACAATGTGCATGATGATAATCTGTAAATTTTTAGGGAGCTTGACTGGAAGGGTTTACAAGTGAAATAATAGAAAGACAGACACATTAAAAAAATAATGATTAAAAAAAACCCAAAACAAAGAAACATGGAAAAAACCCAAACCAAAACAAAAACTAACCAAACAAAAACAAACAAGGAAAAAATATTAGAAACATTCCCACTCATTCCAGTTTAACTGGTGCTTCACAGATGCTTCATGTGGACTTTTTGCATTGCTTGTGTGATGGTCACAGTCAGCAATTTATTTCCACCAACATCACCAGATGTGTTTACTAGCAGCAGCACCAAATATCCAACTTCAACTGAGAATAAGGAAGTTTTTCCTCCAGTGAGTCAGAATGTTTTTCAGTGGGCCAGTATATCCCAACGCTGAGACCTTCATGGACAGTGTTGATAGCATGTGTAGACACACAGGAATTCTGTGGCTGCTCAGGTGCCAGCTAACACCCCTCACTGTGCATGGACACAGGGGCATTTTAACCCCATATCATTTCACTCAAGTGTCTGGAAGATCTTTGCATTACGCTGGTATTTCAGCCAAAAGGCATGAGGTTTTGTACAGCTATTTCCACTGGGATAGTTTGGTCAGGGAAGTACCAGCAACCTGGCTGCTCTGTCACTTACTTTTGGCCATTTAAGGCATTTTTGTTACAATACCGATATCATTCACTCTCTCTGAAGGCCTTCAACTCGCAACAAGGTTCATAAAATAGTGATAATCCATGAGAAATGCAGCTGGGATTTCCATTCGGATCTTAGGCCATACAATGGTACGACAAGAATTCATTCACCCAGCTCCAGTTCACACCCCTTGTGAGAACTCCAGGCTATCAGCACAGAGCCACCTCACATCCTGAGGGACGACAAGGATCACAACCAACAGACATATAAGTTGTCGTTTCAGTCCTGAAACCTGGCAGAGCACGGATTTTCCCTCAAATGTACAAATGTCATATTCAAGAGAACCGGGAATTTTTACTTTTCACTCTGCAAGGTACTTAACTGAACCAAGGGATTTTGGCATCTCTCGACTGCAGGGACTGGTCAGATGTTTGTATCTACATGTTGAACAAGCATTTTGTTTTAAAAATATATATTTATACATGCTTTATTAACACTATCTGTGATCTGCATCTAATCTTACTCTAGCTATATTTATCCTCCTTTCACCTAGATGACAATGAAAAGAATAAATTTAATCAATGATATTGCAAACCAATACATATTCTGAAAGGGGGGGATTATTTAGCTGAAACATAACATGGAAAGTGTTTGACAGAACTGTATGATCTGCAGGGCAGCAATCCAACTTTTAATACTGCTGTGTTACCGAAGCCATAGATATTTTTCTGACTCTGTCTGGTTTTACATTCGGCACTGCTATAATTTCTGCCCTAATCCATGAAGAGTTTAAAGGATTTGTAGTCTCTTAATATTTCATCTGCTGTAATTACAGTTATTTTTATGTGCCATGTGCCATACAGGAGGGTCCTTGTTCTCCAGCAAAAAAATAAACCACAACCAAATCTTCACACAGCACCCTAAATGCACTTCCGAGTGCAAATCAAAACTGTTACATAAATAAAGTAAAAATTAATTATACAATTCTGCTGCTCAAACAAAAGAGGATAATCAAAACTTGGAAAAAATAGTTCAGCTCCATGATTATTTCAATAACCACTATTTATCCGACAGACTACCACACTACTACAAGCTCTACACTGTGTAAAAATAATGGCAATTAAACAGGAAGAAACGCATCAGACCAACAAGCTTAATTGAAAGTGAGGAGATGGAAAAATCTAATTAACTTTGTAAACTAGTTTTGCCTTTGTCAATTACCTTAATTGTACATTTGGAGTACAGGTTACGATCCTCACTAAAATTTGAATCACAAGAACATGTCTGAAATCGCTGAAAGATAAACAGCTTCTGAACGCTTCTTAATTATGGCAACACACAGTGTGAAGCAGCATCACATCTGTTGAGACACAACGCTTCTAAGGTTAAAACCTCTTAGACTTTCATCTACCTATTCAACTCCTGCAAATACTGAAGTTTTGGGATGTCATTAATGATTAGTATTCTAATGCAAATACGAGTTTGGCATTCCCTTGACCCTGGGTTGTTTACCAAAGAGCAATCTAATTTCACCAAGAATTCCCACTGAAACGATACAACAGCCAGGGAAAAGGTACAAGGGATCTGCCACAGCGCTACTACGGCAGTAACTGAGGGCCAGCAAGAACAGATCAGCCCTTTTTGCAAGTAAAATTTTATGGCTGCAGCCACAGTTGTGCTGACAATGGTTAATTTGCTGAAGGGTGACTCAAGTTTACAATGCGAAGTTCATATTTATAACATACAGGGATAAAAAAAAAGTCAGAGACTTGGGAAAGGAAGCTTGAACTTCCCATCCACATAAGCTCTGCCCCTTTTTCAGAGGCTTGGCAGGTGTAATTTAGGGATGAGGCACAGAAGCATAGAAAGTTAAGGGTTGGAAGGGACCTCAGAGATCATCTAGTCCCAACCCCTGCTGCCATGGGCAGGAGCAACTCCCACTACACCAGGTTGCTCGAGGCCTTATCCAGCCTGGCCTTGAACACTGCCAGGGTTGGGGAATCCACAACCTCCCTGAGCAACTTGTTCCACTGTTTCACCACTCTCATAAAATGCAGTCCAATATGGTGGAATAGACTCTAATGCACAAAACAGTTATTTTGCTTACAAATTCAACTCCTCATGGTACCTACAGTCTTCTTCCCCAACATCATTAATAAGAGAGGAAGCTTCCTGTCAACATCCTTATCCTCAAAGGGTTGTGAAAGACCACCTCTTTCCCCTCCATCATATCACAGGAGGCTGACTCTGGCCAGCAGCCAAACACCCACCCTGCCTCTTGCTCATTCCACTCTTTTTTGGGAGGGGAGGAAATAGAAGGCAGGCAAGAAGACTCATGGATTGAGATAACGGCAGTTTAAGAAGAGAAAAGCAAAAGCTGCATGTGCAAGAACAGCAAAATCCCCTGCTTCCCATCAGGAGACAGATGTTCAGCCCCCTCCCGGGTGAGCAGGGACTGGGTGCACATTAATGACTGCCTGGGATAACAAACATCATAACCCTGAATTGCCCCTTCTTCTTCCTCCTGTCCCTGAGCTTTTATGGCTGAGTACACCACCACCATACAGTGTGGGATATCCCCTTGGTGAGTTGGGATCTGCTGTGGCTGTGTCTCCTCCCAACCTCTTGTCCATCCCCAGCCTGCCAGTCTCTGTGGGGCTAGAAAAAACCCCAAGGTTTCTGCACTGTTTGCTGTGTTACCAGCACTGGTTTAGCCACAAATGCAAAGCACAGCACCATCCAGGCTGCTGTGAAGGAAGTTGAACTGTCCCAGCCGGACTCAGTACAAATTTAATGGAAAACACAGTCATTTCAACTCAAAAAATTAACCTATGTATGCAAATAATCCTTAAGATCATCCTGAAAGGCTGCAACTTTTTGTGATACAAACAGCCCAAACCAAGCTGCCAAGACACCCGTGAGACAAAAATGTTCTTTAGATCTCTTAACACCTTTTAGACCTCTCTCACAGCCTAGAAAAACTTGCTGCCTGCAAGAAAACTTGCAATTCATTCCAAAGCTTCTCTGCCAATTTTTTTTAGACAGCTGACAATAGCTTAAAAAAAAAAAAATATAAAACAACTCTACAATGAGACTGAGTGCAAACAATGTAACTCAGAGTAAAAACTGTAAGCAGTTGGAAATATAAGCTAATGAAAAGATAAAAACTCTCATTGAGAGAAAACACTAAACAGCAAAGTTTTGAAAATGAACATTTCAGTTACATGTTCTCCATCCTCGTTGCAAAAACAATATCTTCTATTTTTTGACCAATGCATATTTTTATGAAGTGTTGCTGTCTCCCACCACAACACTTCCAAGCAAATAAAGCAAACTCCTCACACCTTAAGTGAAAACTCCGTTTTCTGTAACTAAAATCAGCCTTGACAGCAACACAGTTACGAGAGATCCACTGCCTTTACATAGAAAAACGGAGATTTTTTCCTGCTTATTCCTTTAAGAACCTCAGATGAAAATGATGAAGTCTAATTTTCCCCTTCTAATGGTGTGAGCTCTATCAGCTTGAGGTTCCAGCTACCAGGCACCTAAATTGAGTATTGGATGGGACATCAGAGATCAGCTTCAGCCCTCCCCTATCTCAGGACACATCGTATAATCCCATTCTCAGAGCTATCGACCACCCTATCTTTGCTTGTCCAGGATTCCTGCCACTTCTGCTCCTCTTAAGATCTGCCTCCTTCAACAGCACAATTTACCTGAAGGTAAAACAAACAAATTGTGTGGCCCCTCTTCAGTACAACGTGAAAAAGGCTTCCTGACGAGTAAATGTGCCCAAGAGCTGGTTGAGTCTGAAGGAGGAAAGGAATCGGGGAAAGATAAGCAGGGTGCAGTCCTTGAGAGCTCCAGAAAAAGTAAATAAAGCTTTTGATAAAAAACATACAACAGTTCATTTAATAGTCTATTCAAGTTTGAAAGCCCAAGAGTAATGTTTAAAGCTACTGAAGTCCCCCAGAGAAAGGAAAATTTTATGGATTAAATAGTTAATCCAAAAGAGAAATAGATCAGCTGCCATCCCACAACCTTGCAGCCTGAGGCAGAAATACTCAATATATTAAATTGCTATATAAACAACCCATGTCTGAAAAGAAAGTGCCCTAAAAACTGCAGGGGGAAAAAAAAAAAAAAATCAATTGATCATAGCATCCCTTTTCTTCTGCAACATTGCTAGAATATACACTGAAATGTAGACTATACAAGGGATCCATTTGTCTTTCAGATGTACAAACACAATGAAGATTCAGTTTGCTTTAATTAGGGTTTCACACTTAGCATTTGGGGGCAGAACTGGGTTCCCTAAATATCAGCATTTCTGCAATACTCTATACTGTAATATTACTAGGTTTATCCTTAGTCTTCTGTTTAATTGCATTGTATTTTATAAGATATTGGCGAAGCAGTTCCAGGAAAAAAAAAACAAAAAAAAAAAACAACAAACACCCAGCACCTTACACTCTGTTCTGAATTTGCTTTAAACCTCTTGCTTTTCAATAAGGCTACCTCCAAAAAGTGCAGATTTTAAGGTACTTCAATGGGATTACAGCTGGCCTGCTAATTCTGTCATTAAATTAATTCAGAGAAGCTCTCCACTGCAGTTACTTCTGTAACAAATAAGACTCGAGTATAAAAGATGCATGAAAACGTGTCTTGGTCACAATGTAAATGCAGAGAGCATTACAGCAATCTAATCTCAAGGAGAAGAGAGACAAGGAACACTGTAACAAACTGAATACTGGAAAAACCACTTACATTTATTTTTGGCCTAGTGCATATAAAAATCCAATACTTCGCATTTCATTTATACATCTAGAGGGGCATCTCTTAGAGCCCTTTTAGATTACAGATGTATTTATTTTTTCATCAGGAAATCAAAGTTCAATAAGGTGAAGGAACAAAATACCTGTTGCACAGAAAGGATGTCCCACAGACCACAGGTGACAGAGCTGAATATTGAACTCTCACGCTGTCAAGGTTGCCCTCCCCTTTCAACTTTGCCTGCACTATTACAGCACATACATCAATTAGATAATTTACTTTATTGCAGAATCACACGCCCAACTTTGCCATTTTAATAACTCTGTGACAACACTGAAGAACTCCACGAAGGAAGGGTAGTACTGGTAATGAAAATTCAGGTTGTCTGGGTCATGCATATCCCAATCAACTCTCAGCAGCTACTCACAACACGTTTATTTCACAGTTTTTTTGCTTATCCAGCATTGCTTTCAGTGAAGCATCAGTGCTGGGGTAGTGAAGAGCTAAGTACTGTAAGCAATGATCCTCTTCCCATGCTCCCCTAATACAGAACAGTGTGTAGAGAAGAGACATTTCCCCTCCCCCATCATTTAAACTGCATAAACTGTAATTTTAGTAAATCAAGCAAAGAGCTAATCAAGTTTTGATTTGCTAATTACTTCTCAATTTGATTAGAGCTGGCAGCTAATCATCTCTGGAAACGTAAAGTCAATCTTTCACTCACATTTGCAAATCAGGACTTTAGTGTAAAGAAACTGATATTGTGCATTACATGCTCATAGGTTTGCTTTTTTTTTCATATTTCAGTGCTTTTAACAACAACCATAATTTTTATTATTGTGGTAGCACTCTGAATTATATATTAATACTCTGGAGAATTGTACGTGGCCCTGAGAGTGAGCCACTGACAGAAGCTCTGGTATTTCTAACACTGAAGCTTAAGGAGTATGGAATGATACATTAAACACATACAATGCAATTCAGAAGTATTCACACGGGCAAAAAGTGGTATCAGAAAAGGATGAACAAACCAACACACAATTTTAAAAACCAACATATTCAGAATAAACTATTGGAAGTAGGAGTTTACTCCATGCAAAAAAAAAAATTAAAAAAAAATATTACCTTATGTAGAATAAACAAGTTCATCATAAATCACAAAATTAAGACTGTAGTTTCATTTTGTTCTGAAGTAACAGTGAAATGGGAAAGAGAATGGAGTTAGGTTATTTTGTTTCTGTGAAGAATTCTTAGCATGGAGTATCTACCTATATTTTATTTCACCTGACTTGAGGACAAACAGCCTTCTAGAAGCACCAACTCTATGCTGCTCCCCACTGCCTGGCTTTTGCAGTGTCTTGCTACATTAGTTGCACTAAGGGACAGATGGAAATTTAACTTTCCTGAAAAATGTATCATGACAGATACAACAGAAGCAGTTTCTGACCGGAGTAAAGCCCGAGTATACTTTGGTAGACAAAGCCGAAATCTGGCATCTCCCTGCACACTCTCCTGGACATCCCATTCCTACAGGAGAAAGCAAAAGGCAAAATTGGGATGGGTCTGTCGGTATCAGTGAGCACGGAGCCCTGTCCTTCATCTAACCAAGCCTGCCCAGACTGGGCCGCTGCTGCTTCTCTCTCTCCTCCCCAGTGTGAAAGGTAAGAAAGGAAGGCACTGATGGGCAAGAACAAGGCCCCCTCCAACCAGTGTGGGAGCCTGATATCTCCCCCATCCAGGCAGTATCTCATGTGCACAGAGTTGTCCTGGCCCTACGTTTTCCTGATCCTTGAGCTCTTACCCATCATATAGTCCCTGGTTCCTTATTTATACTTCTTTAGGCTTAAGCTGAATACTGCAGGCACCAGACTGACACCATTCAGGCCATCCACAGTCTTCAAGGATTGTCACTCTAGATTCCCAACTCCCACTCTATCCAGTTCCTTGTGTTATGCAGACTCCTTTCAATTCCAGCACTATCCAGACAAGTAGGGAGAGCATGAGCAGGGAAGCATCAGCACGGAATAAACAGCAGGAAGCAGCTCCGACGATTGCTTAAAAAACATTTGGGAGGCATCGTGGAGAAGGGCACAGACATGTTCAGTGAAGGGAAATCCCAAGCACAGCTTCCCTCCTTCCTTTCTGCCTTAACACTTCCAGACCTGAAGATCTGCACCACGGCAGAGACCCACCGAAGCATAACCACAGCTGTGGGGAAACCAGGAGAGGACAAAGTGCTCCAAGACGACACTCCTTCAACTCCATAAAACAGGAAAAGGGACACACCAACAGTAATACCTGATTTACTAAAAAGCAGTCTTGCCTGGACATCCTATTGAAGCTACTGGGACAGAAAAAAGAAGGAGTCAGAAACAACTGAAGAACAGTCTTAAATAAAGTGCAGCTTAAGCTAAAAGAAAAATTAAAAGTCAATGGTTCAATTTTAGAGAAAACACATTTCAAAGAAAAAACACTCAGAGCCTGTCAAAAACATTTTAATTGGAGTTTTTCCTACAGAAAGACTTGGCTTCTTTTTTTCTTTTAACATTACTTCTCATTTAACAGTTGAAAAATATCTTGTATTTGTATTACAGACTTTTGAAAGACAAAACAAAAAGCTTTCTCTGAGCCTTTGAAAATGCATTTTAAATACTTCATCATTTATCATTCGATGAAAAAATTCAAATGGTTAAGCGTTGTTACAAACTTGAATTATCTTTGCAGATCCTCCCCAAAATAAGTTTATCTAGCAATCTGTATCTAGCAAACAAAAATAGCTGGTATTAGGAAGGGGTGTAAAAAGTGTCTCTACTGTCTATAACCTTTGTGTCTATAAACGTTTCCTCAAAGTTGCTGATTTAATTGAATTGCTATTACCACATTTCTCACCCCCCCCGCCCCAAAAGGCTACCACTTATCCATTCTGCTTTCCAATCAAATGGTGGAACATTAGAAGAGGAAGTTCTTTGACTGAGGAGAGTGAATATAAAGACACTGTCTAACAGTGCCATCAGTTCTTAGGTGTCATGGACTTCAAACTTTGAGCAGTGTCATTGCTTTAAGAGTATCTCGTTACAAGAATGACTGATTACTCATAACTGTTATTACTGTCAAAATTTTAAATTCATCATAGCACAATAATTATAGAAAAAATACATATTTATAACTGTAGCTTCAGTAATACAATACTTTTTATATTTTAATAATAATCTAAATGTAAAAGGTAAAGAACTCTATTCTCTTTACCAGTTGCTATGAAATCATAGCAAACACATCTCTACTTGCCTGTTCTCCACTTTTCCCTCTGTAAAATAATTATGCATAAGACACATTCTTAGTTATCCTGAAACTGAATTTGGGACAAGAAACTAATAAAGGTAACTACAAAGCTTTCCAAAATATGGAAATGCAGATTTTGTGACATTTTACATATCCCATATTATAATCTACAGGAAAACACAAGATATATCCTGGTTTGAGATGCAAGTGAAGTGAATTAAACATTTTCCTTCTGAAACAGCATTATAGGTGTTGCCCAATATGCAGTATTGAATATGAAATGTATTTTTAATTGAGAACGTGTTTTCTATCTCCAGTTCAGACCACAAATACCAGAAGCTTTCCAAAACATCCTTAAAAACACAAGATTAAAGGACTTTGGAACCAATATCATAACTCCACAGAAATCTTCACTTTTGCTGTTATCGCAGCCACAGTCTAAACTTGGCTATTTGTGATTTTGGCAGTTATTTCAAAAGCACAGTTAGAAAATTATTGGGCTATTTTCATGGAACCCACGTGAGAGAGCAGCGCTTATATTTGCCAGCAATGCTCTTCAAGAGATGTTGTTCTTGTAAACTCCTTTGCTGTGATTCTACTGATGAAACATTCTGCACTCAACTGCCAAGTCTCAAGGGCTACCAATAAAATGTGCCTTTTCGAATTTAAGTTACAGCATAACTTAGATTTATACTTAAAGTATAACTTAAAAACTTAATGTTTACTGAAGTAAAACTTCAGTAAGGAATACATTTTTCCATAGAGAGGAACGCTTACAATTTTCAAAGCCCTTGAAACATGCAGTTGAGATGGTATCTCTTAAACTAGCTACTTTTCAAACCAAAGATTATATCTGTATGAAATTAGAACACTTCCACTCTTTTCCATCAAAAAGGAAAACAACTCTGCAATTCAGCTTGAGTATTAAGTGATCAAGTGCCAAACAGCAATGGTTCAAACAAGTCCATCTATTTGATCTCTGCAACTTTCTTCCTTCTTTGCAAGAAGAAAAAAAAAAGGAAAACAGGAAATGCCTTCTGAAAACCAAAGACTTAATTTACACCAAGAAAAAAAAAATTAAAAAGAAGAAAAAACGAAAATGTGGTGACAAATTAGCAAACCAGTAACAGATAGGGGTTAGGTTCTTATTCTCACAGAAATCTAGAATACAACAGAAAGTCATGGGTTGCATTATTTGGGGAAAGGAATTTTTCTATCCAATTCAATTTATTTGTTGAGGAAAACAGGTTCTCTCAGTCTTTGTTCTAGCCACTGCTCCAATAATTGCCTCTGCCAGTTCACGTAACAAATCACTGGAATGATTCATATCTATAATTTAATAAAAAAAAATCATAACTTAAATAATCTGAGGAACCAAGATGTTGACAAGCTCACTTCGTGAAGAACAAAGAAATTATGCTAAGGCAAGGTATGAATTTCAGAGCCTTTATTATGAATCATACATCAGATTTCACAGGAAATTTAGAAGTAATGAAGCCTACTATCATTCCCTTACTGTCAAATGAATACTCCACTTATTAGCAATCAAACTATAGTGACTAAAATTTCGCTAATTTTTATTCACCTGTGATCACAAAAATCACGGTGGAATGGTTGTTAATGTTCCTGAACATTTGTTAGATGGGTATCTCTGGTGATTCTGAGAGTTCACCTGCATTTGAAAAAATAAAATCCTTCAGTGCATCCTGCACTTTCTCACATTACTCTCCCCTTAAGCACTTGCACGTCCCTTGAGGCAGAGTGACTTTTTCAGTTTTTCAAACTGAAATCCTTGCTTTCCAATGAATCTTTGTCAAATCCACAGTTAGTCAACAACCAATTTAGTGTGTACAGCCTTAACTAAACATATGGGAGATTTCTAGTTCAAGATACATATTGGGAATATATAGCCAAGGCTAGCATAGAACATACAAGAAATCCATACAAAACCTTTACATTTAATTTGCAATATTTCACTTTGTGTCTTCCTAAGTTTTTTCAAACTGCATGTCCTGGCTTGTCCTCTGAGTTTCCAAAGAGTCTCATTCACTCAATAGCAGTCAAATTTATAACAATCAAGTTAATCAGATAAGAATAAGATTCCAAGAGAGGTAAATTAACACTCTTGCTTTTAATAGGTTATGGGTTTTTTTCCCCACACATGGCAATTTCAATCAGAAATCACAGGTTCACTGTAGCAGGAAATTAGGAAGAAAACTTTAAATAATTTTACTTCAAGTGAAGAAACTGTTTTCCAATAAGACTTCATTCTGCTCTGGCTTACCTGTTATATAGTGTGGCAGAACATGAGGCGGTGATATTGGAAGCAAGCTAAGGATCTCCTCCTTAAACAGATGTTTACCTCCTTTCTGAATTATTCTTTTTACCACACTTGTTAACTTATTAACAATTCTTAGTAGCTCTAAAAAGTGCTGGCTCACATTCATGTTAATCTAGCAAGATGTCTCCTGTCAAAACAATTTGATAATATAATTAATTCCTGATCAAAAATACTACTGAAAATTACCACCAATATTTTAACTTGACAAAAAATATCAAGTCTTTGTTTTCCATTTTAAAAACACGCAAAGATCTGTGTAGTCATGCTACAGTAAAATAACTGTCCTAATTAACATGTGTCAAGATATTCTGAGTTGAAACCTGCTGTAATTATTCCTCTGTATACATAATACATAAACAGTTATTGAGAAATAAATCAAGGGAATGAGTAGTTTTCCTTATTCTGTAGTTAGTGACACCAAATTAGAAGTAGCAACAATTTCTGCTTCACTGATTTTTATCTGCAAGCATGTAAAAGTTTTGAGTGAAGACAGATCACCCAAGCTCAACAAACTTAAGAACACTATAGCTAGGGCACACTTCTAAGGGAAGAGAGATTACGAGTTTTGAAAAGCTTTAGCAAAGCGAAACCTGAAATTTCGTTTTAAATTTTGCTGTCCATTTGGGAAAATGTATCTTTCAATTGTCACTTAAATTCTCCCAGCCATAACTCTTGTGAGAGGGTTGTGCACACTTAAGATAAGACACAAATACCAAGGAATTGCAAGCCCAGACTTCTTCCAGATGTAAAGCTAAGTACAGTATCCATGACCTGATCAGTCTTACCTTGTCCTACTCCTTCCTCTTAGGTTTCTATATACACACCTGGAATTATAGAAGACTTCTAGGGAACCTGTTTGTGGTGACCAATCTCTTTCAGGAAAGAAAAATAAGACTTATTTGAGCAGGAAATCGTTCTTGAACTGCAGACAGAACTATAAAGAACATTGTTTTCCAAACGTAGACGTATGAACTGTTCACCTTAAGTAGGGGATGCATTACTGCACTGCCTAAGGTCTAATCGTGGCTGGACTGAATTATTCATATGAAGGGCTTACAAATAGGTTATAAATGGACAAAAATAAAAAAAAAATAACTATATGAACAAAGATGCAAACTGAAATCTCATTTTAACATTGAGCACCAGCAAAAAATTTCTGTCACAATCTATCCTGGCAATCCCACTGAAGTCTATACCTTTAACAGAGAGGTATTTAAGTACCTTCTTAAAATTTAACATGAATATCAAAACTTAATAGTGCAGCGCTGTCAAATATACCTTACATTTTTTTTTTTTCCTTTACATTTGGGATCAGCAACTGAAAATAAACTGCCATGTTCAATTATGGATTTATGAAGGGAATGGTTTTCACTGAATAGTAATGCAAATAACATTTTAAAACCCGACTGAAGTGACATATAAGTTCTTTCAAGGACTTTCAATGAAAATATTGTTAGACCACCTATTCTGTATTTTATCTCCCCTTCTCTAAAACATAGGTACCACTATTAATTTCTTCTCAGTTTTGTTGTTGGTTTGTTTTGGGGTTTCTTTTCTTGATTAAGAAGCTGAGATCTTTTAGAGCAGTGTGTGGAGGATCAGGAGACCATCCATCACTCAGATGCCATTCCAGGAACAGAGCACATGAGGTGATCTCAGTAAAACCAGTCTTGCTTATCAGGAATGTTTTGAAGGACAGGTGAAATACAGTTTCTTAGTTCATAATTCAATTATTTATGTTTTTCATGAACTTTACACTTGTCCTTCTCTGGCTGGTACAAATTTTGTAACGCAAAACCATCCTGGTGGCTTAACAGGCTATTATGAACAAAAATATAGCAACCCAAAGTCAAAGTTGCTTTTCTTCTTCCAAATGTGTCAGAAAACAACACATGTCTCAGGAAAAAGTGTTCCTCTACATCAGTATATTTTCACATATGACACCGGTGCTCATATATTTTAGATGAATTAACAGAAAGAACCATTAAAGCTTTGAGGCTTTATGAGAAAATTATACCATTTTAAAATTATTCTCATCTCCAAATAGCCAGGCTATAATGAAAGCGTTATGAATTGTCTATGAAAAAAAATAAAAAACAAAATAAAACATGGGGAAGGCAATTAAAGCTGGATGCACAGCATTTAATAAAAGACAAAGAAACAGGAAAAGCTGCGAAGTGTTAATCAAAGTTGAGTTTCTTTCTTGTGTCCCTGTAAGTTCCAGAGGGAGACACAAACCCTGAAGCTTTTCTGAAGGAAAGAAAAAGCTTCAAATAGGAATGAGGCAACCACAGATGTTTAAATTGTTAACAAACAGTGGTTTGATAATGTAATTTTGACTCACTTGTTTAGCAACAGAAAGTTTGGAGTTGTAAGATGCAAGACCTTTATTTTGTTTTTTTTAATTTATTTGACCTCATTTCCCTTTAGGCAGCACTTGAACAAATACCAGCAGGTCAGTTGCTGAACCACAACATCCAAATAAAGGGTTTGCTACTCATGCTACATTGTTCTTGAGGCTGGATAAATTGTGACAATCCTGACAGAGGAATGATGTACAAAGAAAACTGGAAATGTACTATCACGAGATCCTGGTTTATTTGTGCTGAAAATCTGTCTAGAAATAAAAAAAGTGAAAGTTTGGAAATAATACCGGTTGTTCATTGCAACAGTAATGTAGTTTTAAAAGTTCTGCTATCAGTTCTCCTTATCCAACATAATTTTAGCATGCTTAAAAATAATGAAATGTAAATTATAACATATATAGAAGTAGCACCTGTTACTTCACAAGAGGGAAATGTAGAACGGAACAACAGTTGAGAAAATGAAAGATGATTATATGGGTGACATATTTGATTTATTTCACTGAGAAAAATTACCTTTGATTGCAAATTATAATGTTTAGTTCAATATTTTGAGTACCAAGTATAGGAGGGGACACCTGGGAAGGCCTAAAGGAGATAGCTTTAACTATCAGTGAATGACACGAATTTAATACTGTGTTTATAATTTTTTCACTGGGTGAGTTGTTACTTTGATATAATCTGATCTCTTCTACTGTTTCTGACCTCTTCTTCCTTACAGCAGGCATATTACAGGCATCCCAGAGAATATTTTTGCAAGAAGCTTTTTTGGTTGTGTTTTTCAGTCTTTGTTTTTGTTACAGAAGTCCAAGGTCAATATTATCAAGGCAAATATATGAAAATCAAGTCTTAAGAAGACTGTTATCAGATCCCTTCCCTTCACTCACAGAGAAAGGCAAATTTAAAGCTGAATACATTTGTTTTTCTTTCTCACGCAACAAAACTGTATTATAAATTACAAATGACAGCTGAACACCCTAAAGAATCTCTCTGGGTGCATGACAGCTGAGTTACATATTAGCCAAATATGATAGAATTAAGTGTCACTTTATATTACTTCCAATAAAACTGAAGAATAGATTAAATTAAACAAAATGCAAAATCTCTGTGAAGTTCTCATTTAAATTGACCAAAGGAAGAAATGCAATGCTGAGGATGTTAGTCTACTCATTTTTTTCAATATTGCTGCTTCCAAACATTGAAAAACTACTTCAAAGTGCATAGCAAAATTTAAATAGTAATTTATTTTGCACAGGATGCATGAATGTTTATTCTGTAAGGACGCACACTACACAGTTAAAAAAATACAAATGTTACCTCACTACAGTGTCACCCTAAAGAGCAAATCCCTGTAAGGAAAGTGAAAACACAGCCTGACAATCAACATAGAATCTGAGGTAATCAAAGAGCTTCTTGGTTATTCAGGTCCAAGAAAACCCTCAGTGGACCCTTAGTGGACAGGTGGAAGAAAAACATAGAGTTTTAAAAAAGCACGTGCTGAAACAAAAGGAAATCAGGTGGCAGCTTAAAGGAAGTTTTTGGCAACTCTTTCAGAGAAATGCAGACTAAAAACCTGTTAGATTTGGAGTTAAAAGTACCTAGACTGATTTAGAATTTTATATTTTTTATAGAAGAAGCCTAGCAAAATGTTTTGCTAAAATATGAAGCGGCATGTAAAATGTTCTAATTACCCTGCAGTGCAAGGAAAAGGCATAATTCTGTTTATTTAGTACAATTTTTTTGTCTTCGTGTATTTCTTACCCTTGAAAGAATGATTGTCACGCAGAGAAATCCTTAGAGCTTGTCAGGCCCTCCCAAACTATTTGAAAACTTTCACTGGCAAATAAATAAAGATAACAAAAAAACAGAATCAGTGAAAGTTCTGAAAGACACGTGGTTCTCGAGTTCTTCGTGTGTTTTTGTGTCCTAGAAACGCTTGAGCTTGTGCTGACACAAAACCTTTTGGTGGGGAAATTAATATAACAGCAACAATAAAACTACTAAGTGTGAAATACCTGGTTCTTGTGAAAAATGAACTACTGGACTTCACTAATAAGTTCTTTCATCGCACTTCCTAGATTCCAGAAAGTTGTTGGGAGTATAACAGAGGGAGAGAAGCGAGATAATCGAGCTGATACAGGTCAAAACTGACACGCCAGACTCCACTTGGAACAGTCAGTGCAGAATACAAGGCTGGTGCGTCCCACCGACTATCACACAATCATTACTCCCCTCGTGCATTTCCTACGCTGCAACGAGAAGGGCTGAACGACACACGACTGCCAAAGGCTTTTAGAAAGCTTAAGAGACCACTCTGACTGTTACAACGTAGGCAAGAGAAGCCAAAGTTGAAATAGTGGTTTGAGTCTCTTGAAAAGAAAGCACGAAGAGCTCATTGACTTCCACTGTTTCAGGGGTTACACACGTGAGCCCAACAGGAGCCCAACAGCTGCACTTGAGTCACCAGCATCACCCAAAGCTTCACTGCGGTGACCTCATATTTATCCCTCTGTGGAGAAGAGCTGTTTGTGTTCCCAGGATAGTTTTCACACTGAACAAGGAGTTTTTACATTTGGGAAGAGGCACTAAGAAATCTTAAAACCCCTCCTTTAACCTTTTTAATCCTACTTATTCAACTTCGAAATAACAGCTAATCAGGTCACATATAAATAAATGCTTTCCTAGGTTAAGAATCTGTACTCTTCAATGTGGTATCTCCAATAACACAAATAGAAATGTAAACAACAGTGACAGTCTGCAACACTGTCACAAGATGGGAAGCTCTAACAGAGACCTGGCAGGAGTTTGAAGCAGCTTTATTACTTACATACATCTGGTAAGGTGGCCAGACAGGAGCTAATTTTAACTACTTAGATACACAACACCAGGACAGGTCAATACTACCTGCTGACCTGCAGTACATCACTAGCTCTGGTGCTGTTCCCACTGTACTGAAGACCTGACTCATGATTCTTACATGGAATGGAATCCAAAGCAGAACTCTGGCTCAACTGCATGTGAGGTGCACACATGTATAAGGAAAAAGCTCGTAGTAAGAAATTAGATTGGTTTAAGAAAGCTCCTAGAGCTAGGAATTTTACTACAACTAATTTTACACAGAACTGTCACCTGTATATAGAAAACCAGTGCTTTGCCTCTTTTGTCCCTGAAAAATTACTATTAGAATAAGCATTCATTTTACAGGAAGTGAGAAAGGCTCCTTTAAAATTAGAAAGTTTCTATAAAGACTAATACGCATATGTGGCCAGTTTAAGAGTCCAAAAATCTACCAAAATCCATAAATTAAAACCAACCTGCAAAATATAGGCTCGGGGACAGCTAAAGTATGGTGCAGAACACTATAAAACAGTTTCTTGGTATGTTTGTCAGAAGTCCAGGAGGCAAATGACTTGGACTTCCTTAAATATGGTCATCATTCATAGCCTGAAATACTGTAATGCTAAGATCTTTTTGCACAAATTATTCTCTTCGTTTCAACATTCATGTAGTTTCCCACAACTGGCTATGACAGAACTTGCATTCTTGCCACAAAAACAGGGCAAAAAAAAAGGAGTTCCATTGTTTGATAAAGCATTCTGTTCCAATAAAAGAACAAAAGCGCATTTTGAAGCCATTATGACCAAGACCAATAAAATAATTAAAATTGGTGAAAGTTATTTCGTACCTTAAAGGTTAGAAAAATAGGCAAGACACTTGTGGATACATATCCATGCTACACAGGTGGTGTACTTTTTGATCAGGCAGTTATAGTTTGGAATTGAGCTCATTGAAACCGCAACCAGCATTTGTTCAAACCAGGAATTTCAAATTCAGTAGGCTGGCACTTGCACCAGTCAAGACAGAGTTACCGAAGTAGGGGAATAAGGATTAAAAGAGACTTCAATATTCCTTATTCTTAGCTTTCCTGATGTCTAACTACCATATGCAACAAAATATGTACAAAACCCTTTCATTTTGTCAGCCTTTGACCAACACAGAGCAGACATTTACTCTTCCTACATGAGGTTTGTGGAATTCCTTGAAGAACACACAACTCCATCTAAACACAAACGTAAACCTACCTAGGAAAAAGCTGTCAAAGTTCACATGGGTGGAAATGTATGATTTGCAGCACAAGGTTAGAGAAAACCTGGGTTTTTGTGTCTCATCAAATGATTGCTTTCTAGACCGATCACGTGTTCCCAACACACAAAGCAGCGTGAGAGCGTTCACTCAATACTTCACCCTGTCCTCTGTTGGGGGGCACAAAGAAACAGACTCTGTTTTCAAGGGAAGATTCACATTTGACTATCAGGGAGGCATGGCAAGGAAAATCCATTTATGAAGGAACTAAAGCAATCAAACAGATGATTTGAACCCGCTGTGCAGTCTCTCTTACTGAGTGTTCTTGAAAACCAATATTCAGGTTCCACGTCTATGCAGGGTGCTAAGATAAGTAAACGCTTAAGCCCCACCCAATCCTTTTATCTTTTTATGATTCAGGAGGAGTTTGCATGTTTGGAAAATAGAAAAAAAAAATCTCAGGTAATAATACCAACAGACTCACACCTAAAATACCAATAATCTTTGTTGTAAGAAAAATGACTGCTAATTAGCCTTCTACCTATATATATATATATCTCAAGATTAAAATATGCATTAAGCTAACTTTGCTATTACTGTGAAAAATGCAGCTGGAGAAAACTCAAAATGTTGCCTTTGTTGGTTTTACTTGGGTATTTTGCGCCTCTACTTTTTTTTCAGACCGAATCATCCGCATTTGCAATTAGAATTCCTTTTGTGTTTCAGTTGCTTCATAGTGTGCTTATTTCTCACCTTGTTGTTTACAGCATATAAAAAAGATGAGGCAGGTGTTGCACATAAGGCTGACACTCTGTCAGCCATAAGCTGCTCTCCGGTCAGCATCTGTTTTTATACATGCATGAGGTAAAGTATTACTGTTAGAAGAGGTTTCCAGAGAGATTCAGAAGTAAATTAAAGAAACTACCCAGCTGGTGATTTTAATGAATAGGTAAAAATAATGAGAAAAAAAAAATCATTAGACACAGAAAATTATGTCACTGGAAGTATTTTCTGATTTTCTTTAGCAAATAAAGTAAGCATTTTTATTGTTAAATAGCAAACTACTGTCCAGCATGAACTAATAAGTAATTTACTGCTCCTGTGATCTAAAACAGAACACACTGTAATGCTCTTACATCCACACTGGGGTAGAGGAACATTAAAAAATAAAAATCTCACATCCCTGCAGGTGATGTTTCTAGAATATAAAGTATGTTCTAGCAATAAACCCATACGATGAAATTTATCAGAAATCTAATTCAAACAAGTCGAATATGCAAAATTAAAAAGAAGAAATACAAAGTCTGTCCAAGCTTCTCTTCACGAAATTAAACAGTAAAAATACCAGAACTGACTAGCATTTATTATTATTTCCTGTGTAAGAAAAGCATGAGCTATTTTTTTCGTTTGGCGAATTCTTATTGCAGTTAAGTCATACCCAAACACAGAGCACCTTACTGAAGAAAAAGGGATCTGGGGCCCTAGAGGGCATGTCAAACGGGGCCAGCAGTGTGTCTTTGCAGCCAAACCCCAGGCTGTACTGGTACCAGTGCAGCCTGCTGGGTTAGGGAAGTGAACCCTCTTTCCTCTTCTTCAGCTTCTATGAGGCCTTCCTTAGATACTGTTTCAGGCTCTTTGTGTGGTGTTTTTTTTTTTTTTTTAGTTGATTTAAACCATGAGAGTGGTTAAATACTGGAACAGGTTAACCCAAAGAGGTTGTGCAGCCTCCATCCTCTGATGTGTTCACAGGTTTAAAAAAGTGAGACCCCGAGCAAGCCAACATAACGAGTCGTACTGGGAGCAGGCACACTTGGACTACGGGACCTCTAGAGGTTCCTTCCAACTTAAATTATGCCTCTACTATTCTACTACTGAAACATCCAAACATTATTTTTCAGAGCGCTCCAATTCACTAAGGATTTAAACAAGTTTTCTTTGGTCAGAAAAATCTCACTTCTTCCTCCAGATTTGTCTTTCTTACTCACTAAGCTCCTCTCTCCAGCACAGAAACTCCCATATCCCTTTCATGAACCAGCCACTGGACAAGCGATCCAACACACACCATATTTAGCAGGTGTTATTTCCTAGCTGGTATATTTGTACTGACCAGCGAGTCAGCTGCTTTCAAATGCAACACAAATAATGGTTCTTTCTCCTCAACTAATAGACAGCTACTGCAATTCTCTTGCCCCTGCTGCTTTCATGGAATTCCGGACACCGAACATTTTTGAAGACCTCTAACCTTCTGACAAACGCTTCTGAAGCTGCTGGGTCACAAATCGCCAGCAACAGCGAAGAGACAGATGGTGCACAAAGCCTCTGGGGAAACCACGTTCGGAATCACTGCCGGCCGCTACACAGGGCAGGCAGCTTGAACTGTGGCTCCACTTACTCCTTGTACATCCTGACACCAAGTAGCAGCTTTGATTTAGCAACTCGGAGAGTGGTCTTCGTGTTTCCACACAGGAAAAAAAAGACGTCCAAGAATAACATGTTTTCTTAGTCTTTCTTTGGCGCCTGTCAAAAGGCAGAAGCAAATCCCTAAACACAGAGATCTGCCCTTCACAACTGAGCTGGATGAGGAATCACATAGACAGCATTACCAAGACTGCTTTAGAAAGAAGCACCCATTCAAACCAGATCACACTAAGTCACTAACTCTAAGCAAATTATTTTTTCCGTAGTAGAGGCAGTGAGAGTCTCTAGGATTACCATGGGATTGGACAGACATAAGTGAACAGGCCTACTGTGCAGATCAAAATGTACAGATATGGGGAAAATTATGTGTTGTTCTTCCAGCATATTCATGCTATTTCATACTTACAGAGTTAGATTTACATATATATTATGTAGTTCTATTTATCTATTTTCCATGTATGCATGGTACTGTTACATGACAGTCCCTGGCTGGAGAGCAGTTTGAAGGAGCACGAAAACCTTTTTCTTAGGAAGTCATCTCCATCAGGAAAGACAGACTTTCTGAAAGAAATACAAAGTCTCCTCTCTGCTTTTAATGCTTGTCTTGCATTTTTACTACTCCCTGTAATACTGGTATATTTCTTCGGATTCCCCATTTGAAAGAAGTAACTTATTAGGTAAATTTTATGCAAAATCCCCACACTTTGCAAGATCCTCATTTAGATGAGAGACTCATTTCAAAACTGAGAACTGTTCACTGAACTGGAGATAAAAATCTTTTCAGACTTCTCCACTGGTCATAGAACAGCTTTACTTTGCTTTCCCCAGAAGACGCAAAGAGACACAGATAATTCATCTGGCAGCTGGTCTCCCTGTGGGCAGTATGCTGTACAGACATTTTATCATCAGGCTAAATGAATATATTTAACTTTCACACACAGAAAATTGCCATTTCAGAAATAACCACTGACTAATATTATTTTATTTAATAAAAAGCCTTAAAATAATCAAGAACAGCCACAAAAGAGAAAAGATAGGCAAAAAACCCCACCTAAAGTATGGGTATCGTATTTGAAAAACATACAAGCATAAACTCTTAACAAGTCTCCATTTTTCCTGACACAATATTCGAAGCATATGCGATGATTTTAAAATTAATGTTTTTAGATACATTTATTTTTATTATTCTGTCTTTGCTTCTGACCACAATTTTGTCTAAGGTTGTTTCCTAGTCCCACGGCCATCCCTCTGCAGCTGTGATTACTTTTCACATACACACACAGCCAGTCTAACAGGGCAAGTAAGCAGATCAATCTCACCAAAAGGATAACAAGATTTCTCAGAGCCATTCAGGAAAACATCCTAAATTCAGAAACTGAGATTTCCTGAAAACTAGAGAAAATGGACTAGAACATTCATTTTTTTAGTAGTGTCATCATAAAGCTTATTAAAAAAAAGAAAAAACTTTTTTATTCCACCCCCCTTACAAGCTACCCTTCCATTTCCTGGTGCTGGTAATTATTATCCAGTTGGTAATAATTATCTGCTGCATTAATGATATGCTAGTAATTTACCAAAAGCTATTACTTGATCAATAATGATTTTTACCTGCAACAGTTTTTTTTGTTGGTTGGTTGTTTTTTTGTTTGTTTGTTTTTGTTTTTGTTTGGGGTTTTTTTGTTTGTTGTTTTTTGGTTTTTTTGGGTCTTTTGAGCATATTGTGAATCCAGCAGTGCAAAAATTTTGAACTCTGTATGTGGTAGCTGGGTACAGACAGAATAACTGTAGCAGAAACAAAGGATACAGGAGAATTAAATCTAAAACTTCAAAATGGTTTTCTGGATTCAAAATGCATTTGATACACATGATGAGATGATTGACACTTGCCGTTACCTGAATATCTGCTGGCTACCAATTTTTTAAGCTTTATTCAAAAGAAAGAATACATTTTAAAATGCTGTAGAAGTGATTACAAGTGCAAAGAGGAAACAATACTTGCTGGAGGATGAAAAGGCTTTGATGTGTCAAAACAAAAATATGACAAATCTAAAAGTTTTTCATTTTGATGTAAGTCAGCGTATTAATATTGGTTACTGTACCTATTTTATTCCCCCAGTATGTGCTATTCTAATAACTTCAACCTTCATGTCCTTGATCTTGTTGAATCTTGTTGCAATTTTATTTTCAGTGATTTGCTGAGCAAGCTCAAAATTTGTATACAGGGCCATATTTCTCTCACCAGATTGCTTTTTAATGCTGGTTTTACACTTTTCAATTATTTTCAGAGACCGAAGAGCTATCGGGATCTCCTAAGATCCTCCTATTAAAAATCCTTCAGGATTTTTATGTTGTTGAAATATATTCTGATGTTCGTACACGAATAGGGATCTGCCCACTACAAGCAAACAGTATTTTTGTTTTATTTTAATTTGAACAATAAAAAGTTTGGGTAGTGGCTATTACAGAGCACAGACTACACTGAAAACCACCTCTGCCTCTGTGTAGATATTGGCTCCTCAGTATCCTTCTCATTCCACCGTCCTGTCAAATACTCTGTCAGCAAAATGAACAAGCAATATCAGGTAGGGTTGCCTGATGAAGATGATTCAAGGCAGGGAAGAATCGAAGTGATACTAACCTATTGAGTGATGACATCCTGCACCACAACATGCGAATTCAACTACTGGAACAGTTGACTAAATTAAGCTTCTTTTGCAGTTACTTGAAGGGTACAATTCACCATTCACTATTAAGTACTTTCAAATGCAGTGAGACTATTAAATGTCTGTTTCTAGTTCTAATTGCTTGTAATTTTTGTTTTCTCTCTTTTTTTTTTTTTAAGGAGAGCTATTTGAAATCCATTTTCCATCCTTCTTTTATTATTGTTATTTTATTTGTATGCAGGACCCTACATATTATAAAAGCGTGTAACACACCTAAGAATACTTACATGCTTCTCTATTCAGACTACAGAAGTTTTCCGTTTAGCACCATCTCTTCCTCCCTCAAGTGTAAGTAGGTAGACACAACAATGAGCTAAGGCTTTTCCTGTGATCATTACAGGGAAGAGGCGGGTCAACAGAAAATCGTAAGCTAGTTATATTAAATAGCTCTTTAAAAAGAATCAGATTATTCCTTTTAACTCTTACTTATTAGATGGATCTAACAGTAAATTATCTGTTCATCCAGGCTACCTGTTCATGGCTGTTATACTTTCACCACTTTAGAACATGGGTTCTCTAAAAGCAGTGATCATGTGAGAACTCACATTCAAAACAGTATCAAGCAAAACTACCTAAACTAGAACTGAAACAATTGTTAACTTTTGTGCTGTTCTCACATGGTATAAGTGTGTATTTTAGCACCATGGACTAGACAGTGTCTTATTTGCTCCTGCTGCATTGCAGGAGTTAATCTAAGGCCTAAAATGATGAACCGCTCCTCAAAAAAACTTCACTTTTATGCGCCTCTTATAAAGAAGTTGTTGACAGTTAAAAGCCATAAAGGAAGTCCGAACCCAGAGTTTTTTGTCTGATTTGTATTTTGTTATTAAAAAAAAAAAAAGACAAAGGAAAAAAAGCACAGTCTCTAATATAACATTATTGAAAGTAATGAACAATCAGGTGTAGGATTTATGCAATAGAACTGCTGTCGGATCCTCCAATAAGTAATTGCATCCTCTAAAGATCAAGAATAAACATGGGGCCAAGTCTCATCCCCCAAGACATAACTTCTTTCTGCCCCTATGACTGCATTAGTCTCATTCTCTGACACTTCTTTTCAAGCTTCTACAGCCACGGCCTTCTGCCTTTTTATGATTTTTCATGCTGAAGCTTAAGGAACAGAGATAAGAGGGTTGAGGCAGAGATAACACCAAAAAGCAGTTTCATGGGAGGAGAAGGGAAAGGGAGCCCCTTGGGGTTGAAATATATTCTTGGTTTGGAGCATTCAGAACAAGCCTTTTACTACTGCACCATTGGTTCACTACATATAATTTTCTCATCTTTTAGCTGCTCTGTCACGAAGATCATCCTTCACACTTCTGACTTCACAAAAGGCTAATCCCATATGGATGAACACAGTGCTCCCCCCAGAACTTGACTCTCAAAGGAAGTCAGAAAGGAATCTGCAGACCCCAACAATTTCATACAGTAAAATCCACATCTCACTAGAGATAATGGTGGGCTTTATATGCTTGTTTTGTTTTGTTTTTACTGGATCTGTCTTGGTTTGTTTTTTATTTGTGTTTGTGTTCCTTTTTTTAATGCAAGCATTAAAATTTGAAACTCTAAATTTGAATTTCTAAAGATTATATGCATTCACAATTAATATATACACAAGCTATACATATATTAAACATTGCTAAGACCAACAAAGACCAAAAAACTACTAAGAAAATGGAAGTGACAGCTCTTCAGAGCCTCAAAACAGCGACTTAAAGCTTTAAATATTAATGCCAAGGTCTAATATAACTATACATTTTTTAGTTTGTTTAAATGAAGAAAGGGGCAAGCATAAAGTTACTTGAAACAGGCACTTTATAAGTGGCTATCCATCTTTGGAATGTAATATTTTGGAGAGCACATTTTCCACATCCTGTACTAGCAAGATTAACAGCCAGTTAGAAGCAAGTCAGCACTAAGCTACCAACAGGTTGCTGCTAATAAGATTCCCAATGCATGAAGTTTCTCCACATGTTGCTAAATTATCTTACAATAAAGATAGTCATTTCCTGAAATGATTAAAAAAACACCCCAAACCTGGATATTAGTCAGTGTGGAGTCAAAATACCAAATTTTAGACTTTTATTTCCAGAGGCCTTATAGATCATGCAAAACTGTATCTTCCTCCTCTTCTGTTGCAGTTCTTGTTCTCTCCTTGCTGAATCATAGAATCAGACAGGTTGGAAAGGCCCTCGGAGATCATCAAGCCCACCCCTTGATCCACCCCCCCCGCGGTTCCCAGACTATGGCACTCAGTGCCACGTCCAGCCTCATCTTGAAAACCTCCAGGGACGGAGAATCCACCACTTCCCTCGGCAGCCCATCCCAATGGCTGATTACTCTCTCTGTAAAGAATTTCTTCCTAATATCCAACCTAAACCTCCCCTGGTACAGCTTAAGGCTGAGCCCTCTTGCCTTACTGATAATTACCTGGGAGAAGAGACCACCCCCCACCTGGCCACAACCTCCTGTCAGGGAGTTGTAGAGAGCGATGAGGTCTCCCCTGAGCCTTCTCTTCTCCAGGCTAAACAACCCCAGCTGCCCAATATCTGGAAGCTCACCCCAGTCCCTGCCCCTGCAGCTCAGAAAGGTGATCTAATTCAGAAGCGTAAAGAAAGCCCAGTACAGTGGCTCTGGGAAAGCAAAGGATGGTCAGTGGCTGTGTGATAGATACAACCATCAGGTTTTGGTGTTATTTTTTTTTTTCCCCCCTGACTTCCATCATTCAGAGAAAAGGGCACAATGAATTTGGTATGCAAGCCTGAAAGAAGATGTAGTAGTTAGAGATTTGCCAGGTGACCAGTGGAAAGGGTCAGAAAGGAAATCCAACACCGAAATACCAGCTCATCAAATAACGTGCTGTGGAAGTTGGTATTCCCTTCCTCCTTTATTTCACGAAATGTATAAATAGGTGAAGCAAACATATTAAAAACATCTTTTTTCTCCATTTCAGTCCTCATCTAAAATTCCTCTCTCCCTCTCAAGCCTTTTCTTACTTTATATGCAGCTTTAATTACAGTGCAACTATTGGCACTTCCTCCATAATCTTAATACTGCTGCAGTGGTATAAACAGCCTAAGCGTCAGAGGGCCTGAGGAGATTTTGGCCAAGACCTGCCAAAGAAAATTAGAAGCTGAAATGGAAATTCTACAACAGTGCATTGCCTATTTGAGATTACATCTAGACAGTTTCCAATATATTGAGCAACACAGATTAAAAGATGAATATGTCCAAGTTAATATTTAAATTATCTGTTTAACAATGCAATATTGACAGGCTTTTGCAAGTCATCTGATTGTACAGATACTATTCTGGTGCTCCTGAGAAAAGTGATGTATACTTTAAAGCATCAGTAAAATGAATTATCCAATCTTTTTCTCATCAACAATCTATTATCTTCAGCTTTTGAAACAGGAAGGAGTTTACATGAATCAGCATAGAAATCAATTCTTCCAGTAAGAGACAGGAGTTTTTTGTATAAACCAAATTCATTTTTCAGAACACACTCAAGTTTCACCTCCTCTAATTACTGCAAGCTCTTTTATACCATTAGAGGTAACGTATCAGCTGAACACATTCATGTCCTACATGAGAGTGAGGGCTTTCGAATATTAGTTACACTGACACCCGAAATGAATGCTGCCTCTAACAAGCCATCTCTGCACTTACATTTCATCTGTTATCCAGACTTCACTTCATCAGACAGGAGCTGCGAGTGAGTGTGCTTAGGAGATGTGAATTTATTTGCCACTCAAGCTTTGAGCTGATATTCTCATCTAAATTTAAACTACCTTCAGTATGGATAAGCAGGACTTCATTAGTATTTTTCAGACTTCCTTGTCTGGATTTGTCATAGGAGAGTTCTTAAAACACTCACAATTGAGCCAAACAAAGATTAGAGAAAGTAAGAACAAATTCAGGTAGTGCTAAAGGATTGCCACTGAAGACCTTACTAGATTTTCTGAATTTACACTTAAGGTTGCAAAAGCAGCACCAACAAAGTTGGTTTCTCCAGCCTCTTTGCTCCCTGCATATCCTCTTAAGACATCACAAAGACAAGGAAATTTTAAGTGAATTTGACTCCTGATTTTCACAGTGATAACAGGAAAATTGCAGCCAACAGTCACACTGAAAAGAGCACACCATTGCTCCCTGATAGCTAACCTGGAATATTGGCAGTTCTTGGAAGCTACTCCTTGCAAACCTGTGCAATGAGAGCTAGCAGCCTTCCCCTGGAAGGCTGAGAGACTGACTGTCATGATTTTATCTTCATCAAGATACTTCCTGGCTGAGGGTGAGCCAGATCTCTGGCAGTTTCCACAAAGTACATTATCTGGAATCAAACCCTTCCCCTTGCTAGCAGGCACTGTGCTACACTTCTTGCAGCTGTCTTATCTATTCTAGATTATAAGAAGCCTTTTCATGAGTTAGGCAGGGTAGCAATTTGGAAGCGTTCTCAAAAGCTTGAACTCTCAGACCTACTAAATAAGGCTTAATGTTCATGAACGACATGTCTGAGTAACTCCAAAAGCTTCTTGAAGAAGCTTTCCTGTCTTTTTGTTAGAGAGACTGTCTTCTTGGTGCCTGGACACAGAGAGGAAAAAAGAAAAAAAAAAAAAAAAAGATCAATTGACTTCACAACCTGGAATGGTTATGAAGAAGGGTTGTAGCACAGGACAAAACCTCAAGTACATGCTTTTATTTTAAACACAAACCCCAAATATTTTTTGCCACTCTATTGGGATTATTCCCTCAGAGATACTCTCAAAAGAGTAAAACACAACATACAGAAACTGAATTCAAATGTATCTTCTGAGGACCATGGACCTTTGGCAACCTACTTTTGGAAATCAGTTTTTACTTGCATGTTATTGACGAGGAAAGTAACAGCAAAGCAGAACCAGGACCAAGCCTAAGTCTACATTTCTGAGAGCAAATTGTTACAGCTCCTGGCATATTTTCTTTGATAAAACATTTTAATATACAAATAGTTGGTACGGCAGACTATTATGAACCAATTAACATCTTTGAAGTGTGGTGGGAGGTAACAAGGTCTCTCTGTCTGGGGCTCAACATCATGTGACTTCATGGGTTTTGGACAGGAGAGGGATAAACACCTACCTCTACAATGTTCATGTAGACTCGTGATACACCACATCAAAGTGAAGCAACTTACCACACCTTCCCGTATCTAACCAAACACTCTGGCCCTCAGGCTTACACAAAAAAAAAATAAAAAGAGCTAGAACTATTTTTATTATTACGCCACATTTTTAATTACTATTTTATTATTCCTGTGTTAGGAAAAATGCAATGACAACTGATGAAAAATACTACTGAAAACTGTCCCCAGAAAATAAAAATCATTAGTCTTGCACAATATACTATGAAGGCTTAGCTTTCATCAACTAACATTTTGAAAACGACCCGGAAAAATTTCTTTACTCACTAGTAACAAATTTATCATATTTTTCAGTATGGGAGGAGTATGATTTCCAGGACTCCTGCACTCCAACCCGTGAATATGAAATTCTGGGTTCCTTCTACCTGACTCTACTATTGCTAAAAATATTTCAGAGTTTGTATTTGTTAGTGCTAGAGGCTCACTCTATACCACAACATGCACATTCTGCCCAAAATTCCTCTCACTTCTAATGCCAAATCTGCTCTTGCAAGTCATCTTCCGATTTTACCCATCTTTTTGCTCATCAGGTACCAAAATATTCTCCAAGTTATTTGCCAAGGTTTGGTTATTTGAGAGATTTCTTTATTTAAGCATGTGCTGACAGACAGTGACTAAGCTCACTTAAGTCAGTTGAGCAGTTGACCACTTACAGTTGCACAGTCATTAAAAAAAAATAAATACAAAAAAAAAACAGACAAAAGACCCTGTGCTGAACTAGTCACAGAAACAAGCCAGGCTTCTGTGGTTTGCCCAGGAGCAATGGTAAAGAAAGGGAAGAGCTTACTAGTGTCACATACTCAGCTTTGAACAAGGAAGATCCCAGTGTCATTTTGGGCATTTTCTGTTTGAGTAACGAAAGTCATTCCACCAAGAACATGAGCACAGTTCTCACAACGAAAGCATCATCTGTGCTTTCTGGCCCAGACTGACAGATCTGCAGCTTATGCCATCAATGGCACTGGAATTCTGCCTGTGTCATCCTGCATTTTCTGAAGCTTTACCAAAGCCCCTGTTGAAAAGGTGTTCTACAGAACACAGGGTCAGTACATCACATTTTCACTTCTTTTCCCTCTGCTTCTATAAGCTATTTGATCCAAGTTTAGCATTTGGATGGGACATACAATCAATTTCAATTCAAAGATTAGAAAGCAATTACGAAGTATAAATTACTGTTTTGTAGAGAACAGGGATAATACCCTAAGCAGGACAATACTACACAGTGCCTCGGGTTACCTCTAGTGAGATGACATCACAGGCAGAAGGCAGACAGAATTCCTAGAGAGAGTGAAATAGATGTGGATGTTCCAGATGGCTGGATCAGGGCTGTACTTCTGAAAGACTTTAAGATATACTGACAACAACAAAAGGACCCTGCAATTGTTTGTGGTCAGGATTAGCTGTCTTTACTCGCAATAGGGTACTGTCAAAGAAGGTGGTCATGTCCAAGACATCCCAAGAGTTTCTAAAAATAAAGCTGCCTTGTTTGTGTGCCTGCATGCATATGGATGTTTGTTTTGTTTGAAGGGTTTTCAGAAGAGAAGAGCACATCATAAGCTTATAATATGCCTTCACAATTCTACTACCTACCAAAGAGCACAACCCATTTCTCTGTATCTCCTTTGGTTATCTTCAGTAGCCCAGGTGTCACTTCAATTGCTTGAGGTTTTCTATATCTGCCAGTATTCCTGGCACAGTTTTTTTGAAAATAAGGTATAGGTGTGCTTCCTCTTCTTTTTTTGGAAAGTGTGTCCATAAGCTAAGCCCAGAACTGCTGGATGAGGAGATTATCAAATAGATAAAAATATACATGCAAGTAAATCTACTGGTGATTAAACTGAAGAAAGCAGAATCATCTCTAGCAGATTTACTGTACCAACAGTCAGAAGCTTTATAAACATGCTCTACCTCTCCTGGTTGGTTTGGAGCAAGAACCAAAAGAGGAAAATAGGTTACATTCATTAACACATTGAAGACGTCCTTTCTGCTGCTGCTTTTTCAAATTGTTTGGCATAATTCTTCGTCTTGAACTGGTGGAGATGTCACTACAGATTTACTCTGATCCCTCTTATTTTCTCACAGAACAGGCAAAATATCTTCCATAATAATATCATCTTTCTGTCACCCATATAACTGCCTCTACATAAAAACACTGAGGTAATTTCTAGGCACAGCATTCCTCATGCAGCAGCGTAACAAGCTATCCTAGTCTAGATTAATTTAAGAACACCAGTGCCAACAGAAGTCTTCTTTAAGGGGCACAGACTTCAGCCCTGGATGAATGCACCCCAGTTCTTGCCAGAGCTAGTCAGCCCAGACTGAATGTTTTCTGCTGTAGTTAGATGAATGCTTGCACTCAAACAGCTCAGGCCTATACAGCGACACATCCATCACGCTTCAAGTAGCTTATGGGCACCCTTTTATTTGGTGCCCATTAACATTTCTGAGCTCAGCTTTCAACGAAGCTGCTTTCCAGCATTAGATGACTAATTAACTGTATTTAGAAAGGTCTTAAATCTCAAAATAGTCAAGTTAGGAAACTTCAAAAACCAACTCAAGCACTTGCATGCTTGTTACATGTTTCATGGATCACCTTACTAGGTTTCAAAGTAGATTGAGACTGATGTTTGCAGACTAATGTACTCAGTAAGACTTATAAAATACTTGTATTGCTCCATTTAAACAGACAAGCAATCTTCTGCTGTACTGTGTTTCTTTGTGCTGAAATGCTCAAAGTGGCTAGAAATTATCTCTGCTTTTATATGAATGCTTACTGATCATAATTAAAAATAATAATCAGTACCACTATTAAACAAATAAAAGCATTCTAGAAATCAGTGTGTTATACTGTAAAAAACAAAGGGTTAGCTATCAGCTTTAGGTTCTCTAAATACACAGTAAAAATAACTGGAAAAATATTGTCAATATTGAGGTTATATTAGACAGAAAACTGAATTCAGTTTCATGAGTACTGAAGTTTTACCTTGCTGCAGGTTGTGGTGGGTTATTTGTTTATATGTTTTTGTTGTTGTTGCTTGTTTGTTTTTATATTAAGAAGTTGCTTAGTGCTTTAGGATGTTTTAACAGCCTTTGAAAGGACTTGAGTAAATAACAAAAAGCCACAGAACAAAACTAAAGCAATAGTGTTCCCACAGACACTCCATGAAACTCTGAACAGCAATGTATTGTTTTTTAAACAAGAAATTCTTTAGTCCCAATATGACTCTGACCTCAGCTTTCTGTAGCACGCTTCACTCACCATACATGCAGAATGCACTTTAATTTCATCCTTGGGTTGTACACACACATTCCTGGTATTTTTAGCAGCACTTTAAAAGTATAAAATCTATTCCCTATGCCCTCATCAATTTGAAATTACCATTTTAAGGCTGATTAAATAAGGATTAGTGCCAATGTTCTACTTATTAGTCTGTGTCTTCAACTGGAACTGATGATGTAGTATTTGTCAATAACTAGTTCACAGCCCTAAATTCCATAAAAAAAAAAAGAAACCTCTGCAAGACAGTCCATCTGTCAAAAGATTTTGTAGCAGGCTCCCATGTAGAAGAAAACCATCTATTATAGGATGATACAAGCTTAAAGTGGCATGTATCACAGCTGTTTGATTACTACCAGGAAGACAACTTCCATCCCCCTTACAGCCCCATATCAGAATCCAGCAGTGATGGATTGAATTCCCCTTGCTTTAGCGTGATGATGGATCACCTTAGCGGTACGTGTAGGAAAGGTAAAGTCTGGTCCAAAATTAACATAATGGCTAAAAGATGCCCATCTAAGTCGTGATTTCCAGCACCTCTGAATAGCAAATGAAACATTTTAAGGACCTTCAAAACGCCTAAACTATGAGATTGCAATCTGGGAAGTCTCCATAGCGATAGAGACCCTCATTACACAAGTACCTGGAAGACACGGATCAGGCAGCAGGTCCAAAAATTTAATCAGTTTGTTCACAAGGTCTGAACTCAAACACGCTCCACGGTGAGAAACACACCATTTCAGTCACTTCATACAAACAGTATGCTCCAACTAACAAAGCATCGTGCTATGCAAGGAGATCTAAGTTACCCTGTTGGTCTATCAAGTGAGAAAAAAAAAAAGTATTGAATCGAGTTTGTTAACTCAGTGTTACTACAGATGAAAAGAGAAAGAAGAGAACACCCAAAGGATTCAAGTTCACACTGACATGTCTCATTTTGACAAAATTATTTATTGGTAAGTACTAGACTTTCCCACATAAACACCACTACTTCATCCTGTTCACGTTCTTTAAAACACAATTTTGATAGCAGCACATTTTTAAGCATTTTGTATTTTTTCTTTGCATTTCGAGGTTCTTATTGCAATGGACCCACACACGTTGTAGCAGTACAGCAAACTTTGGCTGGACTCCACTCACGTAGCACTTGCAAGTCATTGAACACAATTAGGTAACTGAAAACCTCCTTAAAAATGTATTGCATCACATTTTGTTTTACAGTTTCTTATAACATTTTATTGTAGTTACCAAAATTTTGAGGTAAGTCTCAAAGAACAGGGAACGTAGCAACATAATTTAAAGGGTTTTAAATAACTGTATTATATTTTATTATATCCCCAGCTATACTCAGACAAATTTACCTTTCTACCTAGACCAGATGTATGCCTATACATCAATAAAAGTCTAAACTGAAATTCTTTAATTGCAATTGCTTTTCATTTTTAAGTTTGGAGTATATTTACAAAGCAGCTGAAAAGAGAGGATCTGAAATTACATCCTACTGACGGTTTATCTTGACATGGGCTGGGGTGAAGAGGATTGCTTTGGTTAAGCTGTGTTCCAGCTTCAGGTGATCCTTCACTACCATTAACTTCTGATTTAATTAACAGAGTTCCCTCTATATAGGTGTGTGAATATGGAGCTGGAGGAAATTTAATAATAACTTAATATGCCCTTTGACTGAGGAAAATTTTTATATACAAAAGGCATTGAAGCAGCTCTTAAAACTGCAGAAGTAAGATAACTTCAATACTCAGCTATACCCGGTAGTCAGCTACACCCAGCATGCTGCTAAACATATTTTCAGAAGTCTGGAAGCAAAGGTTAATACTTAAAAATTATCTCCTGTCTTGCATACTCCTGTGGTAGGGTATGATAGCCATGGGCTAATAAAGTCTCATGAAAAGCACCCAGGTATGGAAACCTTGTCTGGAAAAGTTTTAACATAACTATGTTAAACAACTTATGTCCCACTAAGCAGGAGGTATAAACAGGCAAGAAGTCAAAAACCAATGGAGATTTGAACTGTTCCAGTACATTGAACAAACCCTTCTGACAAAAGAGAAAGGTTAATGAAGAGAGTACTACTGAGAAATTGCATGCTTGAGTCCAAGAAAGTATTTTCCGGTTTTCTATGCATTATATTCTATAACTCCAAGTTAACAGAGAGTGAACGGTTTTATTTTAATCTTAGGTCAATTTCTACTATTCCTCTTCATCTGTAATAGTAGAGCCTACAAATAATACAAAGGCAAATTTCAACAAGTCAGCTGATCTGTACTGTCCCTTTTTTTCCTCTCTTTCACAAAAGTATTAAGCCTTCTGCCAAAACCAGCTCAGTTGGCCTGCCAGGTCCACCTCTGAAATGCCAGCCTGCAACTCTGCACAGTTTTCAGGATTGCATTGTGGAGGCTTTCTCACTGCAGCCGGTTGGTATACAGACGTTGCAACATGAGCTGATCTGGGACAACAAAGCCTAGACAAAATTGTCTCTGCAGGTTCATCTTTCCCTCCTTTGCCTCTCATTTCCATTCCTTCTCCTAGACTGCTAGCTGGGAAGGACGCACAGGAGCTGCTAGAGGGCACAGAGCTCTTTGTGGTAGAATGCCAGGTAGATCACACCACCTTCCTCCCCTACCCCGACAGACCTGCCTGCAGCTTCAGCACACAGGCAGCAACATATCAAACTTCACATATGTTTTTTTTCCCCCCACCACCAACAGGAAACATAATCAATAAAATATTTAAGAACATTTTTTCTAGAGGAATGGATCATCCACTGATATTTGTCTTGCATGACTTGGGAAACAGTGCAGCCTGTGCTTACTGCTCAAACTACGAGGTTCTGGATATGCATTTCCCAGAAGCAATGGATGTGTTAAGTTGACTAGATTCATATCACTGATAATTCTAACACTGGCAAAGATGAGAAAAGCTCTCCCTGAAGACAGAAGTCGTATGTGTTAAGCACTACCATGCGGTTTTTGGACATGGATAAGAAGCAAAAGTTGGTCAATTAAATGTGGTGAACACGTGAGCTTAGAGTGCATCCCAGTATGCATATGATAGATGAGAGGTTCAAATCTTCCCTTCATCTCCTAAAGATGTTTTGGGGAGGAAAAAAAAAAGAAAAAAAGGCTCATTTGGTTTAAAATAGATTTCACTTACCTTGAATACTTACATTTCTAGACATGAAAAAAACTCTTGGCATCTTATCTATGCTTTCCTCACTTCTATTCAATTATTTTGTTTCCATATCTTCTTATCCTCAGAAACTAAATGCCTTTAGAATCCATCAATGATTTAGGCTTCAGTAAACTTTCCAGTAGTTTTTTCCATACATTTATTACTTTATGTGTAAAAATGTTTCACTCAAGCTTTTTCTCAACCTTTCCTAACATTTTGATTACCCCCTCTTCTTTCTGCAGGTATGAAGAGCTCATTTAACATCACCCATCCTCTCCTCAAATAAATAAATTTCACTAAAAGCAGCATAAAATATATTATTATTATTATTCAGTCAAAGTAAGCCTCCAAACCTTCCCCCATAAATTAAATCTTTGAAGCTTGGTATACTTTTTGTTTCTCCTCTTTGGCCACTGAAATTATCTAAGAATCACACTGAAAACTACAGCCTGGGATTCAGTCTAAACATTGCTTCCAAAAAGCAAAAAATTGTCTTTGGAGTTTGGATAAGGCTGAAGAGCATTTTTTCTCTAGTCACAATGCTATCTCCTTAATTTTGATTTTGCACTGTAACAGGTAGCCAAAGAGAAAATATCAAAACAAAACTGCCATTTCCTTCAAAACTCTGGTAGCCCATCACCTCTCAGTTAACTACCTTACAAAGAAAATTTTTAAAACAAATATTCATCATAATTCTCCACATACCAACCCACCAAAACCAGTATTTTTTTTTCTTTTGGGAACCTTTGTTTTCAATGTTTCGTACAGCTTTATTTCAACTTCAAGGAAGTTTCTGTATTCCAAGTCTCTTCCACAGAATGTAAATATTGCTCTTTAAAAAGCCATAATGCAGCCTGGTTAACCTAGAAGCAGCTCTAACATGACACATTTTCCCTGGAGCTTTAATTTGATGACACTGAATTAGAAGTTCCAGTTGAGAAACAGTTAAGAGCGAAGGAATTGTGTTTATATGCATGTTAGTACAACAGGTCTTTGATCGTGATCAAGCCCACGGGCACTATCATTACATAAATATTAAATTGCATCCACAAAATCACATAAAGAAAATGTTGCTAAGCAAAATATTCAAAAGGAGGAAGTGCCACGCTCAAGGAAGCCTGTAAAATCCAGTTCTTCTATGCTAGTATGCAACTCCTTATTGAAGAATAAAATATCAGCTTTCACCATGAGAGCTCCTCCATACTGAGGAGTGAAAGTGTTCACTACAAGCTTACCTCCATCCTTATGTCCAGTGTATAGCCCTACACATTAAAAGACAAACCGGTATATAACTATCATTTGGTACAGGAAATAACAATTTTCTTTGTGAAAGTCTCTACCACGTTCTACCAATACATTTAAGACCTTCAAACAACCCACAAAGTTATTTTCAAGTTCCCCTCTCTGCAGTTAATATATTCTTGAATCAGTGCTACAGTTGTGCTCGAAGTCTCAGTGCCAGCCACGTGGAGCACCTGTAGGGCGTCCTGCTTTCAGCTGGGATAGAGTTCATTTTCTTCTTAGTAGCTGGTATAGTGCTGTGTTCTGAGTTTAATATAAGAATAATGTGGATAACACACTGATGGTCTGGTTATTACTAAGCAGTGCTTAATCTGAGTCAAGGGCTTTTCAGTTTCCCATGCCCTGCCAGCAAAGAGGGGCACAGCAAGCTGGGTGAGCGTGGCCAGGACAGCTGAACCTTCTGGGAGGGAGGAACGAGAGGCTGCAAGGTACTTGGCTGCTGGCTGTGGTTAAAGCTCTGCACAGGGAAATTCACCTTAATCCAGCACTCTCAAGTCTAGACCTATTCAATCCTACAAACCTTCCTCATGAGCCACAGCCATCAAAACTGGAGAGCCTCCATGTCCGTGCCTATAAGACACCTGCATGATTAACTGCTTGCACATGTTGATTACCTCATTTTGCCTTCATTCTTTTCCTATCTCATGATTTAATTGCAGTGTCATGGATGATTTGCTCTTGTTTTAAATCAAATACCAGAAAACAAAATAATTTCAAACACAGAACACTGAATTTATATGAAAGTGTTATTTATTGTGACTGATAGTGTTTTTTTCAATACCCAGAATATAACATCAGAGAGCTCTGCTGTTATTTTGCAAAGGACTCCCTTTCCAACAATTCTGAAATATTTTTAAGCTTTATTGAGCCACCCTTCAAGACACAGCTCCAGAGACAGTATAGCACTTTTTCAGCCAAACACAAAGGAACTATAAACACATGCCATCAGTGTCCACCACACCCTACCATTGTAACTGATATTACTCTAACACTTTGGCTCTGCTTCAATCATATTTCTATTTGCAGGCTGCTGTTATGATGACAACACACCAACATCACACAAACAGAACCATCTACTGCCTGCACTAGAATTTGTCGATTTTCCTACCATTTTTTAATTAATATTTAATTAATAATTTTAAAAGGGCCTAACGTGTGACACTGTTCAACAAACAGCTTTCATTTTCACCTTTGTTCACATATGACCAGAATAAAAAAAAAGGCATACCTATGGGTAGATTGCAACAAATCAGTTACTGTGGGAAAGTAGCCAACAGTTCTAAACTAAAAGGAGGTAAATTCCATAAAGGTGATTAAATAACTGAGATTTGGCTGCTTATAGGGCTTTACTGCCTGCTAATAGTGTTATGCATTCACAGATGCTTAAAACACACGAACAGAAATAAATCAACTAGCACTGTCTTTCAGTAAGATCATTGTGCATTGAAAAGTATTCTCATCTTTCATTACCTCTTCCCCACAATGCCCTCAGTTTTTATACAGATTCTGAGAATCTCACTTGTGTGACTAGAAGTGTTACTGCTCACAGATCTTGAAGAAAACTTGGAGGAACATGACTGTCACAACTGAGCAGGCAGCAGAAGGGGATGTGAATCTGATTCTCAAAGCACCATTCTTTGGTATATTAAACTGGATTATCCAGCATGATCCCTCATGGCAGTAACTCCCAGGAACCAGCCGGCTGCTACCAGGACATGGTGGCATTTCACATCATCTCCCCTAAAGCCAGCAGAATTCTCAATCTTTAGTCATGGTAATAAAAGCCAAAAAGGACTGCCGTGGTTCAACCTGAGCCCGCAACCAAGTACCAGACAGCCACTTGCTCACTCCTCCGGCCGCAGGATCAAGGAGAGAATCAGAAGGCTAAAAGCTGGAAAAAACTCGTGGCTCGACAGTTTAATAGGTAAGAAAAAGCTCCACACACAAGCCATGAAAAACAAGGAATTAATTCACTGCTTTCCATGAGCAGGCAGGTGTTCAGCCAGGAAAGCAGGGCCCCATCATGCAGTGGTTACTTGGGAAGACACAGTTCACTTCCCTGTGATCACAGAAGGCAGCATCAGGTTCTAATGGCCCTCCACTTAAAGTTTAAGAATCTGGGTTCTGTGCTTGGATCAGATCATAACTTCCACCACAACCACAGCCAGGGAGCTTCATTTTGTGATTGTTTTTTTATCTCTCCCTCAACCTTTCTGGTTTAGATGGGTTCAGCTATTGAACAGTTACTGTTCTAGAAGACATCTTACGAAAATGTTTTCATAAGTAAAATGGATCACAATTATAGTGGGCAAAAGCAGCAGAATTTGATTGGTGGGGAGTTGCCAGGTGACCCATGAGGAGGTTATGAGTCACTCTCTGTGAGTCATAACCAGCTCCATCACTGGGATAAACACACCAGTGTGGGCTGAACTGCTGCCCACGGCACCACAGCACTCGTGTGTGAGCAACAACAGCCACCACAGGACAGGAGACGGGTGGGAAGAGGTTCTTGGAGAGAAAAATCCAGACAGACACTCTGGAAGGTGTTCTTGGAGACACACAGAGGGAAAAGCTTCAGTTAAAGGAGACACCTCAGGATATCTAAGAGATTCCCAGGGTACACAAGAGAGAACAAAAGAGACTCCAGAAGAGAAAAAGCAAACGGACAAAGCCAGGGGACCCTGCAGCCCTGCTGTCAGCTGAGCATATTATGGCAGAAATCCTTATGCTGGCACATACAGCTTCTCTGCCACATCACCATTTCTCCTGCAAGGCACAGAAATCCTTCAACTTCTAGGAGTCAGCATATGCAACTAAATTGTTTTGGCATCAGTCTCCATTTAATCTCCATATTATCAATGTGGTCTTAAACCACAACAGCATCGTCCACTCCAAAATACATGGAAGGTCAACTTTTATTTGGTGAGTCTGCTTCTAGAGGATATCTATTTTCACTGCCATCCTCATTAGAAAATGAGAAGGTATAACTTCAACCTGCTTTAATTACTTTCTCTTTCCTGAAATACACCTCCATCCGTATGGTAAATGCAGAATTTATGTACTGCAAAGGCCTTTGCTCTGACACGATCATCATCCTGATGTCTTAGGGGCTTGGGGTGTATTTCAGATACAAACATCTGGCAAGTTTCAGTCTTCTCACGACAGAGATCCTGCTGGCACTGTCATGCAGCTAACATGGGTGTATTCCCTCCAGATTTCAAGTTGTCTCTGGAGATCAGTGTGCTTGTATGCTTCACTGTTTAATATTATCACTCAGTGAAATGGACTTTTTGCAGACTCTTCCAGTCTTTAGCGCCAGAATGTGAATATAATGCCTACCTGAAAAGATGCTCAGGCTGAAGACTGCCTGCATGCTGTATTTTCAGACACAAGTTTTACTTTTCCCAGAGAAAGTTCTTGTATTAAAAGACGTAACTGGAATAAACCCCATTCTTCCTAAATACTTCGGGGTGATCCACTGAACAAGATTGATTTCTAACTTCACCAGTATTATCTCTTCTCAAAAAGTAGTCCAAAGCTACTGTTAAGTCACAGATCAGTGACAGAGTCCCATAATCAGAGGAAATAGTTTCCCATCACACTGAGACCCTAAGGAATATCCCTTCCATAATATGAAGCCTGTGTCACACATTGCTCGGAACAATTCTGCCTGAGCCCAGTTTCTGCCCCTGGGGTAGGGAAATTGGGAGCAGATTCTTCTCCATTATCACCCATTCACTGTTAATACAAGTCTTCCTGCAGCCAGAAGTGGATGCTGAACATAGCAAGTGGCTAAGCAGCCAAAAGCCTCTCCTCCCCTCTAACCATGCATTATGCAAACTGACACAGAGAGCAGGGTTAGCACTTGGGTTTTATCTATTTACCCTGCTTTGAGATTTGATTCTTACTCAAGGAGTAAAAAAAAAAAAACAAAAACAAACAAACAAAAAAAAATAAACTCACAAACAAAGAAGCATGAAACCACAGCATACAATCCCCTCTGGGTGGGGGGGAGGAAAAAAAAATCACGATATTAAGTAAAGAAGGAAGAGAGAAATAGGGAAGAGAGAAAGCCAAGACTCAAAATAGTAAATGGGAGAAAGAGTAGTATGTAAATTCAAGTTTAGAAATGCAAGGGAAAGAGATAAACCTCGATTTTAGCAGACAGGAGGAGTGGTTCCCTAATTCCATCAGCACTGTGCAAGTAAAGCCCCCAGAACATCTGACACGGGGCCAGTCAACCACCAGGACAGTTTTCTGGCAGTTGAAACTGCAGCAGATGGGGAAAGGGCAACATCTCCCACAACTCAGGACAAGCCTCTCAAGTCAACAAGAGTTCACAGCTGACTTGGGCAAAGTCAGGCTTACATCCTTTGCTCTGAGCTTCCTCTGCTAACTGCTCACTAAAAGCATTAAAAAGCTTAGTACAGTTCTTGTAGAGGCAGTAAGTTTATCTAAGGGCTGATAAAACTCCCTGTTTATGAGAAGTTACTCGTTGTTAGAACGCAGACTTTGATCAGAACCAAATTTCATGCATACCTGTCTCTGGGTGGGTCCTAGGCAACCATGATAGTTTATATGAGCAGCACTTCCTTACAAAAAAATCTGATTTTTCCCACTTACAACGCTTCGCTTCACATCTTTCAGCAGTCTTGAAAGGCACAAATAGATCACTTTGAGGTGAAACTAAACTAGATGTACTCCAAGAACACCTGCAGTTCTCCAACCCTCAGACAGATGCTCCTGTCTTCAAAACTAAAGCTAATACAGAACCAAGATTTCAAAAAGACACAGCCTTTCTGGATTCTCAGTACCAGCACAATCAACTGCTCCCTTCCTCTAACACCACTCTACTTGCTAGTGCAGAGATGGCCTTTGATTTCACAGCAATAATGTGTGTATATTTTTTGGTTTGGTCTCTCCTGCACGGTGCTAGAGAAAACCTCTCCAATTTCAACCTCCTCACTTAAAACACACATCCTGTACATTATAGTTATTAAAATACGTAGTACTGGAAAAATGGAGATGTGGGTTTCGTGATCACCAAAGGAAGACCCATTTCCCCAAATTAAACTGGGACATTACCCAGAAAGAACTCGCTAATAAAACTGGTTTGCCTTTGCTTATATTGATTTTTTTTTAAGTTTCTATTTAGGTATTTTTCTCATAATACATTCAGCAAAATTTGATTGCTAAATAGAACATAGGACAAGCTATGAAAAGGCTGCTCCAACTCATGTGAATCAAAACACGTGAGTACAAACTAAATTATTTAAATAAGCATGGGTGTTCAGGAAACTGAAGTCTCCTAAATTCTGGCAGCCCCTCCAACTTCAGTTACATGACTGTTTTAAACCATTTATGCCAGTTAGAAACGAAGAAAGTTGCCCCCCTTATCCTCCGGGAAGATCCTTTACAACTATTGCCCAGTGACAATCTTCCTGCTCCCAAACTGTTTCATATAAAAAAAAAATCGTTTCAGGTTCTGTTGTCTGGAGTCCACAACTGCTGTGCTGTATTTAAGATTAGCATGAATCAGATCATGCCCATTGTGACACCAAAATAACTATGCTGGAATTGGTATACCACTGACACATATTCCATTAGTGAGTTACTAAGAAAAAAAATCAACCTACCTGACTTGGGCAGCAGTGGAAGTGATCAAACATTAACTTTTTAAGCCCACTAAGAAAGAAAGAGACTGAAGACTCATCAAGGAAAACAATAATAAAAAAGGAAACCCTACCACCACACCATAAGACTGAATGCACTGATTGTATTTAAGAGGATAAGAAAGAAAATCTGAATCTCTCTTCTCTATACTTTGCAATGACTGTTTTTTTACATTCTCATGCATATTTTTATTAGGAAAACTGATTTTTACTGATCATCTGGACACTGTAGTTTGCATTTTTTAATAAACATCCCACTGATGTTCTTCTATGTTTTCTTCTGCATAGAACTAAACCAGGAACCAAACAAAATTTAGTAAAAAATTCCTCACAAGAAAGTTGTCCAGAGACCCACTATTGTCTTCTCTCCTGTCTTACCAGGCATAAGTGTCAGACCAAAGACGTGTTTATAATAACAGCCTGAAGTAAAAACAAATTTGCAATTAGATGGTCAAATGAGAGATGGTTACATGAGACAGAGCTGACAACCATTCCTTCATCAAAAACAAACCTGCATTTTGCTTTCACATAACACATGAAGAGATGGTTACTTCCAGCTCCTCATCTGCCCTTAGTCGCCATGGTGTCAAACAAAGAAAGGAAGCACCTCAGCCAGCAAGGAACCATTTAAAATTCCACAGGTTTCAGGCAACATCTTGAAGAGGCAGACAGAAATTAGAAGCGCTGGTTTCCAGCAATGCAGTTCATCAGGTCTCTTTGGAAAAGATGGCTAAATAAAGGACAATTCATTACCTGCATTTTCACGCTTACTGTGGTAAAAAAGAAAATCTGGATGCAACAAATAAAATCTAGAGGCTGAGCAGGATTAAACATTTCTCTCAGAGAGTCTATGAGTTTTCCACATTAAAAAATAATAACTCCATTCTACATCGTTTACTCTTCTTAGATTTGCCTTCCTGATACAAATGCTTAATCCCCCACATCTAGAAATATTACCCATTAGCCATCTCACTTTGCAAAGTGCTTGAAAACTGCTCTTTACAAATGCCTGTAACAACCATTCTAAGGATGCATCAAGCTAATACGGTGTATACAACATTTGCCCACTGTACTTGAGAGTAAAGGCAGCAAACAACTGGAAAACTTGAGAGGAAACTGTAGCAGCAACAGTATTTCTTCCTGCTCTAAGGTCACACTACACATTTGCTAATTCTCAAATGTCTGGGTTAAAAAATAGCACTCTCCATTCAGATCACGTGGTAAGGCATAACTGGGATAAAAAAATCTTTAGATCAACTCTCAACTCCAAAGAAGCTTTTGAATAATGACATCATAGACTTATCAAAGTGGAAACAACTCCACAAGATGTTGAAAAACAGTTTATATACAGTCTTCAGTCAAGACTATTTCTTGCCAAGCAATTTTTACTTTCCTTGTGCTTCACGTTCCCATTAGAGTGTCATTACGCGCCCTGGTAGATGAACAGCCACGGGTGTTCACAGAATTGTGTGTTCTTTGCCTCAGAGTTCCCCCAGCTGCTTGAGTTCCTTTACTAAAACATGTTTACCTATACCAGAATGCAGGGGTTTCACTGACAATCGACTGACAGGTAACAGCTTGCAAAGACAAAGATGCCTCCTTCAACCAGCTGTGCTTCAAGGTATTTTGTGTGTGTCAAACTACAGCTTCAGAGACAGAAGAAGGTAGGCACACAGCAGTTGGTTCCTTTTTTTCCCCCCAGTAACTTCTGTCCACACAATCTCTGGAAGTAGTTGAGTATGTCTACATTTCAGAAGTAAAAAGCTAATACTTGTTTTCAGCAGACTATTGCAGCTTTTTTTTTTAATTTGAAGAGCTGTATGACTGTTAAAAGATGCATCTTGACTCAGCTCCTCTGAATACATTTGTCATTTCTCCGAGGAAAACACTGTAAGAATCATAGGACTTCAACAAATCACCCCGAAGGTACTTTGTGCTTCTGAAGGATGTGGTTTTGGGCTCTCAAAGGAAACTTCCAAGACACTGAAACGTACTAGCACTACAGAAACAGGGGGGAAAAAAAGCCACCAAGCAAACAACTTGTTCTGTATATAGAGCATTGCTTTTAATATTTTCAGCCTCTTAAAGACTAGCTATTATGGCCCTATTATCTCAATTTCTGAACTGCAGATGAAGTGTGGAGGATGGGAGTGGATCTTTTCATTTTACAGTTGACATTCTGGTGCCAAAGACAGAAATAGTCATTTGTGTTCGTTTGGCAATGATGAAAACTGCAGTAGGTGTAACAGCTTGAAACACACCCAGAACACCACAGACACAGTCGCCACAGAACACACACCCCAACATCTTAAAACTTCACCACTCACTTGTGTCATTTTCAGAAGCTTTAGAAAAACACCGAAATTTTCCATCTCCGGCACCCACATTTTACAAGTGATTCCAAAGTGATAAGAGTCTCAGCCTTTTTGTTTACAGAGAACACCGTAACAGTAAATTAATTGAGGAGGGAGAAAAGCAGAAGCTGAAAGGGAATGATGAAAGGGCATTCAACTTGGAAAATCCTACAGAGCAGTAATGAAGCCAGGCACCTGACAGGTCATACAGACAAACTGAAATCTGTTTCCTCACAGAATAAGAGCCTGAATTTAGTACAAAAAAATTTCCACAGTTCAGGAAAACATAACGGGTAGCAGAACTCTGATGTGAGTCTCTGCATTTTACCAGAGAGCAAAAATAATGCTTTAGACCAGAGAGTAGGATCCTACCAGGGATTGTGCACTTGACCTCTGGCTGTATCCCCGTCGCCTCTCCATTTTGTCAGCTGGAACAGGAAAGCTGCAGACAGACCACATTTCATCTTTCCCTCCACCCTCCCAAGAGTGCAACTCTTTCCTCTCTTAAGCGAATCAGAACTAGTTTGAATGCAAGATCAGTGCTGATTTATGGTTCTCAGGAGGGAATTTTGTTGGGATAAAATAATTGTTCCTCCAAAGACATCAAGAAAGGGAAGCAGCAGCAGGTGCTAACCCTTCTTTGTACCAGGGGGTGTCAGGTACTGATCCCACAACTGCTGTGCAGGAAGATTGCCTGGGGAGAGCGAGAGAAGAGAGACACCATTAGCCTTTGCTGCCATGTACAGAAAACTCACTTCTGCTGCCCAACATGACCAGTGTGTGAAAAAAAACAAACTGAAATAACTCATCCTAAAAACACATATTTATGGAAAACATACAAAGACCTATTGTACTGATACGTTCTACAGTCACAGTGCCTGAAACTCCAGCCCTTTGTATGTGGTGTAATATATGTGGATTTTTTTTCTCCAAAATAGTTTTTCAATAAAATTTAAAAAACCCCCCACCATTAATGCAAAACCACCCACAGAGTATATAAATGGTCCAAACACTAAATGTGTAAAGATATGTGTATCATAAAAGGTTTTCTGGTGCCAATTTTGACTATAGAAGATGAAAAAAAAAGCCATATCCTATAATTGATACTGCAGATAAAAACCAAACCAAACAAACAAAAAAAAACAAAACAAAAACAGAACAACAAGCAGCCAAACCAACCCTATAATACAGTCCTTTTATGTGAAACACAGAACAGTAACAAGGGCAAACATCTATGCCAAGGTTGTAGGACAGTTCAGAGCAACATTAAGCAAAGAAATGAGAGCTTAACTAAAGCTCATTCCAGGTTTTCTGTATTTCATGGCATGGGTAATTTATTTTTAGTGTCTTAATTCTCTCTAGAGAGAAAAAGGCCAAGCCCACAGTACATCTTCCACTTACTCCAGCCATGAAGGACATTAATACTAAGAGTTCCTGACCAGACCACAGCTTGTGATGTTAAGTTGCCTTTAAATTTGAAGCTCATTCTCCTTAACAACTAATAGAACAGTTCCAAAAGAAAAAAAGCTGAATAGCTTTGTTAGTGCTGCTTTTCTGCTTGGGGTGGGGGTTTTGTGCTTTTATGTCTCAGTAACTATATTCCTATAATATGCATAAAATCATAGTGGGAGAAATCTGTTCTCCAGCAAAGCAATTTTCCAATAGCGTTGCAGTGCTACGGTTATGTACAAACATATGCATTCATGTAGAGTTTGTGGATTTATTATTTCCTTTCCTGATACCTTAATTTCTTTCAGCATAAAGAAGCTAATATGCTTCAAATAGGACTTCATTTTTACCCACATAGCAAGCTAAGTTGATTTAACAAAATCTACCTAATCAAAAGTTAAATTATTCAGAAGGGCAGAAGAATCTGCAGTGCACAGGGTCTATTCCCACACCTGCAGCAACTGCACCTCCAACAAGGTCATAGAATACTGTTCCAGAAAAGAGAACCCATGTGCAAAACCATTTTCTGAGAGTACAGATTATTGATACTGGATTCGTCTGTAATAAAGTGTGTGATAGCAACTTCATTTTCTTTACCAGTGACGTTGTCAGAAATAGAAAGACAGTTCAATAAATAAAACTGAACCGCTGAGGAGGGTTTGTGGCACAGACTAAAAACGATCTTTAAAAAAAAAACATAATAATTTCAGCACTTATTTGGCCCTGCTTCCTCATGTTGCTGGCTCGGATAATTCAGCCCATAGGATTTTCTTCCATGGATGATGCTTGGTCTTTTACTGGAGCCAGCAGGCACGTGATGCATTTGGTAATATATATGATCCTTCCCTGGCACCCCAATATTATAGGTTTGCTGATCCTTCCTTGGCAAATATTTATTTCGTTTGGCATTTTAGCACTAGTTGAAACAGTATAATCTTCTCACAGGCCCCAAGTCTTTGTGATACTCGTGGTCTTTTTGCCACTGTGTCTTTGCACCTCATGCAGACACGAACGCAAAATGTTACAGATAAGATTTAATCCCTTTTAGAGAGTGATGAACTTTTGGTTTTCTCTATCCCTTTGAACAGTGGCAGATCAGAATACAGCTCAAAACTTCCTTCTTCTATGGATTACAGAGCTTTAGCTATTAAATATTTGTTCTATTTAATAAGGCAGGTTACCTGCTCCTCCTTTGCATCCTATGTTTCCTTCACTTAACTGAAGTCAAATTTACAGACCTGCATTCTCCTAAAAAATGGTTGAGAGTAGCCTTAGGATATTGGAGGCTCAAGCCATTAAAGTTTATTACCACATCATTACAGGATAATAGAAAAGAAAGAAAGCAAAACCAACTTTGCTAAGCCAAACATGCAAAAAAAAAAAAAAACCAAAAAACCCCATGACACAGAAATGAGCTGTAAGTAACTCAACCTCACTTTCCCCGAGGCTCATTTTCTACTGTGGGGAAATAGTTGTCCATCTATTTGGAATTCATTGGAAGCTTAGGGCCAAAACACTCCACAGCTAAGACGGGAATGCTAATGCTATCCAACTCTTATATATCATGCACAGTTAGCAAATGTTTCTTTGGCCTTTACAAACAGGCCTGGCTACAAAACGAAAAAAGATGATTTGAATGAAGAATGAAGAAAATTAGTTTGGAGCAAACGTTTTATACTCAAGAGAACCAGTTTATTTTGATAAAAATGAAATTTTAAAGACCACCTCTTTCCAAAAATTAATTGGTTCCTATGAAGGAAACATACCTAGAGGGATGTCCTTGAAAGGACAAGACATACAGATGGGGTAAAGACACCATCTGTACGCCACATAACACATTGTAAAAATTTTTCATTTTAATTGCATATTTTACTGCAGATACTAAAAATAAAGACATTATACAGAATACTAAGCTTAGTCAAACAGAAGAACAGTTCTACTTAAGCCAATCATATCTTTTACATATTGTGTTTTGCTTTCTCCAGCAATGCTCGTAAAAAACATACTCTCCTAAAAACTGGGGAGGAAAAAAATAAACCCCAAACCCACAAAACCAACCCAAAAGCTGTATCAGAGACTCTATATCATACATATCCTACCTGTTTAAAATGAATGGATCTTGTGCAATGATACCTTCTGAAGTGAGCCTTCCACTTTTGGCTTTCCACAGCACTTGGAGAGCAGACACACAGACCCAGAAAAGTAAAGGGCAGTGAGCAGAGAACTCTAAGACAGTACAGTGCTGGTGATAAAGTTAGTTGGAAGTGATCGGTCTTCCTGCCTTCCACATGCTCCATACCTTTACAGAAGTTTGGGAAATCAAAGCCCAGGAGCACTGCACACACCCTAAGGCTTTCAATAATTCAGCATCCAGCTCACAGAAAGACCTTACCAAGAGTCATGAACTTGGTGTGTCCTACCCATTCCTCTTAAACAGTTCAGTCTACAGTGTGAAATTGCTTTTTACAGATCAACCTCAACGGGCTCTGCTCTTCTACAAGGCACGAAAACTTCCCCTTTCTACCCAAACACTGCTATGGCTAGTTCATCCAGCTTGTTAAAATCTATGTTAAAATAGTCAAATAAAACAGACACCTAGCCCTTGGAGCAGCAATAGATATCCAGGTTCTCACCATTCTGGCTGCACAGCTGAAGGGGTCACCTTTACAATGTTTCTTTTTTTTTTTTTCCTTCTTTCTCCCTTCTCATCCCATGACCCTTGAATTTAGAGAAGCCACTTACAGGTACTACTGGACTGGGGCCAAGTAACATCTGTTAAGGCATGAATCCTGGGTGTTTCACCCCACCAGCTACTGGGATATTGTAACAAAAAGAGATGCAAAGATCACCTCTTTTGTCTTTAGGAAAAGCAACTGAGCAACCAAAACCCCAAAGCATGGGCAGCAGTAACATGAGAGTTCACTGCCAGTGGAGCATTCCAGACTGGGAGTCCCGAGTGGATAAAGGTATAACCAATAACACAGAACCACATCCCTAGGGAAGAGCTGTGCACAGAACTTTCCTGCCTGTTGATTTTCCCATTCCAAGGGCTTAAGGGTGGGAGACATGATACCACAGGGGCGTTCCCAGCCCTGAGTTTTCCCTTATCTGACCTAGATATTTTTGTCTCGTTTGCTTGGTTTACTTTAATGCTCAGATGGTGTGCCAGTAAACTGTACCATAAACCAAAAACCTGTGGGACAGATCACAAACTTCTCTCCAACACTTCTTGCATTACACTTCTGCTTTACTGTCTAGAGAGGAACTCTAAATTTATTTGACGAGTAATCTGTGTTGTAGAACACAGACAGAGAAAATAAAAAAATACTTTGAAATAAGTAACAAAAAACCAGCCTAGCTCACACTTTTCTGCAATGTTTTCCTCCCCTTGCCCCCAGTATCAACCGAACAGCCCAAGCACATTTCTTCAACAGTGATGAAGAGTATTCATGAATAAAATCCCTGCTTCATTGGACTAAGTATGTTCTTAGAAATTAGGTCAGAATTCATTCATATGGACAGAGAGAAGCAATTTTCTAAGGCTGGAAATGTCAATGCCTATCTTGATTTGTAAATCTCCAGGCAAACTTCTGTGCATAAACAGGTATCAAGGCCTCTGTGTGAACTGCAGAGCTCCCAGGAATCGAGCAGCAGCAGTGACATATTCCAGCAGGTAAATGAAAAAGTTGAACTAATACATTTCAGTTATGTGTATTCGCCATTCTGACTTTTGTGTAAGGGACAATATGTGACATGCATTGTCAACAGACTACAAAATAATAAAAACTAATGTTTCCATCAATTTTGGACTTCCCTGCTTGAGGACACGTATTATAAACCTTTTAGTACTTATATCTGTTTTCAAGTGTGAACATACAAACAGGAAGTTTGGGAAAATGCACCCTTTTACTCCTGCTTACAGTCTATAATGAGCTTGCCTCACCTCCCACCTTACTTCCCTACCCTGCAAACTGCTTTCAAAATTTTTCTCTGCTATTGCTTTGCTTTCCAAGTAACTGTTCTGATGGTTTACAGAATAGAATATCAGGTTCCAAGAGCAGCCACTTCGTGTTACATATCTTAATTTGGAGCACTCCCAATTAAACTTTTTCATTCTAGAAAACATTTCAAATAGGGGGTAGGTGAAGAATCAGTTTGGACACACTCCCAAAACAAGAGCCAGCAGGTAGGATTTGTCAATATAAGCTTCCAGTACAAACATTACAGGAACAAGGGGGTGCCTGATTTCACCTTACCTGTGATTCACCTGGAAGGAGATATAGGGCAGAGCAGGGAGAAACAACTGCAGAATGTTTAAGTAAAGTTTCCTGGCTGACATACTTTGATAAATTCATGTGCCCACTGTATTATTTCAGGGGAAGCTTAGAAAGACTGTTAAGTGTTCAAGAAAGAAAAGTTTTCGAAATCTCTTACCTCAGGCAGTATATAATAATTAAGGACACTTAGTCAAGCAAAGGAAGTGGTAGCTACAGATTTTTCTTGCAGAAGAAGGAAGATCCACACACTCTTCTGTAAAACTCTAATTTCAATTTAGGCTGTTTATGCATTCATAAACTGAGAATTTCCTACAAAGTAAAATCTTAATCACTTTATTTCCTGTGTTTAAGTGCATTCCAGTACATTTACACAGTATTACCATAAAGAATAAATTACATCCATTAGCTGACTTTACTGGACGTACTTGAAAGATAATATGATTGCTATAATTGATTCTGGGTGGGTTTTTTTTTTTGCACTGTTTCCATGAAAGCCAATTTAGTATTGAACTCTCTCTAAAAGAACTTCCTGGTTTTAAAAGTGCACACTTTGACAATTTTAAAAGTACTCATTAAGTCCATTTATCTAAGAATTTAATAAAATATGAGGGACTAGCATATCGGCATGATTTATGTTCACTGCGTTAATTGTCATTTGCATTCTGGCCGTATCTACAATGCAAGATTCATATTTATATTCAATAGCAAGTATATTCTGTAAAGCAGCATACATCTACCCACTCATTACAGACAGAGTCTTAGCACAGAACACATTTTAAAGGGAAAACAAAAGTCAAAGGGTCTGCTTCTGTCCCTAACATTCCAGGTGAAAAAGTAACAGTAAGTGACAAACAAAATGAAAATTAGAAAAAGCCACGGGAATAGAAAAAAAACCACTATATGTTGCATTTATAAAATAAAGACCACTTTGTAATAACATCAATACAAAATACATCAGCAGAACATGCCATATCTCCTTCAGAGTCTTTCAAGAAAGGAGTGAAACGAAAGCAGAAATACCACATGTGGTATCACGGTGATCCTAAACTCTCATGATTCACACAGGATAAAGTTGGACAAGCAAGACATTATACATAATGTCACAGTTGGATTCACCCTCCTTATCTAGCTACCACCACTTTTAAGGCTTAGAAGTTTCCTCTGCTTAGAAACAACACAGGAGAGTTTCACAGGCAACAAATCACCCTTCGTTTACAGGCCTAGATGGAAATCTAGTGAAGGACACAGTGGATAATGTAATCCCAAATTCATTGACAGAACTAACAGCCTCAGTTTACAAAAAAAAAGAAAAATTAAAAAAAAGATCCCTCAAAACACAGACATGCACCAAACCAGAAACAATCCCCAAAGCCTTTTAAGCCTTGCTACTTAAAATTGCACAGGTCTGCTGTCTTCCACATAATGGCTTTATTCAGTAACTTAGCTTGTCAGTCTGACAGAGACTTGTTTTATGCTGTACTTCTGCTAAATTAGAGTTGGAGAAATGTATTCCACTCTCGTAATACTTGAAACTGTGAGCAAAGCCAGTTGAAAAAAAAGTCAGCTTTTCCCAGCATTCCATTGTTCAGCAGCTGAATGGCCTATAGCTGAAATGATAGCTGCCAATTTATGTTCCTGTGTTGTTGGACATAACACCAGTACTTTAAATTGATGAAGCTCATTGTAACCAATTTTCAGCTCCTATCAGTCATGTGTGCAGCTGCACTAGTGCAATGCTGGCCACTCAAGTGTAGCAAATATCTTGAGATAGCCAGAGCGTAAAAATATTTACTGAACTGATATGAACAATTGGTCAAGCCATCAGTAACATCCCAACAAGCTTAGGCCTTGGGTTCTTCTTGAAAAAAAAAATTAAAATGATTTAAAAAAAAAATAGGAAGTTTACAATAATTTAAAACTATATGGTTTTAGTTGCTGCCTAAAAGAAAGAAATGCTAAGTGTTGTTTTTATATGCATGGAAACTCTTCAGCAGAAGAGCCAGGTTAAATGTTTGGGTGGGTTTTTTTTGCTGTTTGCTGTTGTTTGTTTTTTTTTTTTTTCCCCACCTACCGCACAAGCCAACTGAGACCTGATTTTATTAAATACTCTTCTGTGTACTGTAGCATCAAACCTGGAAGTGCAATTCCAAAACACATTCAGTTTCTACAGGGCTTCCCCCCTCCGCCCCCATTTTTCCTTTATACAATTAAGGATTACAGAAGCTGAAAAATACGTTGAGGGAAACCAAAATAACTGGCTTGGTTATTCACTCAATATTGTGCCAGCAAGTGTAGAAACACAGGCTTATCCCTCGGATGGCCTATGAAGTGTTGTAACAGTGGCACATAGCAAGTGGTCATAAACAAACACGGGGAATGCAGAAGCCAGGACAGGTTAGTGAGCCAGTGCAGGAAGGCCAAGCAGTAACTACATACAAAGTAATTTTTCTTATAGTCCATTATGATTAGGAGATAGTGAAAACCAACATGCATCAGCATTCCCTTCATGGAAGAAGCAGCTATCATCTTCAGTTTCGCTTAAAATTGCCACAGACGTAAGTAGGTCAGAGAGAAAGGAGAAAAGGAAGGGACGTTTGGAAGCTGAGATGGCACGTTCACATGGGAAATTATAACATGGGGAAAACAAAGCCCAGATCAGGAGGGCAAGGAAGGGCGTAACGAAGAAGAAAATGCTACGGGAAGTGGTGTCAGCAGTTCTGTACGTCGGATGAGATGTGCAAGTGGGCGATCAGGCCAGAAAAACGTAGAGGCAGAGCCTGTGGAAATGAGGTTAAAAAGCGCTCGATCAAAACCTCAGCTGCTAAGCAGAGAAGCAATGAGAGAGCTCCTGGAAACCAGGAAATGAGGAGGCATATGCAGATAGAAGCAGGGGCTTGAGTATCAAGCCTAAAATTTTCCTGTTATTTCAGGCTGGGGGGGAGGGGGGAGAACGAAAAAAAAAAAAAGTTTCAGGAAAATTTCAGTTGCATTGGTAAACTGTGTTGCTCAACAAGACCAGACCCTTTTAGGCTTAGCTTTTGATCTCCATGAAGAGTTCTGGGGTTCGCATAAACCAGCAGGTAGCAGGTACCCTGATTGCAAATAATGCATGTGTCTGCAGTATAAAGAATATCCTGGCCATTACTCAGACCTGTCTTTGTCACTAGACACGAGTTGTTAAAAAAAAAAGTCATTTAAATATAAGAGTGAGTTACAAGAAAAAAGGCATAACAACACATGAACACCATCATTAGAGACTAAGCTTAACCACAACACTGAGCACAGACACACTTAGTACCTCCAGCAGTGACTTTGCCCAATAGCAGTACATCTTGAGGAGCTCTTAGAGCTCTGTCTTTAAAAAAACAGAGCACAACAGAAAAAAATCCAGCCACATAAAGCAATTGCTTTTAATGGCCTGACAGCCTGCCCTGCTTAGCATGAGGGAACAGACTTTGCAAGCTCCAAGATCTCTGAAATGGGAAACAGAAACATCACAAGTAATTTCCACTTCGCTCCAACCCCAGGCTCACACTTGTAAAATTGGTAATCAGGTACATACTACAAGATTAGTACATATTCTTGATGTTTGAAAAGGTGCTTCCCTTTATTTACACATACCTTAAAACAGCAGTTTTCATTAACATCACCTCATTTCACAAACAAAAAGACCCTAAATTATTTGTAAAGCTTGATACAAAAACTTTACAACATTTAGGACACTTCAACATTTACAAACATTAGCTTATTACAGGCTTTTTGCATCAAGTCCAAACACTAGGGTATCACTTGGCAAAACCATACAGCTCACACTGCCCCTTCCTCTCACTTTTCCACACAGAATCCACAGGCAGGCCCTGTCAGCACAGGCAGCCCTGCCTCCCTGTGCGTGCTGTGAATGACAGCCACCAAGAGAGGAGATGGAAAAAGTGCATTGTTTAGAAATTAGGCCTTTTATTTGTTGGATTAGTATTTTCCTTTACAGCCACGTTTGATAATTCACATACATCATCTGTAGTTAATTAACTAGTTTTGTGCCCAGGCTGAACACACAAGATCTCTGCATACACCTCTAAATATACACCAATTTATATTAAAAAAAAAATAAAATTAATCTTGTCATCTATTGCTCCTTCCTTATTTTTGCTCTAAGTAGTAACTTGTCAATGTACAGCATATAACTTTGGCTTAACTCCTACAGCATATAATGTATTCCTCTAATACTAAAGGTCTAAATCACAGCTGTCAGCACCACAACATACAGTAATGATACCTTGTTACTTTATCACTGCATTGGAGGATTTTTCTGCCCTCCTTGTGTCAGCAAAATCCCTGTCCACTACAGTTAAAACCTTGTTATAGGTGCACACTATTGATGTTTCTACTGTATTAAACACGGGGAAACTAAAACATGAACTGGTCTTTATTAACAGACAAACACACAAGTAACTCAAAAAACAGTGATGTGGATAACTATTCTTTAACAAGCTCATTGATGGCAGCAAACAGACTCAGCTAATTACCAAGAGAAGGAGGCCGATGGCAGAATAGAAAATAAAATATGTCCCTCAAAATTCTTCTGCTTTCAATGATGTTGCACAGGAGCTTGACAGTATAAATTGCTTTAACCCATATGCATGGCTGTGTCCCAGTTTGCTTGATAAACAAAAAAAATGCTTCTATCCAAGCCTTACCTTTGGCAGCCATTTCTAAAATGAAATGGAAACCCATTTCATCAATCTTGCAACAGGTGCCAAAGATTGAAACCCAGCTACTACAGATTTCAGCACCTGTGAAAATGCTGTGAAAGTCCAGATGAAAGCATTCTTCTTGGTTTTTGGGGAATACTGGCCTACTTCACAGTTGTTTTGTGGAGGTTTGGGTTTTTTACTTTTTTTTTTCCCTAAAGTAAGGGGCCCACACTATTTATTTTCAAAGAAATCAGAGCTAATTTTAAGCGGGTTATTTGCAATATTATAGCTCTCATTTATACAGTTACGAGAGAGACCAACATTTTGACACAGGCAGACAAAAAAGGAAGACATTTCAGAAAGCTGAAACTACAGGTGAACATGGTTGCTATGGAGAGGGTCTAGGTGATAAGAAGTAAAGAATAAAAATTGGAAGACAGTATAAATAGGGGTTAAAAAGATACAGTGCAGAGAATCTTAAGGTCTACTTTTTCTTCTTCTTGGTGGACAGATACATAAACCCCTTTCAGAATAACTGGCTGCATCTCAGTTTTTCCTCCACGTGCACAAGGAGCTGTCAGTTCAACAGCAGCAAGCAAATAAAGAGGGGAGAGCTGTAATAATAGCATAGCCTTCAGCAGTTTTCACAAAGTCTTAAGTCTTAGGATTACCCAGAATAAAGGACCCTTCTTTTTTATGCTGAGAAACCCTTGATAAGTTTTTATTTTCATTAATCTGTTTTATATTTTTTTCCAGTGCATCCAGATGTTGGCCATGCACAACACTCTACAGCAACAAGTTCTAACAGTTTTGCTTTCAATAACCTGAAAACAAGGTACTTCCTTTTGGTTTTTTTTTCCTAATCTACCAATTTACAAAGGTACCAACGAATCATCACTCAGCACCTATAGATCTGTACCATAAAATTTAAATCTAATATTGTTTTTTTTTTCTTAAGGACTCATTATTTTTATATCCCTCCATTTTAGCACTCCTCTACATTAAATTCCTCCCTCAGCCATCCTTCATTTCCAGCCCACTCTCCAGAAAAGATATTTGCCAGGTATTTTTCCCATTTTACAGCTTCCTCACCTGTAAGCATAGAATCCATCTAAATCTAAAATTTCACTTACCAAGCACCAAGTCTTCAGAACACACAGATTAAATGCACGAAACCTCTTCAGAGGACAACTGGCTAAGCCCACGGCCCTTCCTACACGAAGGAGCTGCAAAAAGGAACTAATGAGCCTCTCTGAGGAGGGCACACACCTTTTTGTACTGGCCCTTACAAGGCACTAAGCCTGAGGGAACAGCCCTCTCAGGTGTTTTACATCACATCAGCTTCTCCAAGCTGTTGTGGCTGCGCCCACCACTCCATACTGGATACTTCCAATTAACCTCAAGAGGCACAGGATTAAAGCTGTAAGGACCTCTGGCCCTTGCCTTTTTTAATTTCCTCCTCGTGTTGAGCTCTGTCGAACGGCACATCCCGTAAAAGGCATCTGATGTCACTGGGCGACTGAACTCCGTGTTAATGGAAGCTGGTTTGAGGAGTTTGCCTGGGGATTTCTGACAAGCGTGTTAGAGAATTTCCACAGAGGAAGTTTTTGGCCTGTTTTGGGAGGGGGGTGGCTCTCATCCAGCTGACAGTCAGCTTGAGGCAACTGAAAAAAAACAAAACCAAACTGTGAAGATGACCTCCAGTATTGTTATTTCTTTCAGGCTCCATGGAGGGACTACCTTTCCAAGGTGTTACTACCACGATTCAGCTGCTAATCTATCCATCTGAGGCAAAACAAAACCAACCCAACCCCCAGAAATATTTAAGACACAGGAGACATAATCCTGGGTTGACTTCCTATCTCGTGTTTTCAGAATAGGACGGGAACAATCCTAATACAATCTGGAATTCTAAATACAGAAAAACAACGCCAAAAATTACAAAGAGAGAGAAGGAAAAAATCCAATTCTGTGATTTCATGATGAAATAATGTAAATAGTAATATGGAATGGCAACACTGGCTTCAAGTCACAAAACTGCTGTGGAACTCCCTAACCCAGCAGAGTTGCCACCACTGATGGGTGACTCTGCAAAGCCTCAAGACAGGGATATGTCACCTTTTGTCTAGGCTTGTTTTAGGCTGGCCTAGAGCATTACTTTAGCATAATGAGCTGTAACAGCAACTGTCTAATTATCAGGTAACTCCCACCTGACTTCATTTGGTTTAGCTTTGTACAATGATGTGGTGTAAACCTGACTGTTACTAGAATTTTAAAGTATTTTTTTTTAACTAATGCAAAATAGTAGCGAGTTGTTATTCTGCATCTATCAAGCTATGAATAATATGCATAAAAATGCAGATAGAGGAGCACAGTCATGAAATGACAGCAGTGGATTCCCAAGTACAGGCAGCACACCCAGGACTGAGAAAAACCTTCAGTAGCCAATTACTGGTCACCAAAGGATGTGACCTTGGGAGCTGCATCGTAAGAGAAGAATGAACAAGCATGCAGCATTTGTAAAACATAACATCTAGCATGTAATGTGGGACTTAAAGCAGTGAAAAAAGAGCAAGGTGGACAGCACGTTACAGCAAGATGTTAAATCTGCCTCAAAGGAACTGTAGAGAGAAGGGTAAATAAAGCGTTTATAACATACTTGTCCTAGTAAAGAAGTTGGAATGGTGGTGACAATGCAACCCACTCTTGCCTCCCTCCCTGCTTCAGCACAACTGAATCTGTCAAGGCCCCAGAGAGATACTGGATGGTAATTATAACACCAGAGCAAAGCAGAAGATATCAAGGAGTGTATGCAAGGATTTTACATGTATTGCTATTGAGACTTCCTCTATAATATGATTTGTCTATTTGTCTGTAGCAGAGCTTAAATAATATAACTATTTGACTAAACTGATAAGATTTCAGCCAGCCTAACAATAAACTCCTCGCTCTGCACACGGGGTGTGGGGTTTTGATCCACATGAACTGCAAACACTGCAATGCAAAACTGTTCCAACAAACTGGTAGAGATGATCTTGATTTAGATACAACTGCTAGCAACTCTTCTGTATCTCAAATGCTTCCAAGAGCAGGATAAGTCTATCTCCTCTTTCCTCTCTACCTTTTAAACAGTTCTAGGTTCTCTTCAGTATGCATTTGCCTTGAAGCTGAGCCATAGGATAAACCATTTTCATTTTAGCTAAACATCTCAGATTGAATCAAGTATCTATAAGGTCAGAACACTCCGTGCTTCAATCCCAATGAAAAGTGATGAAATAAAAACCACCTTTTTTACACACAGGGGATATATTCAAGTGCCAGGATAGCTGACAGCTACCATGAATCCATACTATGACTATGCTGGGCAATACTTTTATTTTAATAGCATTATACAAGTGTCTTGAGGAACACTGTCCATATCTACAATCATTTAACAATTCAAAATTAGAAATAATATGTTTGGGGGGTTGTTCTTCCTCTGTTTGTTTGGGGTTTTTAGCTCTGTTTATATACATTTTGCTACTGCTATTCTGAACCTAGTCACATCTTGAGTAAGTGCAGTGAAAACAGATTCATGAAAACAATACAAAATATAACTCACTTCTTCTCACTGGGTAGCCACTGCAGGGACAAACTAAAGCCATCTGTTTGTTGCTATTCCTGCCATTGTGAGACCACCTACATAACTTTATTGTTTCCCATGTACAAAGGCACCAAATTATCAGACACTCTGCAGCACCCATTTCTTCTGCTGCAGAAGATCAGGCAAGCAGGCACAAAAATTCTCTGTTAGAACAGGGCATGTGTGAGATCAGCAGTGGAACAACATGAGCACGGGTGTGTAGTCTGTGCCCTACCTGGCATGTGCAATGAAAAGGCCCCTCATTTTTCATCAGTGTCTTAATCTTCACAAGTACAATTACAGCATTCCTCAGTAATGGTAAATACAAATTATACTGCTCTGCAAGACAAAGATAAGCTCATTTTTATGTTTCAACGAAAATGAATGCATGATTGGAATAACAAGATATTTATCCCAGCTTAAATGTTAGGATTATATAACAACTTTTTAAATACCTGCACAGAAATTCAATGTTTTCCAGTTCAGCATCTCATAAAACTACAATGGAGACAAAAAGTATGTTTTTTCTTTGTTACAATACTCTCTAGAGGCTAAAAAAGATCAGTCATTTATACAGTTTTATTTTCCTTATCACATATCCTTTGGATCCAGACAATTGTTTAAAGGACATCCATCATATAATTTACCATTACACAACCAACACCTTGATGAAGTCTTCAGCGTGATTTAAAAGTGTGTGTTCAAGAAAATAAATTGCAATCTATTTACTAACTTAATTATTAGAATAGTTCAGCTCATATGTTCTTGGTTAATTACAGCCTTCTATACCACTGTGTAATTGAAAAGATAAAGAAATATCCAAAGTGTCTGAAATCACCATGTTATTGATTGGAAGCCTTTTGTACTCCAGACAGAGCAGCCTGTTGCTTAACAGGTTTTTTTCTTTTTTTTTGGAAACAGCGTGAGTTTATTACTGCAGACCCAGCTTGCAAGTGAGAAACTTCTGAATTTGAAACTCTTGAGTGTCATGCTTCCTTCCAGAATTATTTAAATGCAGATTTGCTACAGTTTACAGTTTATAAACTAAATCCCGAGGAGTCATACCTAATCCTCATATTTTTTTTCTCCTATAGCTAGCAAACAAGTTTCAGTCGAGGTAATGTGGTTACAATCCATTTGTATATATTGTTTATCACAACAAATAGCATTTATAGCAATGCACAGAGCAAGAAAAATACATTTTGCACTAGTTTTATATGTTTATTCTTCCTGAGACAAGGAGTCATTTACTCTGCCTTGCAGAACATTTAATCCTTTTTACCATTCAGATCCAATAGGATTTAAAGATGTACCACACCTCATGGGGCAGGGCCTGAGTGTATTCCAAGAAAAATCCCATCTTAAACAGCTTTACAGACCCAGCAGGGCTCCGCTTCTGGCATGATTTTATGTGTTATTTTTAGAACTGATAATTATTTATTTTGACATACAATTTTTAACAACTGGCAAAGTAAACTGACAAGTGTATGAAATATTCTATTAAAAATTCGGAGAGGGATACGATTCCTTCCTCTTATTTTCTAATATTGTAACAAAGTAAGACTGTTTTGTACAGAGGACAGCATTTCTTCACATTCACTTAAACTGTCAGAGCTATAAATATATATATAATTTGGCCTTGGTGTACTTATTCCTTTTTCCTCTGCACATTAAATGCCTTGCAAGTTTTTTGGAGGTAGACACGTTGGCAAGGGAAATGGGGCTTTCTCTTTAAAAACAACAACCAAACAAACAAAACAAAACACCAAAACAAAAAGCAAACTATGAAACCCCAGCACCCAATTAAAAAAAAAAAAAATAATTCAACTCTACCTGTGGGTGATGGGATTACTGCATTTGCTACGAGCCACCTACTGTGCACCTCCTGTTTCAAACCTTTGGTACAGGTGTTAGTTAATTCTCTCTTTTGTGTGTGGTTTTGGCCAATATTCTGTTTGAATTTGTTATTTGGTTTTGCATTCAGTTTTCTAAGTCACAGCACTGTGTGCATTTAATTTAGTCTTATTTTAATTTGTCTAAGAACCAGATGTTTGGTAGGCATGGGCTGTCTCACAAGGAGGGGAAAGGAGGACAGCCAAAGTAGTTTTAGGTTCCCTTGTTAAACCTTGTTAAACAGAACAACACACACACACAAAAAAGAACTAAGCTAAAATATGGAGGAAAAAAAAATCAAAGTAAAAATCCTAGTGTAGCCTCAGTAAATCAGCAGGTGCTTAATTGCTTAAAAAGAATTAGGAGGTGACAGACAGCAGGTTTATACTAGACTTTCCCAGCATGGTGCTGAATTTTGAAGAACACCTTGATCAAACCTCTTGTGTTGGGAAGGCCAGCATTGAAAGGGAGAGTGTTAAAATCTGAGCAGAAGCAAAAGGAATACACAGAGCCTACTCTTTCAAAATGCACTTTGCTGTAGCAGAAGCATGCTGTTGCATCTCCATCCCATGAAGATTATCACATCACAGCCTGAGGAGTGTGAGGGCTGGTCCTTGCCACATGTTTGCTACCGGGGAGGTGTTTGCAAGAGGGCAGGAAAAGGGATCTGTCTGCCCACACCAAACAGGCCTGTGCAGAAAACTACCCTGTGCTTGTAGTAATCTATAAAAGGCTAGGGCTGGAAACCTAGAAGTGACATGTTTCCAGCCATTCACATTGCTGAACAGTTCATACAGAAGGGATTCAGTACACACTGCTCACATCACGCTGTACCGAAATTCTTTCAGATGTAAAAGTATAAATCTGCTTCTTTGGGGGGGGGGGGGGGAAATGTTTGGCTAAGAAGACTTTTCATTCCTACCTTCCTGCTTTGTTTGCTCATCACATTAAAATTACTATGTTTTCACATAGAAAGCCAAAAACAAAGCATAAAAGATATTTACATAATACTTTACATAACAAGCTCCTTTTGAGAAATGAGAATATTAAAATTTCAAAAGTACAGTCACAGCAAGCGGTAGGCGAGCAACGAAGATAAATCAAATCCTATTTCTTGCCATGCTGTGAAAAGACGGCTGGCTTTTAATCATCATGATGTGCCATATGTAAATTCCATCAAAGAAGAGGTTTGGTAAATGTTATATTTCATAACCACAGGGAAGAAAGCTATTTATAAACATCAATTAAATGATATAATATAGTCTAAAGCCATTAATAACAAAACTATTAATCTAGGTATAGACGTTACTTTCATACGGAATAGTTTTTGAAATACACTTTTTCAAATGCATATTTAACTAAGAAAGTATTACGTTTTTTCTACTCAAGGTCATTCTAACTTGGCTCATGTTTCCTGTGATATGTGTTAGTAAATAGTTCCAGAAAGAAAATAATACAAAAGGCACTCAAACCTAGAATCACTTTCCCCAAAAAATCTGAGAATGTTTCAATCAGCACCTATGCTTTATATGTGGACAGAAACCCACATGTGTATGTATGAAGCTGAAATGCTAATTCATGTTGTGCTTTGCTGGCCACAGGAAACATTTGGAGACGCAAATTTCTTCAACAGGAGACACTAGTGAGGCCTAACACACAAATATCTATTTGCAAGCCTCCAAAGGAGTATGGAACCCACCCCAATAATACTCTTGCACTAGAATTGTACCTGAATCACATTAGAAGAAAGCAAACTAATCTGAAAACACTGAAAATCATTATGTTTCATAAAATACCTAGAAAAGCTGTACTCACCCATGCCATAGTAACTAAAGCTTTGGCATAGAATGGGTTTATGTGCCCTGTCTCAAACGAGTATGGTGAACCAAAACCTGGTCTTTAGGCTCTAAATACGGAACTAACACTTAAAAATACGGTTTTCTCACAGAGAAGATGCTGAATTCAACAGATTTAAACAGAATTCTACACCAAAACATGAGGGATAGCTAATGACTGCTGGGAAAAGCCTTCTGGCAGTAATGGAACTGACAGGCTACCCACTGGATGCCCCAGGGAAGACACAAGGATACAACATTTTACTTTTCTGTGTAATGAAAGTGCGAAGGAATTCATTTCTTCTTAATAGGCATCAGGCCTCAGACACAAAATTTCTAAAAGACCACAGCAAAGGATACACTTAAAAACCTGAACAAAACAAACAAACCCCAAACCAATTAACGCCCTCCGTCAAGCCCCCACACTTTTCAGATATTCTGTACTTAATTTTTATGTTCCCTTATCTACAAAAACCTCAAATCTAGTTCACAATCTCACCAGAAAATTAATAGAACTGTGTGTTTGTTTTCTGTGACACAGGAACAAGCGTTTTCAGCTACGCATTTAAAACCAAAGGTTTTATTCTAATGAGTTTTGTGAAGGGAGTAAAATATCTCCATATTTTCAGCACACTCAGCAATGTCTGTGTGCATAAACTGAGACCTGTCATATCTGCCTTGTGATTAGGATAAATTTAATGCTTCACCTCTTTGTGATGTTTGTTGTTTTGTTATAACTGGTGTGTAGATTGAATGGCAGGTGACATTTCATAAGATTCAAATAAGGTAAGAAATTAACCAAATTAATATATTCATTTTCCAAAGTATAATGAGTTATTTGCATATAAAATGCAAGAGTCTGTAAAGACATTCTGAACTCCATTTCTTAATTTTTAAAACTATATATACATATATATATATAAAATATATATTTATGCACACACACCTCCATTGCAGAGACAGCTTTTAAAACTCTGAAACTCTCATTAATATATAAAGCAGTTTGGGCTGTGGAAGGGATAATTCTAACCCCCTATATGCATCACAGCACGTAAGGTACCACACTGCAACGTTCCATGGGGGATCTAAGGAGCTACTTACATGTCAGCTGCAAAGGCAGCCCCTGATCTGTCCTTCTAGACAAGAAATACTCACTTAAAATGACCAAATTATATTCCAAGGGTAAGGTCTGATCCTGTAAAAGGAGTTAGACAGACCCTAACTCATACATGGAATGCCATGGAGATCAATGGAAACCTGGTGGAGGGGACAAGGTCTTGCCCCGTGGTTGCTTTGCAGAACTACGGTCTTACTGAAATGTGCTCCATGACATGGAGCTCCATAGAGAAAAGAAAGAGACAGCAAATTAACAGACCTACCAAGAATAAAAGAATAAAACACTCTCCAGGCTGCATTAAAAAATTACCCTAGGAAAGTTGCACTTAAAAATTAAACATTAGGAGTTTCGATGCTGCAGGCTAAGTCCCATTTAATGATTTTTGCCGCTCTATGCAACAATAGGGTGAAACAAAATAAGCTGGTTTTGTTGATCAATAATTGAAAATCTGTTTGTCTGAAATTGATTTACAGTGTAGCAGGATTCGGCTACTGAAATTTGCTCCCGTCTACGAAAGGACAGCCTTTTATTTACAAATTGGAGAGAGTTAGGACTTACTAAAGATGCAACAGAAAGCTGAAAAATAGGAACTCTAACATATGGTATGAATTCCCATAAACACAGGCATTTCAGCCAGCTGGAGCTGAGCTACAGTGCTAACTGCACAGGTTTGGCTTTGCACAGGGGATTCAAGAATTACTGGTATTTTAGTTCACATGCATATGGCCATTCACACAGCACATGTGTAACTTCTTTTGGAAGCCAAAATTCTATTGTCAGAAAGTGAAAGAAAAGAGCTAAGAAATGCTACAGAGAGGTATAAAAATAATAATAATTTTAAACAGGTAAGCTTTAGTTGGAAGAATAGTAGGCAGTGCCTACGACCACAGGCTACCTGCTGGAAACCCAGACTTTCAACATCACTTGCAGGTCTTAAAAAACATTCCCTCTTTTCTTCACGACTGCATGCACCACTCCTTGTGTGTACTGTTAACAGTCTGCTTAAAGGTAAGACCTGAGTCTATATAACAATTTGCCCCACTATTCCTCTGCTTAAAACAAAAGGAGCGACCCTCACTTCCCTCCTGCTGGCAGAAGAGGACTTTGGCCTTTAATTCCTACTTCTCCACATGCCAGGGACACCACTGATTTGGCAGTATGAATACTCACCAAACTTACAGCATGAACATATTCTGCTTAAGGTTATATATTTGACAACCTGCCAAACAAGGCAGAGGACTGGCAAACATGGAGTAAGCCCTACTCCGTTCTAAATTCTACCTGATTGTACTGAAACATTACATAGGCACATGGGCCAGTGCACAAACAAATGACTTTGAAACCCCTATGTCAGCCTGATATTCTTTATAATTGTCCAGAATTTGGCTCCAGACATTAGGGAAGGCACTTAGAAGCTGAATTCCATGCTTGCTTCTCAATGTAACCATTAGTGCAAAGAGCAACAGATCGTCTCTCCAGAATGGTCACACGAATGGGACCAAAATCGGTCTCCCACATACAACTTTTTTTAAGGGTAGTTTATGGGTGTGTGTATAAGCATGTTTGTGTATGGCATTACCCAACAGCTAAAACAAACTTTGAAAACAGCAACTGAATGCACTGACATTTAGGAATTTGCTTATCCACTTGAGCCAGACTGCCATTCAACGCTTATGGTCTTACAGACAATTTCTGCTTGGAGGGGAACCTATTGCTTTGATACAGAATTCACTGCTATTTACAGGAAGCATATGAAAAACTCTTTTCTGAACACAACAGGAATCTTAGATTTGGCCTTGAGAAAGCATGAACATATCAGGAAATTAATTTGAAGAATTCTTTTAATCCACTTACAGTAACAAGTGTTTCTGTGACACTTTGCCACTCTTCTTTACCAGGTCTTTTCCACTTCTTTCCCATCATTTACAAGTCTCTTTTAACATCTGCCTCTACATTTCCATACTACTTGACTGTTACCTCCAAATTGTGTTTGCTGCAGTTCCTAATATTTCAGCTGTCTCCTCTACAGTAAAGATCAATTTAATTTCAGATTTCTTTTCAATGAAAGATGACTGACTCTATATTCTAGGAGGTATGAGGAATGTTTATTCTTTGCCTTTCTCTCTACTACTTCCATCCAGTTCCTACAAGTACCCAGAACTTTGCATACTGCTTGCTCTCACAGAGCTGTCCTTGAAGACTTCAAATTCCTCTTTCACTTTAAGCATCACTATTCCATGCCCTTGTGTCTGAAAGCAACAATATTTCCTATTATGATTTTAATTCCTACAAGAGATATACGGCAACTCAAGTGTATCTCTATTAATCCAAGGAAAAAGACATTTGACGGAAAGAAGTGAGTGTAAACGGGATGTCTGTGAAGAGACGGGGGGGAGAAAAATAGTCACATGTCAGCACGACGGGAATAGAAGCTACAACTCTATTAAACCTTAATAGAGGTATTTAAATTAAAATGCCCCTTTGAGTGAAATTCTGTACTAATGTATGTTACCTGAGACGTCCCCTGTCTCCTTTCTCTCATCCCACCAAAGAACCCCGGGAAACATTTTAAGCTCCTGCAGCATAGTCAGCAATCCATCCCGTGACTGATTGACCCAAATCACGGCTGCAGCAGACCCTGTGGGTCAGCGGCGTGCAGCCGAGGGGACGAGGAAGCACTGAATCTGCACTTGATAAGGAGACGAGATGAAAGATTAGAGACAGACAAGGTGGATAATAGGCTCAGCTTCCGCCACCTCTTCTTGGGAACGTTCTCAAACTGAAACATTGTTGAGAGCTCTTTTCCATTAATTAAATGGGAGCTGAGGGGATATATAACCTGTCAAGGTTTGAATAGCTCAACCTCCAACACTTTGTTCAACAGAAGAGCCTCACTGAGAAAATGAGGTAAACATCGTTATTAAGCACACTCCTATTTCCTTCTTCACCCCTTTTTCCCCCATACACTCAGAAGGAGCTCCTAAGTATCACCCATTCTGGATACTTCAACAAGTAGTTTAGTCCTACAATGAAAAGCAAAGAGCCCTCAAGAACAAACAACTTTTATTTCCACTAGAGGACTTTCCACTGCAGGAGTCACTTTGTTTTACTGAACAGACATGCTAAATCTGCTATTACAAAGTCACATCATTTTTTCCAGAGAACAAAGTTGCTGCTTAAGCTTCACACACCTATATTTCTTTGATTGCTCGCTTTCCGTTTGCTTTCATAATTAAAACCCGGTGCCAGCCTTAACAGAGAAACAAATGACTTAATGAATGAGAGCTGAATGTTACAAAAAAGGCAAAGTGCTCAGCTGTGCTAAAAATGAGTTCTTGAATGTGCGTGCACACTTCGGAGCAGGAGAGTATCCAGCTTCTTAACAGTGCCAATTTTCAGGGTTAGGTTTGTCAAAGGAGCAGAGTCTGACCAATAAAACACAGATAAATGAATGTCTGCATCCTTCTGCACGTGTCTGTGGGCACTTCACAGTGAAAGAATTTGGCAGTAAAAGTAGAAAATATAAAACTAATTTTCCTTGTAAACCACAAAAGTTCTACTACCAAAGCTACGACTTGCAATGCACTACATGCTCTGCGTGTGAGTAATTGATTTCTTCAGTATCTCCTGAAATGGAAGGGTGTTCCTTAGGTCACAGATGGAAAGCAGCATCAACAACAAGTCCGGAAACCAGAATAACAAGATACCTGACCTCTGTTAAAGCCAAACAAAGGTATTTACTAAAAAAGCCGGATTATCAACCAACTCTTCAAGTTTTCACTAATTTGAATAATGAAAAAAATTACTTGCATGAAACCTGTGATTGAAGCAAAGCTTGTTTCTATAAATGTGAGATGCAGACTGTATTCAGGATACATCACATTTTCACTTATTTTCAAGAGAATTAATTAAGGGAGTTTAATGAACTTCACTCTACTTTTTATCAGGCTTTAGCTCTGGGGAGGGTAGGGGGGGAATGTTTCACCACAGGCACTTGGCCACCAGGAACTCAGTGGCAAATCCCAGTAAGCAGGATCTCTTAAGTTCTTTTCTTCAGAATTACGTATCTGCAAACAGGAACAACCTAAATACTTTACAATTTCTCAGAAATGACAGCCCTGGTTTTCACGTTAGTACACGCTCACCTTGTAGTCGCCCGCTACTGTAATACACCACAAATTATAGGTAATAATCTCAACTGAGAAACACCACGGGATGCAGATGGCTTCCCAGTGAACACTGCAGTTTTACAGACTCAAAGCAGGCAACCACCTCTCTCACAGCTTATTGAGTAAAACACAATAAAGGAGCATCAGAAGAATCCACCACTTACTTCATCTTCAGGGCAACAAATTACAGACCTGTATTTTTGCCTACTGATGTTTGTAACACCCGGCTTCCTTTTAAACTCAAAGTTCAAAACACGGACAACACTGAGTGTGCAGCGCGACAAGCGATCCAACCGTTTTTATGCAGAGCGTTGGAATGAAAGTCGCTGCGTCAGAGTAGCTGTGCCACACCCTGTGCTGCCACTCATCCTCCAGCTTCATTTCAGCTGTGCCAACCAATAACAACTGAGATCCTGGCCTTCTGCGCTGTTTATGATACACACTTGGCAGAAGCAACAGCGTTCCAAGAATCTACCGGGACTTTTTTGTAGAAATCTACGAATGTATAAATTGGACAAAAAAATAGTGTTTATGATTTTATATTGAATCAAGAGGAATTGCAAAGCTAACAAAATTATCATTTATTACACTACTTAAACTATGATTTTTTTTTTTTCCTCTCTCAAAAAGTTTTAAATGAAAAAGATTAAATTTTTAAAGAGCACCCTAAGGAACAACAGCTTTTTGTGCAATTTAAGGTGCATGATATATAAGACACAAAAGCAAGTGTGGATGACAGAGCAAATTATCATATTTTCATGTGTATAGAGCTCTTTAAAAAGAATATTGTTCTTTTGACAGACTTGCATACTTGGTTCTCCTACTGTTCCCAAAGGCTCACTCCCTCTTTTAAGATAGCTGCAGATTTGGCAAATCCTCTGGGTTTTGGCAGAGTTTGGAGTTTCTCCTCCAAGGAAACTAAGGAGTTAAGAAACAGAATAAATGGGAATCTGGGGCACTGAGGAAAACCAGAGAGCAGTTTATGTCACAGGGAGTTGAACACTCCCAGAAGACTGGGCTTGCAGGGACATCAGTTCATAAACAGGCACAGGGCAAGTGCTGCTGCAGAGATGTTCTCCCACGGTGACTGGATCTGGCACCATCCTTAGTTTCTGATGGCAAATTACGTGATTATTGAGGACAGAAGTGCAAGGTACAGTGTGACACAACCGGAAGGCTGGGTGGGACATTCCCAAGTAGACTTCCCTGCATGTGCATGTATAAACTGACCACCACTGAATGAAATACAGGGGACGGAAGATGTCATGTGAAGAACCTGCATTAGTAATGGTAATGGTTAACAGACCACGCTGTTTTGCAGCATCCTGCTTTTCAAATAACACCATATATTACATAAATGTCCTTTGAAATTGAGCACCACAAAAAGACAATCTGTGTTTCTTTGTCTTCGCTAAATTTGGTTATTTTTCACTGCTGATTCTTCCTACATTTAAGTCTGAAAGTCAAGGCACTTTGCCAAAGTGCATATTACATCTGAATCAATTTAGATGCATATTCAATTTAAATAGAGCACCTGAGGTATTTTGGTGAACTATCTTTACACAGATTATTGTTATTTGAATTCTTTATGTACCTGTTAAAATACACTTAGAAGAGAATCAAAATAAATGGGTCAAAACAAAGACTTTACAAGTGGGAACAAATGTGGATGCAATATATCACTCAGGAGAAAACAAGTAATTTGGTTTCTGGCACAGGCCTTTTTCACTCATCTAGAAAATCAATTTTCAAAAGTAAGTGTTAAAAATAACTAAATATCCAGATAAGGATAGGTAATGATAAAGAGAAGGATCTCTGATTGCAGGGCTATATACTAACCTTTTTTTAACTTTTTTCTGAATATCACAAACTATGCTACTGTGTTTTTCGTGAACACCTTTCAGCCTCTGATGATTTGCATGGTTATCAAAAACTTTACTTCCCTTCTACCTGTTATTACTAAATTGAATCACAGCAAAACTAAAATGACAGAAGAAGACAGATTTAAGAATGCAATATGCAAACATCTGCCAGACTCACGAAAGAACAGTGAAGGCCACAGAACTAAAAAGGAAGAAATAAAATTTTATGAGCTGTCTCAAAACATGAGATATTAATTAAGGTAGTAGAGTTATATGAAAAAGATAAAACATAGATAATATACCTAGAGACATATTAGCCAATGACTGTTATGTGAGGTATATTAAGACTACGTGGCCATAGAAACTAAACGCAAACAAACCTGGAACAGATAGTACGGACCCTCTAAAAACCCTCCAAAAACCCCACCTCACCACCTCTGGTGATTCAAGAAGTCTACTGCAAATCTGTAAACTTAAATTACCGGTGGTTGAATTTACAATGTGGCAGGTCAGTGCCAGACTGCCTCATCTTCCAAAGACTCACCCTCCGGCAGGACAAGGTGTTAGTCTGAATGATCCCTGGGAGTCCCTTCCAGCTCAAGATATTCTCTGATTCTCTGATCTTATCCTGACCCACCGAAGCTCATGACTTACAAAGCAAAGGTTTTAATTCCATCCTCACTACCAGACTGTAATTCAGAGAAGCTCCTCAGTACATCCCTCTGTCGATTCAGTGAACACCCAAACAGGCTGAAGTCTTCCATGACTTCGAGCAGTTACTTCAATGGCAGTAAGGATATGTTAAAATGAACTGCTGCAGCAGAGCCCGCACCAAGAATGTAAAACACAAGGGGAGAAACCTGGATATTTCTTGAAAGAGTTTTCCTTCACAAGCTTGATGTTGCCACTGCGATGGAGTGAAAGGTAATTAGACTGATTAACTGAAAATCATTGAGGAGCTGTCATTGGCTCCTTTGTCAGTGCTGTAAAGTGCCAGCATCGTTCTGCTTTGCAAATACCAACAAAGAATACTTAATGAAGAAAGGTGACTAGAGCGTGGAGCTATTTTGGGATTTTGTGCACCATAATGTGGAAAATTTGCTATTAATTCCCAATGCATTTTTTTTTTTCCATTTTAAGGAGTAGTTGCCACCTTCCAAGTTTCAATTCCTTCATATTTCATATTTCGCCAGAACTGAACTCTTTTTAGAAGAATTCTTTCCAAAGAGAAATGAACAAATGAACAACATTTCACAGAAGAGTTTTCAGCAGTAAGTCTTCCTGTGATTTTTAGAGCAGTATATAAAAGAAAAAAAAAAAAAAGAAAGAAAAATAATCCCTTTCACTTCTTCAAGTGGTAACATCAATCAATTAACTCATCAACTTTTCTTCTAAAAATAAAAGGATTTTTGGTAGGTTTTCTTGGAGCCTGATATATATCTAGTCAATAACTGAAATATCTGGCAATTTTTTCAACAAAAATAGCAAGAATATTCTGGGAAAAAAAGCTCTGGGTATGTAGACATATACTGAAACATAAAAAAAGTTATGTATTGGACAGCTTACAGCATTTAATTCAATTATTTGATTGCAAGTGATTTTATTCTCCAATTCATCTTCCCCATGAGTAACAATAATTGTAAAGAAAAACATCATTACACAACACTGCTAAGATATTTCCTGTATTCATTCACAAGTTATTTTTATTGATCTAAACCCAAAAATCCCAAATAATCCTGGGAACCTCACTGAACTTGACTATCTCTAAGTGGCTATACCAAAACCTACTGCTAACAAGACTGAGCAGTTGAGATCTTCCAAAGAAATTAAAAAAAAAAAAAAAATCCTTTGAGGGAAGTGTTCTGAACTGTCTATTTATATTTAGGCATGAATTTAAGCTTCATTCATTATAAAGAAACACAAGCTTATTCCCTAAGTCTTCTTGCACTATTTCAGAAGAAGGCAAAACATTTGGTGGCAAGACAAAGAGGCCTAAGACAATTTTGGATTAGCACTAATTGAATACAGAACAACTACAAAACCAAAAAATAACATTATTCTCCTTTAGCTAAAGACTCTTCTTTTAACTTTCAGACACATAGGAATTTTTGGTTTCCTACCAAAGTTCTCACATTTGTACCTCTATCCAGTGTTAGGCATTTGGCAATAACTTTGTAAAAAAGTCAGAAGAAGACAACAAATGTCAGTCCCTGAATTAATCTTGTTGGTTTTTGACAAACCTGTAAGTGGACAAAAGAAATCTAGACTTTCTCTTCCCCTACTCCAAAAGGACTTTGATAGGAGAAAATAAGGCATCCCACAGAAAGACTTTCTCATCACTAATATACAATTTTTAGAAGGGAATAAGTTACAGGATTGATTTCCATGGCTGGAGTCAACGCCGTTGAGTTTAAGGGAACGCCCACAGTGCAAAATGAACGTGTGGTGGCAAAGTGATCATGCCTTTTCAAATGTCAACCAGCAACAGAAGGTGCAGGCACTGACTTTAAACATGAGCAAACAACCCCCATCCCACCTTACAGTGTTTTGGCTTGAACAGTTTCATCAGAAATTTGTGCCTTCATTCCTACGATCACCTGGGTGGGACCACATCAGCAATGACCTGCTGTTCCAGCCAGAGAGAACTAGAACACGCTGTAGCACTGCTCTTTTCTACACTGAACATTGTCCAACCAAGACTTTAAAAAAAAAAGGAAAAAAAAAACCCAAAAATAAACCCCAAATATACTTTTCATGACTGGGTGACAGCAACGGAATGAAAAATGAAAAAAAAAAAAAAAAATGGAATTTTTGAATAGTCAAATCAAGGGGAACAAAAAGAGCACTGATGAAAAGTTGAATGACTCAGATGAGAAAAAATTAGTTGACTGTGTTCCACCAGAACTTGCTTTTTCATTTGAAACCCTATGATCTGGAAAGCAACATATTTGCATTTACTTTTTAATGCATTAATAGCAGCTTAATTTTGAAGGTTTCTTCTTAAACAATCTAGTTAAAAATTAATTGGCATTTGATTGATATAAAACCAGTTTTGATTTAGCTTTCTAGCTTTATTTCTACTAAACTTGTATGATTTAAAAAGTAATATATTTTCTTTAATTATTATCACAACAGTGCAGTAGTTTGCTGGCTTTTCTACTGAATAATTTGATCACTATAGAAATGAGCTTTGCTTCAGCTTGCTATTGATTTGTGTGTACATGCATTAAGATTTTATGGTATTTCATTATAAACTAAAATATAATATAGGAATGTGTTCCATGTCCAGGACACTGCAGTGTGGCATTGCTTTTGGAGGAATTCTGGACAAGGATTTTGGGTTACCATGCCAGCAGTCTAAAGAGTAGACAGATAATTTCAAATTACTGCCTGTCAGAGCATATAAAGCCACAGCTTAAGCAAATGTGCAACAAAACCTCTGTCAAAAAAACAGATTTTTCACTTTCATATTCTAATAATATAACTTGAATCAGAACTGCCGAAGATCCTATGCTGCCCGAGAGAAAGGATTAAACTTATTAAAGCTACATAATAATTACTAGATATACTTTTGAAGGATATAATTAATTTTCCCTCATTGTACATGATATCATAAGCAATCTGGAACTTTGTTCTTCCCTTTTTAATTGCTCATCAACTGTAAGAAAATCTTAAATTTGTTGGTCGCTTTAAGAAACATGCACAGAAACTCTCATACAAGAATGTTAGATTTGGAAAAACTAAGTACAAAAAAAAAAAACTTTATAAAAGGAACACCACATTTTCTACATAATCTTTCATGTGATTCCACGTGCATATTTAATACAAGTGCATGCTTTAACAACTTAATTTTATCTTGGTGTTTCTGCACAACTCCCTCTTCATTCATCACATTGGACTGTTTACAGTGGGGGAAAATATCAGTGTGCTTTTAATCTGATAAATCTCCTTGTATCAGTCCCAAATTTAATTGAGGCTTTGCAGTGGCAAGAAATCTTATAGACTGAAGGTGTTTTATTTTACTGTGAAGTAAATTCTTACATTTAAAGACATTTCCTAAAGTGGGGATGCAGCGCAAAAGGAAGGATTATCCATTATCCCTGCCCATTTTTATCACACAGAGACCATACCTCCATTCACAATAGGTACAGAGACAAAGTTGCCTGATGTAACCTCACACATAAAACTGCTGCTTATAACGTGGTTCTATGGGAAAATGATATGAAATCCCAAGGATTTCTGCAATCCATATAATAATTTACAGCACATGCTGTTGTCACAACTTAAAAGTGACTGAAACTTGCCTTGGAAATTATGGCTGATGGATTATAATAGCCTTTGTCACAACTTATCCAGAGTAGTTTTGGTTAAGCATCATGTAGCTTTATATAACATTATACTGCATTAATATGTTATTTCATCAAACTGCTCAGAAACCTCTATTAATCTTAATGGACCCCCCCAAAAAAAAATAAAAAAAAATCTCTTAAAAACTGTGATCACATCTCTTTCAAGAGGGGTGTGCTGGTGTTGGCTGGGACAGAGTTTATTTTCTGCACAGTAGCAGCACGGGCCTGTGTTTCGGATTTGTGCTGGAAACAGCGTTGATAATTCAGGGATGTTTTCCCTGCTGCTGAGCAGGGCTTGCACAGAGCCAAGGCCTTTTCTGCTCCTCACACAACCCCAACAGCCAGCGGGCTGGGCAGGGGCACCAGGAGTTGGGAGAGGACACAGCCCCACGGATCACAGGGCTATTCCATACCATACGGCATCCTGCTCAGCATATAGGGCTGGGGAAGAAGTTGGCGGGGGGGAAAACGCTGCTCTTTGTTATTTTCCTTTTATTTACAAATTATGATTATGATTATGATTATATTATTTCAACTATTAAGCTGTTTTTATCTCAACCAATGAGTTTTCTGGCTTTTGCCCTTTTGATTCTCTCCGTTCATCCTGCTGGGGGGGACTGATGGAGTGGCTGGGTGGTGCTTAGTTGTTGGCTGGTGTTAAAACATGACAGTAGGTTTCATAGACCACTTTTTAGCCCAAGAAGTTAGACCTCATTACACAAAATAAACAGACACTTGACAGAGAAGCAGAGTTAATGTGTGTTGAAGAAAACCCCGCATGAAGCCTGGACTGAGCTATCTACAATCAAAGAAATTATAGAACTTCCTAGTTCTTCACAGAACCCTACGAGAAATAAAGTTTTCAAAACAGGTATTGCAAATACACTGACCTGAAACTTCAGGGTGAAGACAGAGACAGGAAAAGGAGCTGCTAAACTGCCTTTTGTGAGTTCCTGAGTTCTTTTTGGGTAAAACATAAACACGCAGAGTTATTAATGCTCACAATTCTTCAGTTATTAAAAAATGCAAACAGAAACATAACTTCAGGTTGTTGCCCGATGGTGAAACAACCAGCAATATGCAAACAAACACCTACAGCTAACCCTCATTTTTTTTGTCTGTGCTTGTAGGGAGAATTCTACCAACATTCAGCACATGCTGTCATTACATGGGATTCTCTTGACTCTGCAGCAGAAACCAGGATTTGCACTCAGGTAGTAGCATGCCACTCCTTGAAAGAAGGGAATGGCACTTACAAGTGGACTTGTTAACAGCAAGAAATACGGGATACCTGCTCTGCAAACATCTTTAAGAGCATTGCATTGTACAATATTCTGGGTTTAATGTTCTTGCTAGAAAAAGAGCATTTTTTACCAAAAATTTTCCTTTGACTATGGAAATGCTTGATATCACCCCCATTTCATTTACCTTAAATAAAATATGAGCTATCATGCATTTACAGTAGGAAACAGTGACTGTCTTAAAATTATCTCAGTCTAGACTACTTGCCAGCACCTATACATGCAAAGTCAGTTAAGTTATGGATTTCAGCACTAAAACTCTTCATACTGTGTGAAAGGGAAAAACAGTGGCAAACTTTGGGAATGTCTTGTAGTTCTGAGAAGATACATGTCTATACAGCTTCATTAATTCACCAGGAAGAGAAAAGAATGGCTACCAGGGGCAGGGAGAAAAAAAAACAAAAGAAGACAAAAGCATGAATTTCCCTACAGTCAGAAGAATCTGGGGATTAAACCAAATCAGTAAATCAGAAAGTGTTCCAACTGCCCCCCTTATCAAACTTAATGACGTTTTACACGATTTGCAGATGTCAGTTTGATCAGAGATACACAATGAACGGTCTCAAAACCTGCACTGCAACTTTACTACCATTCATCTGCTACAGGCAACATGTTCCAAGATTAAAACAAATGGCATATTACACTTAAAGGAAGAGCATCTGCTGGAAGTTCACTGCAGAACAGCAGATGTGGCTACATCAAATAACTCTCAATCTTACCCTGATCCAACGGCCCTGACAAGGCATTTCAAAATGCAGCTGGACAAGGAAAGACTCGCCCATCCCAATGTTATTCACAGAAGAACTCCGGGTGATTTAGCAAAATAACCTTGAAATCTCTGGTCATCTCACCAAATCTTACCTTTGAAAAGCCATTTAGATTCACCACAGCATCCTGTCTAGCAGTAAAGGGTTTTTGCTGTTTACTTGCCTTTGTGTACCTGTAGGATTTCATCCCAGTATCCAACAGTCCAGATACTGGCACAAAAAAATGTCAGCTGCTCAAATGTGAATACAACACTACTAAGGACACACCAGTCATTATGAAGTCATCATAAAGTCATTATAAAGTAGCATTTTAAAGGCAGGATGCAATAAATGAAAGAAAGACTTCTATAAATGTTCTGATTGTTTGCAAGATGCTACACACTACTCCCGTTGGAGAACTACCACATCAAGGACCTCGAGAGTACAGATTATTTTTGAGGGGGAAAATACAAAACAGTTTTAATTAAATTTTGCAGGAAAATCTTAGAAAGCTGGAGATGATTGAAATTCTTGTACTGAATCTTGTCTGAAACTACTCAGTTCATGGAATCCATTCTACTTCACTTCAATAATCACACCAATAAATGAGGTCTATTCAAAATACAAGACTCTTACAGAAGTTATGTCAGTAAATCTTGACTAACACCAAGGATGTACAAGGAAAAGAACCTGTTTGTTTGTTTGTTTGTTTTTAAAGTCCTCCATATTCAGTATTATAATCAAAGAAAAAAAATCAAGTTGGATGAAGAGCTGTTTTAGCACAGAAAACTCTAAAGGACACAAGAAACAATATCTTTTTTTTTTTTTTTGAGACTTAATAAGTTATAACCTGTACTAATGTAAATATTTTGGTGTTTCAGAATCTTTCTACTTTAATCTTGAGAACTACATATGCAGCTCCCTATTTTCTTACCATTTGCATCGAACTGTTTTTATTTCTTCCCGTTTTCCTTCATTTATTAAATCACCTTGATGAGTGGCCGTACTGTTGTCTTAGTCTTTGCAAACATACAGACATACAAAATACATCCAGTATGGTAACAACATGAACTAATCAGTTTTCACACAAGAAAAGTAGAACATAACCCAGTGAGACCGTAGCACAGAACATAATTTTTTTCTATCGTATTTTCAAGGCTTGCTGAAGATTTGCTAAAGTTGGATACTTTTCCTTCCTTTTTCAGTTTTACTGATTCAGACACTTTTCATACGCAAGACAATCTGATGTTCACATACATACATTCACAATTACAGTCCCATCATAGGCTTCAGATACCTGAAATCTGTTACCTTGATGTAGCCGGATTATAGTGAGAAACCTGATGTTCTCTTACCTAGAACACAAAAGAGAAATTGTTTTAGATTAATTCAAAGCATTTCTCAAGTCATATATTTTGCAAATTAAAGAAGACTGAACTACACACAACCAACAAATTAGCTTTAGGCTGTTTAGCTGCAAAATGGTCTTTGGTATTAAATCAATCCAAGAGATTTGACAGCATCTCCTATCACAGCTTTGTCATTTTCTCTCCTTAGATGAATATGAACTGAATCTTTTTAATCAAGTACGGTCATAACTTGCAACAAAAATCCAAGTTCCACATTTGTCTATATCTTGGTGTGATTCACGTTCCCATCTTTCAAAGGCAGTTTTTATACACTTGACACTGATTTTTTTGTTTCTGAGGATACTACCCAAACACTTGGGTGTTATTTTGTCTTCCACTTTCTTTTCCAACAGCCAGCCAACAATGGCAAATGTACCAGGAGTTTTTGTCAGCACCACCTTAAAGCTCAAGGAAGGTCTGAAGAAGTAGTGGCACCTTCTGTTTATGAAGTGTATAAACTAGGAAACAAGTATGTTTTCAGACCACCTACCCTTTAAATGGTATGCACCTTTTTAAGCAAAGTAACTAATGATGCCAGCAACAGAGCAGTTACAAGTTCTTTCAACTGCTTGTTGAAGAAAATATATCCATATATATATATGGATATGGATACTGAAAGTTTGTTCCTACAAGCTGTTTATTATTGTGTGGATTCCTGGGGCCTCAACCAAGACTACAATTGTTCACTTTTCACCAGGGTTCACCTCATGAGAAAAGTAAAACAAACTATCCCGTAATATAGAGCTGCAGACATAAACCATCAGGTCTCACTGCGCTATAAGCTACATTTTTAGGTGAGGGGGACTGGAAAACATAAATAAATTATAAAGTGCTATCACATTTATGATTTTGCAACAACTTCAAGAAATCCTAAAAAAGTTCTGAGTTTAGTTTAACTTCCTATGAGCAACGCAGCAAGAATGAAAACATAAACAGCCAACTTAGTATTGTCTTCAACATGCAAATGCTTAGAGATAAGTTGAAACCCACCAGCACAACATCTCTTTCAGGTCTGTTGAGGTCTGTTAGGAAAATTACTTCAACATTTTTCTTTTCATTCACATTGCCATTACCCCTCCATTTGAACTAGCTTCGATGACACAAGGAAATCCTGCCTACCTAGGACTGCCTTGCTGGTGATTTCCAGCTCTGATCACCTCTCTCCTTCTGCATTACACAGTGTCTCTGCCTTTTTAAAGGTATCCATATGTTTTAACAAGCTACCATTTATCACAGGAGCTACAACTGCTTGCTCTGAGGGCCTTTAATACTTCCCTGTCCAACAGCATACGGCAGAAGTGTCCTTAACTACCCTGTGGAATTATTACTACCTCTTATTCAAACAAGCACCGTCATGTTTTAAGGCCACGCTGACAGTGTGGATACTAAATGAACTCGGACACAAAACCACTTCAATCACCGATGGATGTGCAGTTTTACAAATTACATGAACTGCATGTCCCACAGGACGGATGGTACAGCCGGGGAGGAAGGGCAGGAGGGCCAGCTCAGAGGCTCTGGCTCTGCTGGCTGTGGACAGCCCAGGGGTGGGACCACCAGGTCCCCTGCATGCCTCCTTCAGCTTCTCTCTTCTTGAGACTTTTGGGTTCTCTCTCGTTTACCCTGTGAGTCTCTCATACAACCAAAAGTGTGTATCTGCTTATTTCTTTCTCCCCACAGATGCTACAGTTTCGTCATGCTCTGTTTACGTAGCCATGCACTGACCCAAAACTTCTTGGTGACGTTCCCCACTCTAAACTTCAAACCATTTAAACCTGAAAACAGTTTTCGGTTTTCTTCTTAATGTTTAAATCCCTAAACTGGATCATTTAGACAGATCTGGGTTAATTTCTGGTAATGGCAATGCTTGAAACGACACGACAGAGAGTGTGATAACTCTCAGTAGGGAAAGGAAACTAGTTTTGCTGGCAGAGGATCCCAACCTTTCCTGTAACCTAGTTCTGTTTATCCATTAGGCAGCCAAACTGATTTTCTCAGTGAATGGCTATGGGACAGGAAAGCTAACACTTTTTTCTCCCTGTTACTGAAACCTGTGGATCAAAACTCTCTTTAATTTTTATTTTTTTTCCCTCTGATCCCTTTGTTAAGTTCATAGTTTTTTAGTAACTAACTTAGCTTAGATTTTCCTTGATAATTGTTACTCAGTTGGGATGAGTGATGGTCTTGGAGGGGGAGAGAAGGAAAAAAAAAAAGGAAACATTCCCAATAGTAAATGGTTTCTTGTGCTTGTTTCTCTGATTTTATTCTGATTTTATTTTAGAGAAAAGCTGCTTGGCTTCATCCCCACAACTTCCAAAAAGGGTTTTATTACTCTTTAATAACTACAGAATATTCTGGTAAGAATATCAACTATTAGGGATTTTTAAACAACAAAGTATTTAAATTTTAAATGTCAACGTGATTTATTTAGAGGTTGCTAAATATTTTGAAGAAGGATGCAAAAGTGCTGTAATTTGAAAATATTTCAAGATAAAAATTTGGGCTTCCCTCCAGGCAAGCCAAGCAGGCTTTGAGGAAGGAAGACTTTGCCACATGGATGTCCTGCTACTGCAAATGTTGTGATAGTTCTACACATCTTCCCTATTCAGTGGCCATGACATTTGTCTAAGACAAAAAAAGAGGAGCTCCAGAGACAGACTGCTTCTGTTGCATCCTTCCACCCTGTCTTTTTTTATACTCCTCTTATCAAACAGCAGAATCAAAAATGTGTTTATCCTGGGATTTATGTGTATTATTCTGTTTCTTTTAATGACTGTCAAAACTGCACCCATCAGCACTGCCTCATGTTGTGTGAGAGAAAATTTGAAATGGTGTTTCGAAAAGAGTAACAGGTTCTGGGAGCATATATGGGGATTTATTGCTTCCATCTGAAATACCAAAACAACACCTGTAAGTTTTAGTAGCCAGGACATGTTTTATAGAAAGAA
>VXAY01001857.1:571622-610809 GCA_013399855.1 Oxyruncus cristatus
AAAAAAAAAAAAAAGGAAAACAAGCATGGAATAGAGTATTATATCCCGTATTTTCAGCTGTAAAACTGAGCAGCAGATGTTGGTGAGCAACAAGCAATTTTGATTTAATAATTAGTAAAGGAAGTGCTTCAGTGTGGGGTAGCAGAATGGCACTGACATCCTCTGATTTGACATAGTCAAAGGGAACAAAAAAACCAGACCAAGGGAGAATTCTGTAGAACACAGACTTAAGAAACAGGGAATGGCATAAAGAAAAAGCATCACTGGAGACTTTTATCAAGCTTTAGAGTTCATTTCCATAGGATTTAAGGAGATCAGAGCCTTACAGCTGAGTTGTAAATTGGAAGTTATAGGTTTTATGATCAATGATCCAGGAATAAACCAAGTTCAGCAAATATCTGACCAGTCAGCAATCAACAGCAGTCCTTATGGCACGGCACAGTATAAATTAGCAGCCTTGAATAAACAGATACATTGCCCTTAAAACCCAGCTGGGAAATCCATTATAAAATAATCCACAGTAACAAAAAACCCCATGATTTTTAGTTGTGGTCACTAGTGAGGAGTCAAACGACTAAATTACCACCCCTTAAGACAAATTACTTATTTAAAATCCTAGAACTAGTAGTTTTATATGTTCAATCTTAGCAACCTCCTTGCTAATTTCTTACTACAGGTTAAAAATCCTTTGAGCTTAAACCCAGAATGCAAAAAAAAAAAATAAATCTTTTCATCTTCACCGCAGTTCTGCAGGCTGCCCAGAGCACGAGACTTGCTCACAGCTCTCAGGCTAATCAGGCCTGCTCGCATCGTATGAATTCTCCTTGAGCTCGACTTTGAGTTGACTTCGAAGTTTATGAGCTGAAAAGCAGCTAAATTTAGCAGAACAAAACAAGCAAATGACAGCTAGACCCAAGTCTGTCCATTCAATTAACTTGCAGTTTTACCCACTCTTCTGTTTAACTGCTTTGCCTAAACTTTGACAGAAGTACTGAATGGTTCAATCTATCTCATGCACAACAATAAGATAAATATCTGAATCAGAGACAAAGTAGCTAATCCACTACAACAAGACCCAGTAAAAAAAAATAAAATCTCATTCAAATTCTTGCCATTTTAGTTGACTTTTAAATGCATGCATTTGCTCCTTAGCGGCAATTTCAAATTTTATTTTATAAAGAGAGGAATGAACTGAAACTCAGAGAGGCAGTAGAACATTCAAGAACTGAGATAAGGAGCAAATGTATAAATTATAGAAGTCTTCAAGGGAACAAGGCATAGGAGACTCACAGGAAACTAACAGTTCTTTCTTTTCTTTATACTATCTGATAGAATACCTCAACCCAAATAACATATGAACCCCATTAAGATATGAAATCAGTCCTAAATAGGATAAAGTTATTCCTCTGTGGGGTCCAGCAGCATCATCCTCAATTACTTCAAAGAACCCCCACCTGCCTTCTCAACCTTTCAGTCCAGGTTTCCACTTTAAATGTTGCTTGAGATACAGATTGATCAAATAAGAACACAAATCAAAGATCGATATGGAAACTCCAGAATCCTTTTATTTGCAGACCGATTTTTTTTTTCATTATTATGAATATCTAAGTTCTCTAGTACTACTGTGACTGCACTTTTCTAACAAAAGACTGTGAGAACCTTCTCACAAGTGAGAGCAGAAGCAGGAAGGCGAAACGTGGTCGGGTAAGTTTAAAGATGATGAAAATAATCCTTTAGGTTTATGTTTATACAGAAGAACGCTGGTCAGTCTCGAGTCCTCTAGAGACAAACATACTTTGCTCTTTTTTTTCCCCCAGAAGGATGGAGCACAGTGTCTATACAGGGTGCACTGTGAACGTACCCAGGCCAGGAGGACCCTGCAGCCCTACTTTTGCAGCTGTATTACCACTGCCAGGGTGAACCTACCCCGAGTGTCTGGTTTTGCCTCTCTCTGTGGTGAAGAGAAAACACAAACAAAAAAGTGTTTTCCATCATCACTCTGCTTCTGCTTTAGTAAACACTTTCTCCTCATGTCCCCACAGAGTTGCCTATTGTTGTAGAGAGATTCTTCCAGTAATGAAGCTAGCTTAGTAAAAACTACAGCTCGTCACTTTCCAAAAAATAGATGTAAAGTGTTAGTTTTTTATCCTAGTTGATGTGTCTACATACACTGCACTTCGAACACAAAAGCTACTGAGCTTGAGCTAGAGAATTTCCAACAAACCCACTGAGGTGCTGATTTTCTCAGAGGCGTTATATCCATACAAGGTCTGGACAGATACTTATGGTGATAATAAAATATGTCTTTTGACACCAATACAGTCCCACTCCTGTTCCCTAAATTAAACAATTCAAAGAAAACAATGAGAAAAATTGTGTTGTATCAGCAATCTTACTCTCAAACAAGCTGACTACACATTCCATTAACTTTATTTATTTTAATGTGATCAAGGTCATTAAAGTTTGCTGAGCACTTCATGTACACAGTATTACAAAGCACATGCAATAACCAAGTCTTATTTTCCACAATTTAAACGTAGGCATTAACAGAAGTAATTCTTCTTCAGAAAATGATTTTCTGACGAGTTTCGAAAGCTTGGATGCAGACGTACTTATCTGTCCTCTAAAGCCAAGATAAACAACAGCACAAGCTTTTTTTTTGCACGCATGGCTGATTTTCAAATTGTGCCTTGAGACAAACTAATAATTATATTTAACTAGAAACATGGGAGAATGTCCCGAATTCACACTACTGACAGGAAAACCACTGCCAATGCCTAAATCAGAGGAAGAGTAAAAAAACGCTAAGAACAACCCAAACAGCATAGATATAAGCACCACAAAAAATGGTTTGTACCTACAGTTTTCCTTCAGTCTAACTTGCATTACTTAGAGCAATACTTCACTGCTGTATTAACCAACTTACTATGCCACAGTCCTGTAAGAAGTGTTAGTAGTTATCAGAACCACTTATTCTTTGCTTAAGGACTAAACAAACAAAAAAATTAGCTGGCAGTGTTTTAAATGCCTATGTCAAGTTTTTAAAAAAAAAACACTGGGGTTAAACTAAAACATGTAATTTGTCTGAAATACTGAGTTTTTTCTTCATCTGAATTTCACTGTTGTTCTATTACATAGATTTTATGTCCTGACAGACAGGCTTGTAGCCTTGTCTCTCAAACCCTTGAAGGATCAGGTGTAGACTCCCAAATGCAATTTGGGGTAACAACCTAATTTATACCTTTATCACTGATCAAAAGCTTATCTGTTAACTCTAAAGTTATTCCATTACTTTCATGCTTCAATTGTAAGATAGGCAGATCAGAAAACTACAGGTTAGGAGAGCTCTGATATCCTGGTAAGTAATCTCATTTCAGGTCCTATTTAATGAGTTTCTTTTGAAATTATGTAGAAAATAAACCAGCGATAATTATCACGTGTCACATACTGTTTTACAAAACTGCAACAAGTTCCTTTAATAAATAGCAGCTACAAAGTCTGAATATTATTCTACACTACACACTATACCTTACAATTATTGTAAGGGTAAACACTTGGAAAATAATAAGAGAAAATATTTGTGTGCTAGATACAGGCCTGGATTAAGATGCTATAGCAAGACAAAAAAGAAAAAAAACAACAGAGAGAAGCAGTGGTGGGGTTACCTTGGCTGGCTGCCAGACACCCACCCAGCTGCTCTCACCCCCCTTTGGCAACAGGACAAGGCGAAGAGAGTAAGAGGACAATGTTCTTTTTTGTGTAGCCACAAACAAAACAGGCTTGACATGGGAAAAATTAATTTAACCTACTGCCAGTTAAAACAGAGTTGGATGGTGAGAAACAAAGACAAAAAAAAACCCCAAAACACTTCCACTTCTTCAACCCCGAATCCTCTGCCTCCCTCTGTACCTGAGCAGTGGAACAAGGTTGAGGAATGGGGGCAAGGGGCAGCTCTGGCTGCTCCTCACAGAGGGCACGTGGCAGCCCCTGCCAGACCTTGGGCCCCTCCACCCCGTACAAAGCCACAAACTGGCCTCATAACCAGGACTGTCAAAGCTGCAAATTCCCTGGGGAAGCTGGGCAACACAGTGAGCTGGAATTTGTCAACCAGCAGATGTGCCCCATCCTAATGTCCCTGTCAGTCTCTGTGCTCAAGGTAGGTAGTCGGAGTTAGTGCTGCAGCTACTCCTGCAGCATAGAAAAAGGCTAAATCTTGCTATTTATAAAGCATTTTGCTTTAAGTAGGCCTCTGAGTCAATTACAAAAGTATGTATATGTGAACTTTCTATCAATAACACTAAACAGATAAGGGAAGAACTAACACTATGGGAGACGCAAGAACTGGTTTTTTATTGACATACACGGTAATTGATTAGGTTTCTCAGGTTCTGCTGCTAGAAATTCTGATGTATTCCACTTAGGATTACTAGTTAGCTTTCATTTCCCTTCAACTTTTGCCTCTGGATAAGCTCAACTATTCCCAAGAAGAAACACTGATCAAGTACATTTGTCATGCGAACAACTATAATAAGGTAATTCATCATAGTCTGTCAGACTCTTATTCCAGGAAGACTGCTGCATTTTTATCCTTACTTAAAAATCTGCTGTCACTCCTGCTGGAAATTTTGGTAGACACTTTGGACATGTTTAAAAGCCCTTCCAAACTGATAGTGGCAGATAATTAAGTTATCACCTATCAAAGTCTTTTTTCACTCTCTGCAGTGTTTATGACACCATGAACCTTTCTGTCTGGTTTAATCTGACCTGTTCAGAACGTGTGATCCCGTGTTCCTTCCCTTTTCCTTTCCTAATGGTAGCTAGTGACCAACGTAATTCACTACAACAAATGAAGCTCTTCTGGAGAGTCTAATTGAGCAATTTTGTTTTCTTTTCAAGGTCTGAACTCAACCACATCCCACAACGTATTCTTCAGCACTGCAGTGGCAAAAGATTTACTTGAAGGCAAAGCAAGCTAGAATTTAGGTTTCCAAGGGGAAGAAGAATAAACCAACACTGGCTCAGAGTTGTGTGTGGGTGAAGGTGGGAGTTGTTCTTTAGGCTGTCAGTAACACTTAATGTTTTTGTACATTCTCTAGTCAAAGCTGAACAATTTATTTTTTTTTTTTTTATTTTTGCAATCTAGGTACTTCACCTGCACGTTGGGTGCAAAATTTCATGTACTCTTCCTGTATTTTTTCTTCCATTTCTCTTACACTGTTCTGTGGATATAAATATTCTCTTTCAAAAAAAATTCTGCTGTCACCAAAAAAAAAAAAAAAAAAAAATAGGGCATGAAGTTTTAGCACTGGTGAACAATCTCACAAATGGAAACGCACTGAAAAAAAAAAAATACTGGGAATGAAGCAGGTTCTATTTTCATCTTCCAGACCAGCATTAACAATAGCAAGGGGAAAATAAACTCTATCTTGCAGATCTATTGCCTCACATAGAAACACAAAAACGGGGCATAGTTTTAATCCTTGCACCTCGTCCATCAGCCCCGTTTATCTGTGGCTTTTCAATACAGCAATGCAAGCCTAATGACAAAGTGATCTTAAAAGCTGGAATCAATTCCCACTTCAGCCCCGGCTGTCAAAAAGGTAGGGAGAGAAGTTAGATCTGATAAGCAAAATTAAAAGTAACATCAGTTAAACTCACCAGTAGATACATAAGGTGGGTTGCTATCAATGCCCTGCAATCTGCGTGCATTTGGTTTATTAACAGCATTTCATTTGGGAAAGACGGAGTAGAGTGACATAAGATTTATCCTGGAGCAAGGCTTCATCAAGTGTGAAAGATGAGGATTCACCACCAGAAGATAAATGAGCACCATTCCTAATACTGTGGAAAAGGGAAGGAGCTCTGATAGCTCTAGGTGAAGAGAGGACCATTCTTAATGCTTGCTTCACTTCTAGTAATAGTCTCTGATAAAAATGACATATATTACAAATAAGAAGTCTAAGTATGCAAGGAGCCAAGTCAGTAATATTTCAGTCTGCAAAATACCACCTCCCAAGCATTGTTTGTATTTGTCTCATACGGAAGAGATAGAACGAATTTTAAAAAGACAGAAATAGACTCATACACTCAAAGATTCTCATGCATTTGGAATTAAGAACATTTGTAACCATTTCACACTTGGATTTAGAGTTTCTACAGTTTGGTCCCTGAGAAGGGAGATTCAGGAGCTAAAGTAAACATTATTTTCAAAACCAATATTTAAGTAGTATCATGCTTAGTTCTTTTTCCTAGTCTTTTCACTTTAGCTAAAAAGCTACAGAAACAAGATTTCCAGTGAAGATCCTGAAACAATTACTGACTGAAGAACGTGGCTCATATTGCTGACATTAATTCCAAATCAATCTAACTACACCATCCAGCACTCACAATCGGAGGGACATGCTTTTTACCTCAGAGTAGCAGCAGAACTTGGTATTTTTGGCCATATATTTTGCCTCATTCAGTTTTGTTTCCTTTGAATTAGTGTTAAAAGGTGACAAGAACTAACAGACCTCTTGGTTAGAATTTCTCTGCTTGAGGAACACTGAGCTGAGATAGATCTGCAGCATCACAATAAGAGCTGCTTATCAGACAGCTGCTTCTGTCTGATGTATACACTGTATAGATTATCTAAGAACACTGCTGTGACTGTCTAACTGTCCTACTCTCATGCTAAGTTTTCCCCTTCCACCACCCATGGTCTCCCACCACAAGCTCCACAGCCAGATCACTGCTTGCCCACACTGTGGTTCCAGGATTGAAGCAAACAGATGTGCCAGGCGAGCAGATGTTCTAAAACCCTTGGCTGCAAATTGTAGTTCTCCCCTCTCCCCTGACCAAATACAGCCCCTGACTTTGTGTAAACGGCCTTTCCCCAGCATATCCACCTAAAAATGGCAGAGACTCTCATTTGCAACTCATATGGGGGGTTTTTTTGTTGTTGTTTTTATTAATCTAGTTGCCCCTACCAGCCACAACTCACCTGAGCAACATGCAGTGCCAAGAAACAGAACCAGTAATTTCCAGGCAAGGTTTCAGAAGGCTAAAAAGAAGAGCTGAGTGTTCATATTCCACTTGAAGACAATGTCTTCGTACTCTGAATAGAAAATCTGGTGTCTGCTCTGCTGTAACTATTTAGTATTTGGAAAAACCTTATTACTCCTATGACTGCTATGAAAATCTGCCAAGACTGCAATGAAGGTAAAGCTGATAGAGTACATACAATGAGTCAGAAATGCAAAGAATCCCAATTTTTGTTTGAAAATAACATTAAGGTTTTATCCAGAAGCCATATCAACGTTACAGCACAGAGAAGCATAGTTCTTATTGCCAAAGGGACCTGGGGACCATTACAAGAAATTTCAGGATGCTGGATTTTAAACTGGAGGCACTCCTATCACAAAATAATCATTCTACCCAGGGAGTTATAAAGACAGCCTAAGCAATGCAAGGCCATAAAATGTTCAACCTCTTTCCCATAAGCCGATAAATCAGGGTGCCAAAGAAGCACAACACCATCAAACTAATAAAACCATAAGGTTGATGGGAAGGAGTCAAAATTCAACTGGGAAGCATTTCATTTCAGATTTCCAGGGGGAATTCTTGATACCAGATAGACCGAATTTCTACTCCACGTTACTGTGTGTGTGGCCATCACTAGTTTTAATTATTTCTGACATTTTGTCTATCATACTGGATCCTTGGAGAAAAGTAATGAGCCTCCTCATGTGAAAGGTGAAAAGAATGAAGATTATATTAAGATGCTAGAAATAATTAAACCACATGATCTTATAACTGTAAACTCCATAAAGGATCCCATTAAACCACTTGCAACTACCAGTGTGACTACAGAAATCTCTTCATTAGCTATAAAATCCAACTAGCAATATCTTAATTCTGGCATTTCAGTTTCATTAGTTGATTGTGTATGCTTGTTTCAGATTTGGTATCAGCAATTGTCAATTGTCTGATAACAATGAGCGTGTCAGAAACAGACAATTAATGAGGGCTACTTACCTGAGGAGCTGAGCCCAGTCATTTTTAACTGTTTCTCTTTGAGTGGTTGGGAAAGTAGTTTGTTAAAGTTATCTTTAACATTTTCCTGAAGGTCATGTTTGTACCGTAATAAAACTTACTCAGCTTTTTGGAAAGAATATACCAATCAGTTCAAATCAAAAGCTCTGGAAAGTACAAATTACATTCTCTCTCTTCCCAGCTTACTGGGAGAAACTCTGTGTGATAGTCTCGAGCAAAATTAAGCAAAGAAGTCTAACAGTCTGTATTTTCTTATCTTAATAGAATTTTACAACGGCAATGAATGCTTCAGAAATATTACTAAGGAGAAAAGCTAATTGGCAGAAGATTATAAATTATATTTTCATATTCAACCAAATAAGTACAAGATAATTTATTATTATATTAAAAACCATAACGCAGTGGGTAGAGGCAGAATACTTCAAAAATAATTTAAAATACTTTCCTCTGAGAAATATTGTTTTATGAACTATTAATGTATCAATACATTCCATAAAAAAATACTGATACATTAAAATAGTCTATTTTCTCCCTGTTTCTACACATAATGCATTTACTAAGCAATGTGGTGGACATATGCACCTGTCTATATATATATAAAGTAACATAAAATAAGTAAATATGTTCTCAAATTTCTGCTTTATGAATTAAATTGTCTGCCTTCTACTGGCAGTGATCATACAATGCTTCTTTTCCAAGGTGCATAAACAGACATCTAAATGCAACACCTTAAAGCAGTTCTACTGACTGGCAAATCAAATTGTACAAGTCTGAAGTGATGAGTCCGATTACTTCAGTCTTGTCCCAGGAATGATAAAGGATGGGCAAGAAATAAAATGTTACAGTAAACACCATCATACTTCCAGATGACAAAAGCTTCAGAACCCCAAGAGTTCTGAAGTTCATTTTCCTTGATCCTTTACCACCTTCTACATTCCTAAGTGTCTTTAGTGGAATTCCTGTGGCTCTTTGTGTCAGAAGAATATATTAAGCAAATTAATTGGTCACGTTTCTCCTGGGGCCACCAGTTACACCACATGTTAAGAAGGGGTGATTATGTTGCCACTTTGTTATTGCCAGACTTCGAATGAAGTGTTATATGACATCTGCTTTCATAAGTGTTTGTTAAAATGAATTAAAATAACAGACAGTAAAATACGGGCAGTAGCACAGTGGTGACTTCATGTGCTAATTGCAACTGCAGCTCTCTTACTGGTACCTAGAACTGCTGATACAAATTTTTGAGATTAATTTTACTACAGATGTCAGACATAAAAGACAACTTGTCATCCAGTTTGGGTGAGAAATTAATGCAATACAGACAAACATGAAATAAAACTCCAAGGTATTTTATATCTTTCTGTCTTCTTATTCCCTTCAGTTGTCAATGGAGACGCTTGACCTAAATGTTTAGGAGTAATTATTTAGCCAATACTGGAAGCAGTTTATAGTAATCCATAGAGTCCATAACTATGGAAATCAATCCATCAATCAGAGGATTTATTCTGCAATTTCTCATGTAGAGGGCCAGCAGAGATCTGTAGAGTAATTTTACTATAAAACCAGAAATGCACGAAAGGCATTTACCTGTATAAATAGTTCTGATCATCAAAAAACCACACCATATATTTTTGTCTAGCCAAGTTCAGCAGAAGAGCCACGCACAAAAATCTGATGTTTACACTAAAATGCATCTGTTTCCTTCCAGTAGTCTTGGAGTACAACAAAAAAGACACATATACAAAAATGGAAGATCAGCAAACAGGAAGGAAATAAGCCACTGAGAATATATTTGAATTTAATATCATGTCTAGTAATTGTTACAGTGCTTACTGTTAGAGTAGTCAGAACCAGTACTGTCATGAGCCATAATTTCACAAAATCTCCCTTTCAAGATCTTTATTGAAACTAAAGACAAAATCTTACTTACTTCTCACTGACACAATCTCATCTTCTGGGAGAGCAAGCACATCCTTTGTTGCACTAACCTCATACTTACACAGCTCCTAAATTTCACCCTGAAGAAAGAAGGAGCAGCTATATCAAGACTAATAAGTACTGCTGCTATTGAATGTGCTGGTGGTGGCATAGGACATTTATTACAATGTCTCTCATCATATATAAGTGCAAAAAATTACTATTTTTATCATCTGCAATTATTTAACTTCATATTCACCATCAGAGAAGATAATGCTCAACTTTAAACCGGTTTTAAATATTTCTTTAAAAAGAAAGACCTTCTCTTTCTTTTTTTCTTTCTTTTTTTTTTTTTTTTTTTTTTTTTTCTTTTTAAAGTTTCACACATTTGGGAGCTGCANNNTTTTTTTTTTTTTTCTTTTTTTTTTCCTTTTAAAGTTTCACACATTTGGGAGCTGCATTTTACTTATTAAACTGCCCTTGGTGTTACTTCTGAAACAGGGATTCTGAGAAAATAAATGAAATGGACATCTCAGGCTTTCGTAGATCAGTATATACGTATGAAAGCAAGAAGAGCATTAGGTCTTCTCATCCTTGAGAGTTATCATTAAGAGATGCGCACTTCAGAAGAAATCAAGAATAAACACAAGACCGTGCCCTACTTATTACAAAGTATATCACTTTAGGATGTGTAATGGTAGTTAACAAGAACAGAAAGAAACCCTGCAACGCAGGTTTTTTTAGTATGAATAAAAATCTAAGTGATTGGATTGGAAAAAAGGATCAAGTATCTGCATTCTCTAGACTTTCTTCTTTTAGAAGAGACCTTCAGAAATAGCATTCTTATTGAGCTGTATTTTAAGATCAGAAGGATCTTTATTCTCCTACTTGCAATTTAAGATAAAGAAAATATCAGAAATAACCCACTCACCTGTAAAGATACTGTACACCACACGCTGTTTTATCCTTTTCCTGATATTTTATCATTTGTGCTCCAAACATGGAATATTGGAAGAGTCATAAATCATCAGAGTCATAGACTGGCTGGTAGCCATCTAAGGTCCCTTCATGGGTTGGACCATCTTGTTCCAATCCCCCTGCCATGGACAGGGACACCTTTCACTAGACCAGGTTGCTCGGAGTTCCACCCAACCTGGCCTCGAACACTTCCAGGAATGGGGCATCTGCAACTTCTCTGGCCAACCTGTTCCAGTACCTCACCACCCCCACAGCAAACAACTTCTTCTTGAGAGCAAATCTAAACCTACTCTGTTTCAGTTTAAAAGGAGGAATAATAGTGGCTTTTGAACACAAATACTCATTAAAGACTTAGTCTTTCTGAAAATGAATCAGTGGTCAATGGGAGCAGTGTGGCTTTACCAACACTTTCTTGGTATCAACTGGCAAAATGTCATTCTGCTATTTTGTAGAAAGAACATAAAGTTGCTGCTGTAGTGATTAATGGAAAAGGGACTGTCTCTCTGTTCTGATGCTTGCTTTATCCTTCTAAATGCACTGAATACCACAAGGGTCTCACTTTGCTTACTAGACTGAGAATTGCTGTCCTTTCACAGCACAGAAAATAAGATCACCATCTGTTTCTCTGCAAATACTTTATCTGAAGAGACTGTTGTAAAAGCAAAGTAAGTTTTGAAAATAAAATAGGGAAAATGTAATTTGAAGTCGTCACAATAAAAATAAATAGCAGATGAAGATGGATGATGGTGGGTGGTCTGGCAGGCTGTCTAAAAACATATGGCTTGATCTAAGACCCAAGATTTAAGTTAGGAGAGCTTTTTGGCTTCCTAAGGAGACTTCAGTTACAGACAAGGACCTATGTAAGCCATTAAGACTGAACAAACAGAGTCATATTGTTACCACTGCTTATGGGTTTTTTTGTTATTTATGAGCATGGAAGTTTGTTATTTAAATATTGTGACATTTGCAAATACATTGTATGTTACCATAAACTCCAATTTATAGCAAAACAAACTGCTTCAAGCTGTGCTAGATGTGGCAAATGGAAGCTGCAGGTGTCTAAGGAGTAAATGGATGCCAGCTTGTTATCTGAGGTAAGAGGCTGAGGCAATGAACACTGTGAACTCGCATAATGAAGAGTGGGTTTCAGGGAAGGGTGAAATTCAGGAGGCAGAGGAGAAAAGGGAGCAGAAGCAAAGGTAATTTGTGGGTTCGAGAGGGTCTGGATATATTAAGGTAAAACAGGAGCTTATGGTAAGAAGCTGCATTTACGAAGGCACTGGAGGGGGGTAACTGGAACTGTTGAGTAATTAGGCAGTAGCCAAACACCTTAGAAAGACTTGGAGGTGGTCTGGACAGCAGACAAGAAGGATTCACGGATAACCACCAGTACCAGATTGCCACATCACAGAACAAGCACATTTTCAGAGCCCTTTTTAAGAAGAGAGGGAAAAAAAAAAAAAAAAAGGAGTGCTAACAATAGACCAATTACTGTACTAACAACCATTTTAGTGTGATTGCTGAAACGCTGTTTCCCCAATTAACTCTTCAAAAGGAGTCGCTGTTTCTGTTTCTCCTTGCCCTCATAACACCACTTACTTTGTATCAAAACGGGCACTTGTGTGGCTGCACGCTGAATACCGGGGAACTAATTCAGCTGGAAAGCAACTTTGCATTCTGTTCACCGTCTTGCCTCCCGGATGCTCAGACTGACTCAAGGTAAGTCGTTAATCAGGGCTTTAGTGCCTGAGGCAGCAACCAGTTTCCATGGGGCATGAATACATTGAACAAGTAGGTGTGCAATGGCGTGGAAAAGAGCAAAAAAAGTCTAAAGGAGTCAAGCCTTCTCTGCTATCCAGTAAAGCTAGCAGAGACTGCACCTTCTTCAGGACTGAAGCAGAAGTCACCACAGAGATACAGTGATTTCCATTTCTACTAAATATTATTCACAACACAAGCGTGCTGAAAATTGTCTATTAACTAGAAAATTACCATAATGAGATTCAAGGACCTATCCACAATCACCTCTAGAGGAAGCTCTCCAATTTTTTTTGTTCTATATTTCTCTGTGTGCAATTCATGGACCAAAATTAAAGGAGAACTTCCATGCAGCAAGAGGCACCGGGTTTAGTACGGGAAGTTACATTTCCCCCTTAAAATCCTGTCCTTTTAAATACAATGCAGTCATAAATCTTTGTTTCAAACCTGTGTGATCTTATACATCAGGAAGTCTCCATCATAAAACGTGTGAGCAATTTTCAGATACATGAGCCTGTTTTACTACCCTACCTTCAACATTTTATCATTTACACGGTTCTATTCATAGGATCTTTGAAGCTGGTATTATGAAGAGCAGGAAGAAACACATGCAAAACAAGCTCTTTCTTTGGCTCTTGCCCAGCTAAGTCACAGAAATCCAGGAGCTCACAGTCCAGGTTTGCCAGATTTTTTCTGCAGGTGAAATGTGTTCTTTCCTCCTGCTTCACTTTTTAGTTGTGAACGCTATCACAGGTGCAGTGCAAAACCATATCAATACCAGGAGACAAAATGACCCTGGCAACGTCTTCTAGAAATTCATTCTTCCATTCGCGTGTTTTGTTTTTTTTTCAATGACAGATTTCATTGGTGGAAAGGTATCGCAGGCACTCTAAAGCAGCCTTATGAAAAGGGGAGAAAACCTCAGTTTGCTTACAAAAGAAAGCAGATCTTAGTTCAAATACATTAACTCTCCCTCACTTGAACTAAAAAACATACTTGAGGTCTAAGCTGATGATATCTTTTAGAGAAATTAATGTTATCTTTACCATGTGGCCATTAACCACTCAGTCAACGGTGATCAGAACTTTCTTGAACTTTAGTTGTACACAAGTTCATATAATGAAAGTGCCCCCTTGATCTACAAGAGCAGACACTGCTCATAAGTTATATTCACACACATATATATATATGTAGACATCTCACTGTCATTGCCACTTGCCACTGAAAAGCATCGCTGCATTTGGCGTCAGTACTCCACTGAATTACATCATTGTGTTCTTATTTATAGTTGACAAAAAAGCAAGGCAGAGAAATACAAAACACAGGGCCTATTCCTAAATTCTAATTCCTAAATCCTTGTGCTGTGAGCTGCATATCAACAGATTGACCACCTGCAGTTCTAGTTTGTTGAAGTGCACCCTGATTGTCACCCCACACTCTCCTCTCCAGCCCCAACAAGAAAAGACCACAAACCATTTAAAATTATCAGGTTTCTAGTTACAATGACTAATTTCAGTTACTCAATTTTTCAAGTGCTGACCAAAGCACTTTTAACATCATAAGGAGGCAGTGTGCATTATTAAATCAGTGGCATGACACAGCCCTTCTCGGAATGAAGGATCTGGACGAATTAGTGGCTACGTAATTAGACCACGGAAGGAAGATCAAGCCAGAGGTCCCAGAATAGCAAGTCTATATAGGGCTGCTGGAAATTACTTGTCCTGCTCTGGAAGCAGTCTGGCCACATTAACATGCTGCTGTGTTATGCCAATAAACCTTTTGAGGTTAGAATGCCCTGAGTGAAACTGGATAAAATAAGTGACTCAGCTCAGGTTGGAAATCGACAACTCTTAAATCCTGCATTTCTGAACACTCTGTTCCAGAACTGAAACAAGCAGCTTAATTCTGCTTCTGCCTGACATTAGTTCTAGTAAAGCTTTTCTGTGATCAAATCTGGCCGTGCTGCTATGCCTATATCCCAGACAGGATCCAGTTATTGCTAAGCTTCCTCAGTGTGAAAAGAGATCAGATGCAGTGTCTGACACCAGGTTTTCTAGAAAGCCTTCTAAGGAGAAATTCTCTTGGGAAAGGGTTCCACAAAAAAAATGGAGTTTTCAATTTCTCACAGTATCGGGGGGAGGGAAAGGAATGGCAATAGCAATTATGGACTTGTGTGTTTACTCACAAGTCCCAGCTACCTAAGCACCATAAATCAGAGCTCTAGGTTCATAGCTAAACTTTTCTAAGCCTCTGCTGAAGCAAAAGAGAGTAATTTCTTAGAAGTTCTTTTTTCCATCGCACTTAACGTAGCCCTACTATTCAGCTGCAGTCAAACCATAACACATCTCTGAGTGTTTCCTTGGTGTCACTCATTAGCCTTGACTGCAGTGCAGTGTGTGGTCAAAATGGCTAAGCATGCTCTCTCTCCTCACCTTCGAGCACACCCTGGCTTCTCTTCTAAGACAGGAGGCTCTCTCGGCGCCTGTACTTGTGTCCAACACACTCTGCCCTCCCCGAACTGCCAGTGTCCAGTCCCTGTCAAGTAACCTGGCGATCAGATCGGTCAGAATGCCTTTTGTCACAGCGCTAGATGATCCCTCAGCTGGTCACCAGCCCACTTGGCAAAGCTGCTCTCTTGCCCGGCCAGCTTCTGCAGCACATCCACTGTGCTGCCCGAGTGCACCCATTCACACGCCAGTGAGCTTTTGTAATCTTTCCACTGGCCTGTACCAGTTACTGCCTGTCATAAACAACGCCCACGGAAACCGTGAATACCGCGGGTAAAACCCTTACCCTTGGAGATCAGGTAAGAAGCGACACGACACGTGCACGCGCGCACAAAATACCCAGGTAAACCAAACCATGGCATTTCATAAAACTGATGCAAAGAGAATCTTTTTTTTTTGGTTTTGAGCCTTTGGTTATATGCAAGGGTAAAAATGACAAAAAGCTGACACTTGATATTCTGTTACCGAAAACCCAGAAGGCTTTCTGTGCCCTGGAATAAAGGAAGACATAAAACTTCCACATAAACTCCTGGGATACTATAAAAAAGCGACTTTTCAAATTCTGACCCTGAACACTGCTTGTTCAGCCTATAAATTTTCAAGGTTATTTGGAAAGTGAAGGGAAAAAAAAAAAAAAAAAAAAGAAGTGCTTCTCATGAGAAAAAACTCCTTTGTATCAACAAGGAAGGGATTTCTTTTTTTTAACTCCTCCAGACATTATTACCTATACAACTTAGAAGTTAAATAGGCTAAGGCATGTTGTATTTTTTCATACATTTAAAATTAAAGTTTGATTCAGTCCAGCATGCAATTTTTCGGGATATAGCCATAACTTCTCTTGTAGTTTTGAGAGATGCTGCTAGATATGAGCTATGGAACCAATTAGAGCACCAGTTTGGTCTAAGGAAAAATGACTCTCCAGAAATAGAGTACTTGTATCACATAAAAGAACGAGCAAGTGTATCTGCTCGAATACCAACACAGAAAATGAAACTGAATTTTCCAGGAAATGTGACACAGCCAAATGAAATACCTGCAAACATATTGTGCAGAGGATTTTATGCCGAGCATTTCAGTTATGCAACACAGGCATGCCAGTTCACAATAGAAAATACAACTGAACGATTTGGTAGCAGTATAAAAATGAGATTAATCTCTCTCTCAACTCCTTTTCCCTCCTTTAGGGACTCAAAACATTCAAATAATTGACCTATACAGACTTCTCTGCTTATATGCAACCCATTTGAAAGAAAAAAGGATAGTAGAAAAGAAGGGGGAAAAGACTGAATCAAAATATGGGTTTTGTTGTTTCTGAAAATACAACAATGTGATGGTGCTACAGTGAACACAAGAAACAAAAATTAAAATGGTGATGGGAAACCATTCAGACTGACTTGTGACTGAATGTCTGTTTCTAGTTCAGTTGCCAGTTAGATCACTTCCCTCAGAGTTATGAAATGTTATGCTGCACCTTTTACTTTCATCAGTTGTAGCACTCCAGCATGCTACAAAGACAGAAGAATCACTGATGTTCTCATCTCTTCTTATTTTTTGTTAGCATTTTTTAATCTTTTCCAGCTTCTTTTGAGGTGCAACTTCCTTCCAGCTCACAAGGACAGATAATGACATCAACAGATTGCTCATGAGGACACTTGCAAAGAAATCTTTGCGTAAGAATTCCAGTGCTTTTGAAATAATTCAGTATTTTTCAGACAAGACTGAACTAGTTTTATCCCTCCCCTCACTCCCTCACTTCCAATGCAATAGAAAAAGAAATACACACACACACAGACACACCCCCCCCCCATTTGTTGTGGCTTTCTGAAACATTACAAAGCAAAATCTCTTGCTTGTCTTTGTGTCAATCAGTAAGAATGAAAAATACTTGCTCCAAGTTGGAAACAAGTCAAAATGCCCTTTCTGACTTGTTAATGAAATCCTTCTGCTGTACAAAAGGCATTTATTCACCACCTTAATAGTCACACTGCAAGTAGATTTTATCTGGCTAGAGACTCATTCATTTCAATGAGAAACTAATCTCTTTTGTGGGACTCACATAAAGGATTTGAATTTAAAAATAAATAAAAGGAATTGTTTACCTGCAGTAGCTAATAATACCTTTGGAAATGCCATCTATGGGTATTGACTACTGAATCATGAAGCATTAGTCTGGCACACTAAAAGAGTTCACACTATAAAATTATAATGAGTCTATGCTCTAGACCAGCACATAACAAAATGAAGACAAACTTAAAATTAGATTCCGACCGCACTCAGAAAAATTAATGGAAAATCGTGGAAAATATTTTCAGGTTTGAAAATGTACGTAAAAAGCTTCTGCTTGAAGCTCTGCAAATTGCATTTGAAGGGACTGACCTGACATAAGGTTGGCAATGGATGCAACTGGAGCTTTAATTGAATAAGCCTGGACATCTGTCTCAACTGTCAATCCTCCTAACAATAAGATTGATAGATGCAAGCTAATCGCCAATTAGAGGGAGCTCTTTCAGATACAGGTCTGTGAGTCGAGAAGCTGCATGAACTCGCTCAGAGGTGGATGAAACGAGTGTGCAGAAATGAGAGAGAGAGAGAGAGTTCTGTCTGCTTCTTTCCAGACAGAGACCGTGAGATCTTCTCAGGCAGAATCCACAGAGCAAAGAATCCCTGGCACAGTAATGAAGGCGAGGGAGAAATGCCGGCTCCACAACTGCGTGACCACCCTCTACCTCATCCCAAGGCATTTTTAAGCGACACCCAGCACAGTTTTACTTAGGTAGTCATTAGCATCCCTTTCCTTTTAGAATGCAAAAGATTTCAGCATTACATAATGTGACTGCATTAGCTGTCTGTTGTTCTTCCTCCCCCAAATACACATTATCTAGTCCTTGTACCTCTTCCACATCCTTCTTAACAGACTGCTATTTATAATAAAAATCATTAGGATTCCTTTAGCCCCTAGTGTATGTAAGCTCTTTCTGGACTGTCCTTGCTGGCTGCTGGTTAGAGATTATGTTCTCATTTTCATTATCAATTTTCTACCATTCCTACCTTTGGATATACAGCCTTCAGGAATAACCTCCTTTTTCTTCCTAGTATAGCAACTGATTTTTTTTACTTTCATCGGCCCAGACTTTTAAAAATCTTGTCTCTTCTCTCCCCTTTCCCTCTTCAAGGTTGTGGAATTGTGTCTTTGTGAATACAGACTGTAGTTTTTAGAGTTTAGAGTTATCCATACTTGGGTTTCACATGTAATGCCACCATGATATACCACTGGGAGCAAATATTCGTTTCAGTTCCCATTTATCTCTCTATTCTAGCTCTCCTACTGACGGAAAACTGCTCATGGAGGCAATAGTTGAGGTTATAACAGCAGCTGCCAGGTTTAAGAAAAGAACACGTGGCAGCACGAAACCTCCAGCAATGGCACAGACAGATCTAGCACCTATTAGTCAAGTGTTTTTTTTCCACAACAAACCACAAATGTTTTCTGGTGTGATTTAGTAGCTCGAAGTAGACAGTAACAGGTATACCACATTAAATTTTCCCTAATAAGCTTTCAAGATAACCTAATTCTGATTTGCCTATGACTTGGAAACATACAGTCATATTAACCACACCCAGAATAAAAAGACTTTCTCAATGGCTCACAAGGACGATGCTCCACTTCGACCACTGGAGTCATGCCTTTTCCTGTACCAAATGTTTCTTAGGTATCTCAACACTTTAAAGTTTCACTTTAAAGATGTCATGGTTTAGCCCATCCCCCTCAGAGAGAGAAAGGAAAAATAGGGGCTCATCCAGGATAGTTCACAGAAAAATATCTGAATTCATTATGCAGTGCTTAGTAGGAAACGAGTACCTTTGGTAAGGAGGGGGAATGAAAAAATAAAAGAACTTAGGCTTGCATTTTTATATCTCAGTGGACAGAGAAGTTTCCACCGACCTAAAAAGCCCAGGAAGCGACTTCCAGATACTTATGCCTGCACCAAACAAATCCTATCTCTGCCATACAGATATTTTGCAGTGGAAGTTGACTGTGCTGCTGATTGCTGGTAATGGAAATGCCAGAGTTACCTGAAGTCCCAAGGGTTAAATCATTTCTGTAACAATAATGATCAAGCCATTAAATGTACATGAATATTTAATTTCAGCTGCACTTAGTTCCAGTCTTAATTGTCAAAACCACTTTGCTAAAAGTATGCAAATAAATTATCTATTCTCCTCCTTTATGCAACATCTTCACCAGATTTAGGACAAGGAGTTAAACCCAGCAGAAAGCCATTTTAGTGGCTTGTTTTGCCAACTCCATTCACCATGCAGTAAGAACTAGGACTAAGCACAGCTGGGGCATCATCCATTCTCCTTCCCCACCCTTTCTTTTTACGCTATTTTCACAGCTTTCTCATGATCTATTGACAATAATTCCTCCACAATGAATTGGTTTTCTCACCAATGCTTTTTACTTGATCCAGAAAAAAGAAAAACAAAACAAAACTCTGCTGTCGAAGTTCAGGCTTTTAAAGCATCCTTACATTCAAAGTGCAGGAATAACTCAGGGTTAAAATCTGACGTGTGGAGTGTAATTCGCTTTAAATGTAAAATTCTTTTAATGGCACTATTGGAAGTGCCCTTAAGCATTCTCCAGAAGCTATTAAGCCATTCAATGCATCCTGCAGTGTTACAAACTCCACCTACTCTGTCCCAATGACAACTTCGTGTGGATCTTTTATCTAGAAGAGCTCTATAGCTAAGAGAAACAGCAGTGACTGGCATATCACAATTTAAAAAAAAAAAATATGGCTTATTTTTAATTAGCTTTCTACATGTCTGTTCTTCTGGTAGGTTTACTTTGTCAGGACATGTAGTGATGAAAGACACATAATGATAAACAACTGGAAGACTAAAACCAAGCAAATAAAGCTGGACAGTTAACAACTATTGGAAACAAAACTTGAAAAAAAACAAAAAAGCAAACTTGAAGTCCTATACCACAGCCATTACCAAAGAAAGGAGCAGAGGATTAAGTGACAGGTATAGTGCAGGTACCCTCAGAGGCAGGCAAAATGCACGCATAATAGTTATGCCTTGAGGCAAAAAGTCTTAATTCATGGAGTTACAAATCCATTTTCTGGTCTTACATGCTAGAGGCCACACAGCCAAAGAATGTTTTCACTTACTTTTTTATAAACTGGCAGTGCAGCCAACTGCTACAATTAAGTGCATTTCAACAGCGTGACTGAAATTATTTTTCTGTCACTGGGAGAATGTGAACTTTGCAAAGCCTAATTATTTAAGAAACAGTAACTGTGTTTCACACTGCATGTTCAAAAAGAGGCTTAAATTTTAAAATTATATGCTGGAGCAGGTGATGGCACAGCAACATAGCTGAATCTTTTGCATGGAAGATGGATTGTACACAAAGTGGTTTTATTATATTTGAAAGATTGAATTGTATCAAGTTGAATCAGTACCAAAAAATGATTTTATTCATCTGGCTTAGAACTGCAATCAACTCTGGACTAATGTCTTCGAGGTACAGTGTGTGTCCTAAAAGGAAGATCAGAAGATCAGCCTCTTTCACCATCATCCCACACACCTACTAAAGCAAACAGCACGTGGGAGATGCTTCAAAAGGAACAATGTTGAAGGGAAAGGTGGAAAAAAACACAGCCCTAGAACTTATTTGTGAATATGCGAGTGTGACAGTTGAGTCTAAGAAAATCTTTCTCATTAATTCAATGTTCAGGAAGGATTTTTCAGGAATATTGAACTTTTCACAGTTTCCCTTATGTTAATATATGTGTTTAACTGGTACAAGGGTACACTATGACTATCTTTTTCTTTACAATCTAGGACACGAAGTGAAATTAATTCAACAAACATACAATGCCATGAATTATCCCCTCATTTGTTGTCTTATCTTCATCTAAAGCAAAGCAGGAACAGAAAAAATATTCCCAGGTTATCCAACTAATGCATTATTCCAATGGAAATACTTCTCAGCATTGCCATAAAGTGTATGCAGAATTACTCTGCCTTATTTGCCTAAAACTTCCTGCAGCACCACATTACACACATGTAATCAAGCTTTGTGGCAGTGTGGCACTGACCGCCTTCTTTTCAAAAACATATCAAAACGTAAGCATGAAAAATCAGTTCTGGGCCAAGCCATTACACTTCAACATTTTATCTTTTCAAGCTGTAAAAGGACAGAACATTATTTATGCCTCTCATCGAGCACTCAGATTTTTCAGATGTTTAACGTGCCTGGTGGAGAGGTTAACACACGTGAAAGGTAGAGTTGTCACAAGTTATTATGTAACTTAGGAGAAAAAGTAAAAAGAGATGCTATGAGCTCTGGCCTGAACAATCAGGTCTTTTTTCTTTTTTTCCCCTTTTGTTAAGAGTTTCTGAAGTTTTGCAACACACACTGTGTTAAGTGAATGCCATTAATACCAGAAATCAACATTTTCTGGAGAATGCCGTTTGTTGCCATATAATCACTATTATTGAGAAGCCTCAGTATAAATACTCAGGTCATAACTCTTGGGATCTATGTATTGTCATGTGTTTTACAAGCAGTATTTTTTTTAAAAAAATAACATGTTTTCTAGAAAATGCTACTAATGAGCGCTTCCAATTAAGTGCAGCTTACCTACTGTAGCTCTAATAATGCAGGGAATGAATACTCACAATTTTATAAAGTGGCAGGAAGTGAAAGAATGGTAACATTCCTAATTTCCTCCACTGGCATCACACACACTTATATTTGGGGAAAAAATATATTAAAAAAAAAAGAAAAAGAAAAGGAGAGAGAGTAAAAAATTATTCAGCCATATGTTCCTCTCCTCCATTTTTGTTCTATATAGCAGGCAGTAAACGAGAATTAAAAAACTAAGTCAGTTACTTTAAAATGCCAAAACCACTCTGATGACCAAACTAAAATCAAGTTCACTCATGCTGGATCCTAAAAAGGGCTGTTATAAGTGAATCCCTTTTTTCATGTTAGCTTAAGGACTTCAAAGTTACACCACTTCATACTTCTTATTATGTAGATACATGGCTCTGTTGCTCAGTGAGAAGAGAAAAGGGTCCTAGGGTCTGGATCCTGCTTGTCACTGCTCTCAGTCACAAACATCTCAAGGAAAAATAAACATAAACACGCACTGAAGTAGGGCTGGGAATCAGGATTCCTGTCACTCCCAAAGGAGCCTAATTCACAGCAGGTCACAAAAGGAAATGCTCTCTGTTCTTCCTCTCACCCTGCAAAACTTTCTGCAGAGTGGCCTGGATTCAACAGCAGGGAGCAGAAGAGCCCAACCCTGAAGAGCCTGCAGGCTGAGGTTCGGCTCCTCTTGGGGTTGGGCTTGCACTAGATGACCTCCAGAGGTCCCTTCCAACGCAAACAATTCTGTGATTCTGAGATTTGAATTTATAACCAGTTGCAAATATGTGGGTTATGAAAATATTTAACGCAAAAATCCAACCGTCCTCTGAAGTGAGAGGCAGGATTCAAAAGCAAGGAGGCACAGGAGGAACAGAACTGCAGTCTGCCACTGAGCAGTCTATGTAGGAGTACCAGTCATTTTGTAGCAGCACCTCAGCATGACTTTTTCTCCTCTTTCCTCTCATCTTCTTGTCCCCCCATTCCAGGGCAGCTCTCTCTTACCCTCTACACTCTGGGATTAGACTACTGACTGCTTAACAGCTGATTCCAGCACCAGTGGTGTGAAATCCAAGCTACTGCCCTAAAACTCCTGAGACTGGGAACTCCCTGCAGATGCCCCCAAGCAAGTTAAACTGTGCCCTAGCCCCACTCAGGAAAGGTTATTTACACTGATCCTGCCTTGCAAGGAAAGTCCACTCCTTGAGCACGTTATCAACATACCTGAAAAAAACAGTAATCTTTGACAACAAACTGCAAGTCTTCCAGTTGACACTTAGGCCAGCAAGGGAGAAGAACATCAGAACCTTCTTTGTTTTCCTTTTTTCCTATTCTACTCACCTCTTTTTCATATTCTTCTCTTCAGCACACAGAAATGTCACTGTTATCCACTGCCTTTGAGGTGTACTTCATTGCTCAGCATGTTGCTTCCTTGGATTTGACTCTGTAATGTCCAACTTCCCTGTTCCATGCTATGGAACTTAGAATATCTTTATGTGGCAAAGTACAAAATACATTTAATCCCAGAATTCTCTAATGCTAGACATGCACTTTAGCCTTGATATGTTCTATTTTCTGATTTAAGATACCCTGACACATAAAATGAGAAACTATAAAGTCTTCAAAATGATCTCATGACATCCTGAGACCCTTCTCATCACCCATTCCAGTGATTTCCCTTACTTTATTCACAAAGAGCAAATGCACTGTGCAGCAGGAATAGTAAAGTAAAAAGTGAGGTCAAATAAAGTGAGGCCTGTGACTACATAAAAAGGAAAATCTATTTCTAAAAGACAAAGATCTTTCATATTCTAAATCTGTCCTAGTAACACATAACCCATGCTCAAAAACACAGAAGGAATAAATACAACTAGAGAGTCAATTCTGCACACACAGAAGTCACAACTCCTTGTACAGTTATCAATTTTAAAACACTGTAAGTCAATCAAGTAATGCAGATCACACGTGCGATGTTACCTGCAATTGAGGGAACTCTACCACTGCACTAAGAAAGAAGCTACAACATAAACTGCCTGAATACCTATTAATTTTAAACTATATCCCCCTGCAGTTCATAGCATTGTATCAGAGGCAGGCAGAAAGGGAAAAACAAACAAACCAGAACAAAAAAAAAAACCCCAGAAAACTGGCCAAAGTCTCTCCAACCCAACCCACAACAAGGTGAAGTAAAGGTTGTATTCATTTATCCAACCACAAAGACTCTCCTACTGCTATCAAGACACCAAGAAGACATAGCCAAATTGCTTCCTCTAATAACAGCAGACAATTCATACGAGTAAAAAAATCCATAAAAATGAAAAAAAAAAAAAGGCATAGACTCTAGATCACTTATGCAGCCACACTGACAGAAGACAACCTCTAACCATAAGCACTGATCCTGTGTGTGCTGTGAATAAAGATCCTCCAGCAGCCCACTCAGATTCACTGGAATAAACTCCAATTCAATGTTCATTTCTATTTCTAGCATTTCTTATAGATGCTTGTGAGGAGGAAAAAAAATAACCCAAGTGATTCTGGACATCTCATTCATTAAAGAAAAAAGAACCCTAAAATTATGGGGGATGAATGCTACTGACATAAAAAGCATAAGGGAAAAAAGGAGTCTTCTTGTTTAATATATTCTGTCTACATCTTCCACTCAAAATTTTACATCAAGATTCATTTCTGTGTCTTTTTGCACAAAAAAGAAAAAAAAAGCACCTTGCTTTGAAAAGCAGACTGTTCTGACAATGGCTATAGGGAACATAGAGATATACAAACATGCAGAAAAGCAAGAAAGGAGATGCTTTGTAGAATGGTGGCCTCCTTTTCTTCACATGTATTTATGGCAAGAACATCAATCTCCCCCTCAGCAGATGATCACCATTGTCTTCTGCCTCCACACAGCAAGGTTAGAAAGCCTTTCCTTCTCACATAATGAGCATGAAGCTCAAGGAAAAAGACTTTTTCTTTTTTTTTTTTTTTTTGGCAGGATTTATATTACACCCTACTCCTCTGCTTCTCCATATAGGTACAAACTTTCATGTGCAACAAGCAATAATTGAGATTGGGGAATCAGAAAGTTTAATACAGGCTGATTGCCAGGAACTGAAGTACATATGTTTCCAAAAGGAAAAAACCAAACCAAACCAATCATAGTGGGATAAAGGGCATTAAAAAAAGGCAGTGCCATAAAGAACAAATCTAGTTTTTATTTCAGTGTGAGCAGCTGACGTTCTGAATACATTTGGATAGAATACCAGGTAATTTCTCTAGAAATCAAAAATCTTCATCAACATGAAGCTGTTGAACACATCTTTGATTTCTGTAGGCACTCAGTATAACTTCTAATTTCTGAGTGAGCAACTGCCTAACTCCTGACACACAGCCTAATTTTTCTTAAGCATGGTATCCTTACGCTAAAGGCTAACACATTCCTGCAGCAACTGAGCTAAGGTTAGTTTACATGGATCCTACAGACATTTCCTTCCCACAGTAGATGGAGGAATTTCCAAAGCTGGAAGCTATTTTGAGCAGCTTCCAGAGCCTCTCTTTGTAACACCTTCTTGACTCTGATTTCCTAATCACTATGCAGAAGATTTCACTGCCTAATTAAAGGACTGGTGCAGTGATGAAGATAAAGAATACAGAGCAGGGCTGCAAGCTAATCTACAAGCAAAACACAGGAGCTACTTGTCAAGAGTAAGGGCATATTTTATCGACAGCTGTGTCCAATGAGGATGAGTTATGTAGTGAAGGTTTAATATTAATGCATTTCAGTCTTTCCCATTACTTACTCGTTACACATACCTCGGGCATTTCCAATTCTCTCACTCTCCCTTCTTATTGTAATGTAATTAACATTTTAACCCCTTTGAAAATCCTTGCTTTTACATCATCTCAGACTTTTACAGAAAGTGCTCGACAGAGCTGTAGGTCTCAGCAGTTACATTTTTGGCCCGAAAAATGCAAATGGGATGTGTAAGTCTTGGTGATGAGTGAATCTGCAGGCCAAATCCATTATTTGCACCTTTGAAACTTTCTGTTTCTTTATATGTCTCTTGCTATCTCTGTACATATGGTGAAGTATGCATGTCTATTTATATCCAAAAGGATAAAAATAATGAAACAGTTCCAGATCACTAACATTATACACTGAAGACGTTACTTACTTCTACGTAAGACAACTATTTTTAAATAATATGTGGTTACAAATTTAAACATCAGTGTTATGTTCCTTTGTACAATTGTGGTTCAGCTCCCTTGAGAGCTGCACTATCTCTGTCCAAGTCATCCATTCCCTCTGTGGAATCCTGCCCACTTATAGCAGAACTGTCACCTGAGAAAGCCTGTCCCTCTACCATGGATATGGGAGCTCACTGCTGTCCAGTGAGGAGCAAAGAAGCAAAAACCATAGAAGAATAAACTTACAGCTGAAACCAGCAGTCTATTCTACCAAAAGCATGAAATCAAATTCCTCCTCGTGGCTACTACCTGTCTGTTCCTTATTTGGAGGCAACTAATTTGAGGCATGGGGGACATAATCTGCAGACACAAGCCTTCAAAACACCACAGACAAGGAGAGTGCTGCTATCAGCACGTAAACATCTTCAGAACCATACCCTAGGCATGTCAAACTGAAGACCCAGCTGGTGCTCTTAAATTGTTGGACATACGAGCCTGGGTTTGCCCTACACAACTTAAGAATAACAGTAATATGGCTTGAAACCACAGAGGTGTTTTAAAACAGCTTTTGTCATATGGACATATATATTTTACAATAAAATTCTGCTTCACCACAGGCTATGAGGTGCTTATGATTTCTCCTCTCCCTCCTTCTGACACTTGGAAGTTTTCAAGTGGGAAGGGAGCCATCAGGACCCCAAGCACATTTCACCTCCTGGGACTCTGACTAGCTGGACTCAAGGCCAACTCAAAGCACAGCTGGTGACCTTGAAGACAGACATTGTAAAGAAAGTGAGAAGAAACCTCAGTTGGGACTGACTGCTCTTCCTTCCCTTGGGAGCTGCTTTTGTGCAGAGCCTCTCATCCTAGACCCCTGCCTGAGCTGTGCTGCTGCTGCGCCGCACTCCTGCCAGTGCCTGGCTGCGAGTCCTGCTGAGCTGGACACCAACCTGACCCAGCCTTGACCCTCATGGTTCCTACAGCCACAGCAGACGATCAGGACCCCTGGCTGAATGTGCTTACCATCCACAGGCCTGCCTGGCTCGCTGTTGTGGCTCGGGGCTGTTCTTGTTGAGAGCACTGCCCCCAGCAGTCTCCCCCAACCCCAGCACCATCAGGCTTGACTCCAAACCTCCCCCAGCCCCTACTCCCCAGTCCACCCACAGCTCTGTCGCTGTTCCCCACTACTGTATCTACCCCAGCTTGGGCTGCAAGTGACCCCCAGCCCAGTCCAGGTTTAGCAGTGGTCTCTGGTGACCCCTGGCAGGAGGCGTTGGCATCGCTGCCACTTCAACATCACTTGGCCAGTAGTAACAAGATTATTCCCAAAAGATTGTACTTTCGTATATGAAAGCTCACTCAAAAAAAAAGATGAGAAGTAAACCTCGGTGTCCCATAGTTTGAGTATCAGATTGGGAGCCAGAATGTGAGGGGTCAGCAAGAGGACAAAGGTTTTACCACCACAACAGGAAAAAAGACAGAATCACTCCCCTTTCCTGCAGAAACAGAATCACAGAATGTTAAGGGTTGGAAGGGACCTTAAAGATCATCCTAATCCCAACCTCCACTGCCACAGGCAGAGACACCTATCACTAGGCCAGGCTGCCCAAGGCCTTATCCAACCTGGCACGGAACACTGCCAAGGTTGGGCTATCCACAGTCTCCCTGGGAAACCTGTTATATAAATAAAGACTTCATGTAATATGACCTGGACGTGTTTCCTCACAGTGGCAAAGGGCCCCTGTGTTCAGACCTGACACGTACAAGCATTCCTTACACGTGCAAACATCCATGGTCAGCCTGTGCAGTGACGGATGTGCCTCCTGACTGCCAGATCGGGCACCAGAAGCTATATCTAAGGATGGCAGAGTAAGTTAGACACGTGCTGAAACACCTGCACTACTGCAAGTGTTCATGTCGTCTAAACCCAGCCCAGGATTCCCTGTTCTGTAGAAAAGCTGGCAGCAGCAACACCCTGAGGTGCCCGCACACCGAAAAGGGAATTTCACTCGGGATTGTAGGAGCTAAGCTGAGAGCCAGACACCTACAAATTAGGCATTACAGTGCTAAACAGCAAAATACCCGTGTCCCTTTGAGGATCTAGTCATAAGATATAACAGCTGAAATACCTGGAAAAGAGCACATGAGGAGATCAGTAATTCCGTCTGTGTTCAGTGTGAAGACTGGACTGTGCGCTGTAAGTATTACATGCAGGATGGGAATGGTGAAGTTGGAAGGAAATACTGAATAGCAGCTCGTTCAGTACTCAGCAGAAGTTAAAGGTTGTGTGGTAATACCAGTCTGTGAGCAGGTAATTAAAGACTGTATTAGTGCACCTGCCTGAAGGGGACAAATCAGTGTTATGCAGGCAATCTTCATCACAGTATTTCCAAGGCTGCGAGAGCTTGCCTTGCCACCTTGAAGTAGCCTTGGCATATGTTAATTTTCATTCTTTTTTATGTCATATTATACAAACAATCCCTGTATAAAGATTGACTTCAGATATTTGTATTAAAAAAAAAAAAAGGAATTATCCTCTTTGTTTTATTTGAAGGATACGTTATAACACCTTCCCCACTCAAAGGACACACTCTAATTAAAGATGGAATTTTCTCAGGATTTTAACTAAATCTGTCACTTAGCTTACGAATTAAAAATAATTAAACATAGGGTCTCACAAGAATTGTAGTTCTGCACTTGCTCACTTCTCTCTGGTTCCTTTCACTAACAAATTGCTAGTTTTCCAGTGTTTGCGCTCTCTGCATAATTTGAAATAATGAATGCACATGGGAAAATTATAATTAAAAATATTATTCCCCATTATAGTCAGAATTTTGTCTTTCTTGGAAATAATAGTTATACCGCTCCTGCCCGTGGTCGAGGAAGGAAACAGCTTCTCTACAGGTAATTTTGTCAGGGACCACATGGTCCTTACCAGAAGATGACATCCTCTTCATTTGTCCTAATACCTCGGAAGACACAGAGAGTTTTGGGGGAAGACAGCAGCCATTTTATTGCAGCTTGGTATTTTTTATATGCTACCTGTGAGCAGCAACAGCTGATGTTCCCACTTCTGGGAGCAAGACTGCTCTGGAAGGTGGGCCGCCGTTTCATTAAAAATTTCATTGAACAGCTTGTTTATTAAACGCTTCTTTCATTTCACAAAACACATGAAACATAGAACTTCTGAGTTTTACTATGTACTGTAAATAACATAAAATAGATCAATGCAATACCTGCCCTAGACACTTTCTTACCATGTGAATGAAATCTGTTTTTTCTGCATCTATTCTACAGAAATGTCAGCATATTTAACCCAGATATTTGCTGTGCCAGTTACCAGCTACCAGCAGGATTAGCAAATGACCTTATTTCACCAGCATGGACATTTCCATCCAGGTCATAAGCCTCAGCTCCTCTTGGCTGCTACTATTCCCCTTTCAAATCCCAAATATCCCAAGCATTTTATGATTGATTACTTTACTGACTAATAGCAAAAAAAAAAAACCGTGACAAGAGAAGAAAAAAATTCAGATGTTTCAGACAATTCCTTTGACCTCTGGAGCTCATCTGGTCCAACCCTTCCCCTCAAGCAGTGCCACTTAGGGCTAGTTGCTCAGGATGGCTTTTTTAATCAAGATGGCTTTTGACTGTCCCCAAGGTTTGAGACCCTACAAACTCCCAAGGAATTTCAGCTTTGCTTAGGAAAAAAGGAAAGAAAAAAAAAAAATAAGGGAGCATGCTGGCCACACATTAATTGTAACACTTAACCTGTGCATACAGTGTCAATTCTGATGATTTATCAGTGTCTATAAGGCTGAAATTCAGCTGTGTGTTGTTCTGCAAAAGAAGAAGAGCTAATGTCAGGAATATATGCGGGAGTACAACATAAATGCAGTCTGCGCTTCTTCACAGATATTAATCTCAAAATTGCTTATTTATAAAGAGTAGTTAAAGATTCATAACCACTTGTGGTTCCATTTCTCCCCAGCTGATAGCAAAAATTAAATACGAAACATAATTCTTGCTCGATTTTAAAGATTAATCCATACATCTGCCATCATACAAAGTATGCAATTAGAAAAATACGGAATTCTGAGTGTTTGAAAAGAGGTACCACTCTTCAAAAATGGAATTTATTTTTATGTCAAGTGCTGCTTTAGTTTAGAAATGCAGTTCATAAAAAAGTCATCCCCTCTATATCTCAGTTCTTACCTCATAAGATGAGTTAATGATATTTTATGGCTGCTGCACTAACTTTTTCCTTCCCTCTGCTAAAAAAAAGAAATGCAGTGGAATGGAAAAAAAAAAAAATCTCCTTGCTTTCCTAAAACTTTATGGGTTTGGGTTGATTTTCATTTTAACTTTATCATATAAGGATTTTCCATTGATTTTGCATATGTTTATACATGTCCCTCCTTTTGCCAATATAATTACTTCCCATTTCCTTAAGATTGCTCTCCCAAAACAAGCATAAAAGTTCTTGAGGCAAATTTATGATAGTTCAAAGCTCATTCTTTTCTCTGACTGTCTTTATGAAATCGAAAGAAACGTAATTACCTTGGAGACCTCTATCCCTCTGTCAAATTTGACTGAAATCAGCCAATAGCTTCAGATATTTTCAGAGGAAGAGAGAGTCACAATACAAAGTCACAAACACTGAATAATTGTAGAACTCTTCCTTCAAAAAACAAAGCAAACCACTAAAAAAACCCAAACCAACCAAGCAAACAAAACCAGTGTTACCTTAACAAATAAAATGGAAACTGTCTTGTCTCTGATCTGTGCTTCAGCAGTATGAATTTCAAAAATTCTCCTTAGTCCAGGAGACAGTCATTTAAATTCAGTCAATTTTAATGAGCACTAAGAAAAGTCTGTGAAAAAGATTCATTTTCATAAACCAGTCTGAACTTCCAACTTTTGCTCATGATGTTCCATTACTTTTTAATGCTATTTTAATATATGCCCTTAAAAAGAAAAATAAGAAAGAAAGAAAAAGAAAGAAAGAAAAAAAAAGAATAAAAACCCCACCACCATTTTGGTGGCTTTTAAAACCAACCCAGATATAGTAATTTTCAAAGAACTTATTTTTCTTTTTTTTTTGGTAAATTCAAAGTTCCTTATTTCAAAGTAAAAATAACTTGGCTGAAACTCCTCCTAAGATTAGCTTTTGTTCAAATTCTAGTGCTCATAAATGACAGAAATGTCCCAAAATCTGCAAAGATAAATCTCATCTTTTAAATTACTGAAAGTCTTCATTAAACCTTAATATATGCTGTCAGTTTTAAACTAAATAATAGATGAGATTTTAACATAATCAGAAGAAAACCGCTGATACCTGCCTCTGTTACTGTCACAGTTAAATTGACATGGTAATTTTCAAAATAATGCCTTCTCTAAATCAGTTAAAGACTGACAAGCACCCACCATTTAGAAAACTTTTCTTCACATAGAATGAAGTCCCTTACCATAAATTTACTGGTATGAATGATCAAAAATCTCCTCTGCTTGTACAGTGTGGGAATAAAATTGGGTGGCTCGGTTAACCAAGTAAACAAATCTGAAAAAGTCACAGTAACACCTTTCTCTTGGAAAAAAATATCCTTTTGTTACAGTAATACTTGGCAAGTATTGTATTATTTGATATTTTGCTAGTCATGGCTGCAGGGGAAAATCCATAATCATTTTTATTAAACGTGCATTCGGGAGCTAGATTGTATACTATGTTAAAAACCTGCACTTGGTGTTCCATGTACTGTGAGGATAAGGGCTGCATAATGCTGACAGCTAAACAGCTCAGGTCACCCTCCATATCATCTGGTATCCGAAAGGCCACACACAGTTTGCAAGGGAAACCAAAAAACCCTCTAACCAGCCTCTAACCACTCCGGGGTCATGGCACACCCGCTGGCTTCAGATACGCTCCTCCCTCTTCCTCCACACTCACATGCAAACCAAGGAGGAAAAAACTGCTTTGGCTTCTTGACTGATGGACTCTGCTGTCCATCATCACACCAATCCAACCCTTTTAGATTCCTCTGCAGTGGACTGCAGTGGCTGAGCATCACCCCAGCACGACATCCTACTTCAACCCTTTACAGCAAACACCCGCCGGCGCGCGAACCGATCCTCCTCCCTGGAGATCTCACCGTCTCCGTGAGTGAGCTGACCAGCTGAGAGCTCCACGTGCCACTACTCTTTCCTTCTTTCCTCTCCTCTGACACCCATTTCAAATCCTGCTGGCATTGCCTAGAACAAGGAATCAATGGCTGGCAGCTTCTAATGAGGGCTGGGCTGCGTCTCTGTTGGTCCAAACTCCTCCTAAATCTGTCTTATGCAGCAGGAAAGAGCCTTTAAGCAAAGTACCACTAAAAAAAAGGACTTCCTGCATGTGAACATAATTATGGGGAAATGAATCATAGAATCATAGAATCAGACGGGTTGGAAAGGACCTCTGAGATCATCAAGTCCAACCCTTGATCCAACCCTACTGTGGTTACCAGACTATGGCATTAAGTGCCACGTCCAGCCTCGTCTTGAAAACCTCCAGGGATGGAGAATCCACCACTTCCCTGGGCAGCCCATTCCAATGGCTGATTACTCTCTCTGTAAAGAATTTCTTTCTGATATATGAAACCTAGTTATAAAGAGTGGCAGAAGAGGTATGCCACCAATACAAGTTTGGTTTAGGAAATGTTGCATTTCTCTTCTGGGAGGTCGCTGGTGATGGTTTCAAAGCCTGTTATAAGATAGCCATGCTTTGTGCCTATCAGCTGTCACTATTAGAGACACATTTCATTATTTTAACTGCAAAAAGGATTAAAATGGGATGTAATCATTTCAAGTACTTCACAAATAGCTCAGAGTTCTAGTTCCTGGATCACTTGATAAAACTAGAGAAAATATTTGAACACTCAAGGAAAGCAACAGCACTATGGATAATAAAATGCAGTGACTCATAGCCCTTTTTCAGTGTTAGGATTTATATTCTGGTTTTGTAAAACAAAACAAGAAACGTATAATTGAAAACACTTGCCAAGATTTCAATCTCTGTGGGCTGAGTCAAGCTTCCCTGGGCTTTGTCTGTGGCATTTCACCAGACCTTGGAAATCTGGAAATTCTTTCAGGTCATGCAAATGTGCCTGGCATCTAGGCATGAACCTATATAAAAATAATCTAAATAAAAACAAACTCCACCATCTACCTATGAAATGAAATTTATTACTCCATTCTCCTGAGGATTTATGGGTGATGACAAAACATAGCACAGACCCATTTCTTTTTTCAGCTTCCAAGGGAAATAAACAGGATGGACTAACTGAACAGGAGGAAAAGAGAGTTGTAATTCAAATAGTGGGATTAAGGTGTGAATATTCTTCTAAATCCAATTTCTCCATGAGCTTAAGCAGCTAAACTCACCATTAATAACCAAGATTCCTCCATGATTAGAGAGTAAAGGAAAAAATATACTTACTAGACACTCAACTCTGACTTGACTGATGGGGCAGGTAGAAGAGAGAGCTCTGGTGTGCATGTCTGCCTGTTCATGTGTGCACGTGTGTAAGAAGGGAAGCCTTGCATACTTTATTACTAATCCATTTTTTTCCCCTAATACCACAAGCTAAGGTGAAATGGAGACTATTCTGCTTTTGTTTTGGCCTCCTTATCCTGAAGTCCTGATTACTGTTGTTGCTTCACGTCACATCTATCCATGTGGCACGTACTGCATATATCCAGCATGAATATTTCATGAATATTGGGGAAGCAATTGCAATGTGAGACACAGTGCATATTTCAGATGACACATGACTGATGTGTTTGGAGATCTGGGTTTATTATGTACTTGCAACATTCATCTACTACGAGAAAGCTGGTCTTTCCCCCTATTGCACTGACTAAAGTCAAAGAAGGAAAACAAATGTGCATTTTGAATGTATCTGATCTTTTACTGAAACAATGAATTAATGTACTGTCATGTTTGTTTTCTACTCTCCCCAAAGACAGAGCACAGAGATAAAAACATCAACACTGCTTTGTATTGGCTTCAAAACATAAAAGTTTCCTTTTAAAGAACTTTTCATGCCCCACATCATTATTAAGCTTGGATTAATAAAATTTGGTTTAATACTACATTTTTTGAGTAGGGTTTCTACTGTAGAAACAATTCTATATATCTCTGATTTTCTAAAGAGTAGCTCTATTTTACAATCTCCAAACAAGTTCAAATTTATAACCAAAGACCCATATCCCTATGGGGGTCATTGGTTTATTTATAAACAGTATTTAAGACAGGAGCAGTATAATAATAAACAGTATTTAAGACAGTAACTTGCATGAGCATTTGTTGTGATCTCATTTCTGCTGTAAGAATACTCAGTTCTAGAAGGGTGATTTCCTTTGGTTTGTCTCTCTTTCTTCATACCAAAACAAAACAAAAATAGAAACAGCATCCCCCACCCACAAACTCACAGAGATGATTCTGAAGAGACTTCATTTGATCCAGTGAGGGAAAAATATCTTTTTGGAAGCTCAGCAAGTTTCACAGCGAAGAGTTTTCCTCCAACAGGTTATCTTTAAAAAACATCTAATACAGCATCCTTATTATAGCAACACAAATATACCTGCTTATTTCCTACAAATATTCCATATAGCTGGAGGAATAATAATTCTATGTGTTCCCCAAACCAAGGCAGCTCTAATGATAAGTTTTAAGCTGTTCTGAAAAACCAAAAAGATAAAAACTTTCAAGAGAGTGTAGAGAATAGAAATGACCCAGGAAAGACAGAATCGGTCTTCAAAAGCCTGAGAAAATACAGCTCTTCAATGTCATCAAGTTTTTGCTGTAATGATTCTAAAATTAAGAGCCTGCTTTTCTATCAAAATATGTCAGGGCCATTTTCATGGCTTCTCTTGGCAACCTGTTGTACGGATGTCATGGATTAGACTGGAACAGGAAACCTGGGAAGAGGTGGACACTCCCACGCTGCACAACCACGGAGATTTAAAATACATTTTTTTGTCTGTTTGTTTTCACACCTTCTCTTTTATGGCTCATGAAACCTATTTCTCGCTTGAGGCAAGTCCTGCAGGAATTTCCACCATGGTCTCCAGAGTAAGGAGAAGGTGGGGGACATGCACAGCGAGCTGGTGGAGCTGCACACGCTGCAGCTCCTCGCCCACGAGCAGTATTAGGAGCTCCAACAGCCCACTGAGTTCAGCCCACGTACAGAACCTGGAATACCTCCCTCAGGAATGCACAAGAAACTGCGTGGGAAGTGTGAGCTAGCTCTGAGTTAATTTAAGAAGCTGATGAAGAAATACAAAATCAGACCATCCCAAAGTAACTGTTGCTTTTGGGTACCGATTCAAGCAGGTAGTGCAGCTGTTCTACACTCCCTCCAAGTTTTCCCCCTGCTATAAGAAAATCTGACCACCTGGAGAGATGCTTACTTGGTAGAAAATTCTTTGGATCTTAATAAATTCCTGGGTGTCAAATGAAAAAAATGCCATCAACAACTCAAAATCAAACAAACATCTTGCTAAGTCAATTTGTCTAATTGTGAAACTCCCTCATTACAGTTTCTCACACCCACTTGTTTCCCATTCAGTGTCAGAACTGTGGACATTTCACCTTCTGTACCTTCATTTCTGGCCATTATTTAAAGGGTACACACAGGTAGAAAAGGCTGCTTTCCTCTTCCTTCCTTTCTTCCTTTAATAGATGTTACAGTAAGAACAAAATAGAAAGCCTATAGCCTGCTTATAGTTCACTATATTTATTTATTGTATTTTAAATGTAGTAACCCTCTGAAATGAAACAATTCTGTCACAAGTGCTAATGTTTCATGGTCTGAGAAAAGAAAGGATACAAACAAGCTAAAGACACAGGTACACCTCCATTCATTATGCACAGATGTTACTGAAAAATCAAAGCCACATGCAACATTCAGAGAAAAAAAAGTTTCTTAATCCTTCATAAGCAGACCTACTAAACGAATAGCATGCATGGGTGAACAAAAAAAAAAAGTTCAGAAAAATTACATGATATAATTATACGCCAGCAATTGTAATTAAAAAAAAAAAAAAAAAAAAAAAAAGAAAAAGGATCCNGGAAAACCAGAAAATTTAAAAAAAAAAAAAAAAAAAAAAAAAAAAAAAGAAAGTAGCTCTCCCTTGGAACTGGTAAGCGCTCCCCAACAAAGCAGCTAATTGTGATTTTAAATGAGGTCACAGGTGTTGGTTACCTAAATGCCTTCCTATGTGGCAGCTGCTTGTTCATTGGTCTTGGTGGACAGTTCATCACATCAAGGAGCCCACCACAATTATTGCCTTTGTTGGCAGCCCTGGCGTAAGCCAAGAACTGAACGGCCATCTCTGCTCCCTCTGAGGGATGTTGATGAGGTTTGCTCATGCTGTACCTGCCTGTTCAGTGCTTTGGTAGTTGATTTTAATTCCCATGCTTTACTGCCCAGCAAACCGACATTCCCTTGAAAATATATATTCTTATCTAATCTTGTCTGCCTCAATTAATCACTGTGGCTTTAGATAGCATCCCAGTCCTTGAAACTAAGAATGGGAGGTCAGCCTCCACAAACCTCTATTCTTAGCTCAGAAGTCAGAATTTGTTAGAAAAGACAATGCGGAATGGCCAGCACTGCTAAATAAGAGATGTGAAGATATTCTTCAAGAAAAGGCAACAATGAATCATCCATAAACATTCGTGTCATGACCACACAGATCACATAGTATTTTCCTAAATAGAGATGCTGTAGCACACAATGCAAACACTCACAGATAAGTGAGGCAGAACAGAAAATGAAAAAAAGCTGAAACCTTCCCATTGTCTTAGTTCAGCAAGAGAACAGAAAGAATATGCAGCTCAGCCTAAAGACACAAATCTAGATAAAGGCTGATTGATCCCTCTTGTGTGTTAGTGCTAACATCACGTTTAAAACTACACTTTTGCTCTCCTGGGTGCTAGCATTTATTCTGTGATTTAATCCATTTCTGATACACCTGAATAAAACAGTGCATGCACACATCTTATGCATACATACACACCTCTGTGCTTTAGAGTAGCATATGAGGTTTTCTGTTGTTCCATGGTCTTGACCAACAGTTATTAGTTTTCTTGCTTTCAACTGAAACTCATTCTACTTACACTGAAATCGCCAACTAAAATCTAATTTATGTGTAAACATAAGAGTGGTAGGTCACTGTGTTGTGTTTCATATGGGATTCTGAGCCATCACTTAAAGCATTTCTAACGTTCCCATCGCTAGAACATCTCCAGTAGACTACATCTATTTGAATTAAATACATGAAGTATAGGAAAACATATTCTTCAGTGGTATTTCTCACATTTCTCTTTCACAGGCAGAGAATAATTGTCAGAATAAAAAGAATATATATATATATATATATATTAAGTAGGAAATACACATACCTGTGTGTATGTATTGAAGCCCAGCATTATTGATCTGCAGCCTTCGCTGCAGTGGTAGATGTAAAGGTGTGGATTCCCCCCCCAGTTCTCATGCTCCTGAGATAAGGGTAGCAGCACCTACACACTCAGAAAAAATGTGGTGAAAACAATTTGGTTGTCATATTTGAGTCCTTCAACTACAGGAAGAGTAATATAAGTGGTTAATATTACTCTGGTGAGCCTTGATTTTCCATACAGACAGCTCTGGGGTACACTTTCTAGTTAACGGCACATTTTAATTTACTACGATGGTTTTGGCTGTGGCCTCCTGAGTTATTTTGTTATGTTTAAAGATTTCCCATGATAAGAACACTTCAATGGTTTGGGGTTTTTTTTTTTGATCTTTTGACTTTTTCTGTGTTCATTTGGTCGGTTACCACTTCTGGTTATTGATCATCTGAGCTGGTCACAATTCTAAGCAAGTGCCCTCAATGAAACTGCATTGCAATAAAAGAACAATGACACTAACTAGGAAAGAAGTGACACTACCATTGCCATTTCCTAATCTCAAAGCCCAACTACCACCACAAACAAAAGGAATTAATACGAAAAAATCAGCCGTGTTCAAACACAAATAAATTCAGTTTAAAATATTGCCTTGGGAAAACAAAATAGTCTGTTAATCGCTTAAAATACTAATGAAATGGAAAATTACTAGAAAAATTAGTTTCTGTATTTGGTGCATGGCATCTCATTTTAGTGACTCTGGAAAATACAAGGCTAATAAATCCCAAAGGTCAAAAAAGTGTTTTTGTTATGCAAACACAAACACACCAGAGGTCAAGACTCGTATCCCCTCCTTGACCACAGCCAGGCTCTCCTTTATGCTCACTGAATTCTTCCTTCTATCTCCCAGTTCCTTTGTCCTTCTCTGTTTTCATCTGTTCACCAAGCAACTTCTGCCTCTTTTTGCCTTTATCTTAGGCTGCTTTTAACACATTTCTTCAACCATAATCCCAGATTAAAAAGTGAACTCGGATTCTTGCTTACTCAGTGAAATTTTGTTTGTACCCTTCCTGCCTACAAGGAGCTGAGAGAATTTTAATGAGATCTTAACTTTCCCTGACTAGCTCCATGCTACTACTGTAACCAGGGAGAGGGGAAAGGTCTTGCAGATTTACCACTTCTATTGCAACTGGGGAACCCTCCCCACTTATTCATCTCCCTGCTGGAAGTGATCATGAATTTTCCACCAGACACTTTCCCCAGCAGATCACGCAGGTCTGTCATAACTGAGCCCAGGAACTCAATTGTCAAAATGAAATACAGTGTTAGGCCATTCCTGACAGTTATCCCCTCTGGTCCTTTGACATTATGTCTGTCTAGCCCCTGAGGATTTTCAGTTCCCAGTCTTCTCAAAACCCCCCATTTCTGCTGACAGCAGGAGTGGAACTGGTCACCTTCCAGGTTCTGAGTCACATATTGTCATGGGTATACCACCTCCCAACCCTGGGGTTGAAAAATAGTTAATTCCAGGTAGATTTCCGGAGCAAAGCCAACCACAAGTTTTAGGAACGCCTCTGCCAATGATGTATTTAAGAAAACAGAAGAGAAGAGGAATTGCGCAGAAGAAATTCCAGCCCAGAGAAGAGCAGAGGAGAACAAGAGACAGCGATGGAGCCTCTGGGGTCAGTGGAGCAGGAGGGGGGAGGAGAGGCC